>JAGDYQ010000013.1:9515850-9916346 GCA_021962125.1 Bulinus truncatus
TAAGAAGACGAGACAAAATAAACAGATTTATATTGTGAACATTTGATAAACTTGACAGCTCTGAAGTCAGAGATTCTTAAGTTTAATGTATGAAATTATCTGTACATTTAGGGCGGTAAAGCATCACAATAAATAGATAAGGAACGGTCTGATCGCTCTGTACTTCCTCCACCTCTGACCCAGATCATTATACATCTAATGTGCCATGGGAGATGCTATAAGATTAAAATGGGGTGGGGAGCGCTCACTTTGACATAGATGTGTTGCTTTTTCTCTGACAAATTCTGCATTTTTCTTCGTCTCCGTTGAAAATGTTTCTGGGACAGTTGTTTCTCCTTATTATTTCCCCGCAGTTAAAGAAAAAAATTAGGTCAAAGGGGGTGGTTGTTGTGTGGGTGGTCCCCCCCCCCCTCTCTCTCTCTCTCTTTCTTCCCCCCCCCCCCCTTCCCAAATCACATCGAACTTGCTGTTCCATGTCTATCAAGGCTCCCACTGTTTTCATGAAATGTGAAAAAGTCTGTGCAGCTGCTGACAGAAAACGTCTGTGTTTATATTTCAGACATGATAAAACCATCATTCACGTCACAGCATCTATCTAGACAGAAACCAGTATCTTAACAAAAGCTATAAAAAATATCTTACACATGTTTGTTTATAGTCTCTGGCTATTTATTTTAGTCCTGATAGAATGGTGTCTATAAATACTTTTAAACTGAAAACCGGCCTTCACAAACCATCTTTTTTATACGCTTTTATTTCCCTTCACTTTCTGTTATTTCTTTGTGACCACTAAACTTGATGCCAGCCAGGTGTAACACAAATGTTGTATTTCAAAATTTTATGGCGTGTTGGATTTAACAATCAAATTTTAATTGATTATCTTACTCTGTCAGGAAAATTAAACTCATCTTATTGTTTGAGAATTTTGATTCCACCCAATTCAAAGGTTACATTGACCCACTGATCATTTGAGTCTAAGATGAGCAAATAAAATGGCTTGAGTAGAGCTTTTTCCATATTTATATAAGTTTCAAATGTATGCAAAATTATAAATTATGTCCTTCATTAGTTCGTTAGTTAATAAGTAAACCACTAAAGGTGGCGTGATTTCTTGTAGTTTTCTGATTACCAGAATACCTCAATTGAATAATAAAATTAAGAAAAAAAAATAACAGCTAATGGGCACGGTATGAAAAATGGTTTGATATTTTAATCTACATATTGAAACATCGAATATGACAGGGGGGCAGATTGCGGCTATCGATGAGTTTTGTATGGCGCCCGGTACGTCGTTTTTCCTTATAAATTTAATGACTTTCATTTACTAAATATTGATACGGTTGTTGATTTTTACTTGACATAAAAACATACAAACATATAAGCGGTTCTAGTCGATCATATGAGTGGCTGCCCCTTCACTAGTTGGTCACAAAACAAACAAAACCAGGAGCAACCCTTATATATATATGTGAGGGGGGTTGTCTTATCTCTATATATATATATATATATATATATATATAGAGAGAGAGAGAGAGGGACGAGAGGGAGGGAGAGAGGGAGGGAGAGAGAGGGAGAGAGACGGACATTCGGCTTTCTATATGGTCGTCAAAAAATTATATTTTTATCAGTGGTAGTTGTCTGAACTAGATGGTCACCACACAAACAAACAACAAATCAGCAGAAATAGTTAGACAGGCAGATATTTAAATTGATAGATAGACTGACCGACAGACAGAGAGATAGATTAATAAATAGAGGTGCGGTTCTCTTTATGGTCATCAGAAACCAAAATATGTGTATCGGTGGGTGTGTGTGTGGGGGGGTTGTTTTATCTAACACACGGTTACTGTTGGTTGTTTTTTTTTGTCATTTCATTCTCATCTATTGCACTAAATACCATTGCCCCACCCACCCCTTTCAATAATACATATTCTAGTATAAGGCTGACAGAGCGTCAAGAAATGTGGACCCTTACACATTGTTTTTTTTATTGTGTATTTTCTCATGATTCCAGAATGGTGGGAATTAGATAAAAATATAAAAAAATCAGCAAGTTCTCCTGTCTAATACTGTCCTGTAGCCGGTTTTTGATATCTTATTGGTGTTTTTTTTTCTAAAGATGAAATTTGTAAACACTCGAACAACTTGTGTGATAGTGATGAAACTTTCTGATGGGGATACAAACCAGAAAGAACCCCATTGGACGTGAATGAGTAGTGTCACGTGAAGTAGCCCCCCTCCTCCTCCACCCACACCCCCACCAAAAAAAAATGTAATTACTTAATGTAAACTGACAGACGTTCTCATAGAAACTAAATGAGAAACGTTTGAGAACATTATCAAGACGGATAACTGGCACATAGAGATACAGGTTATGTGTGAGAGAACATTGTGTGTGTGTGTGTGTGTGTGAGAGAGAGAGAGAGAGAGAGAGAGAGAGAGAGAGAGAGTGTGAGAGAGAGAGAGAGTGTGTGTGTGTGTGTGTGTGTGAGAGAGAGAGAGAGAGACAGAGACAGAGAGAGACAGAGAGAGAGAGAGAGAGAGAGAGAAAGGAGTAGAATGTCGGCATAGTTTAAATATTTAATCCCTTCAAAGAGAATTTAATAGGAAAAAAAAACATTTACAAAAAAATAACAACCTGATCTCGAGACAGGCTCATCCAGCCACTTGAGGGGATTGGGGGGGGGGGTTTAAAAAAAACCCAACTCGTCAACCCTAAAGGCTATCTCGAGGACATATCGTCATTTAGAAGATGAAATACGACTCCAGAGATCGAATGATGAATGTGTGGGCGCGTGAGGTGGGGGGGGGGAGGAGTGGGTGGAGAGGGAAGGGGTGTCTATTTTTTTTTAAACCCTTCTTTTTAGACTTTCGATGTAGTGAGCGTTACTCCTACTATAAATGGAATCACATGACTCCACTAGTGCTTTGTTTCTCGGTTGTTTAGCGGGGCATGTACTCAACAAACTAAGTGTACTATTTTATGGAATACATTTTTTACACATTGTCATTTTCTGAGGATGGCCAAATGAAAGTCTGGACAGTGTTTGTGTGTGTGTGGGGGTGGAATCGAGGGGGGGCCTAGCAGTCAGCAGTGTGTCCACTAGAACGAGGGGACCTCGCAGTCAGCAGTGTGTCCACTAGAACGAGGGGACCCAGTCAGCAGTGTGTCCACTAGAACGGTTTCTACTGTCACTTTATGGAATGTCTTGAATATCTTTACGCAATATAGAATCAATAAACAATATTTGAGACAGTTTTCTTTTCTATATTTTTATTATCCCTACATCCACATCATATCATGGGAAACTGACGTCACTAAGGGTTTGAACGCCACATTCTCTACGACAACTGGTCTGAACGTTTTTCTACACATCATATTTCAATTAATGTGTGATAGGAAACAAAAAGGGACGAATAGCCTAGCGATGTAGAGCGCTCACTTGACTGTAGACCTGAAAGTCCCTGGTTCAATCCTGGGTGAAAATGAAGGACATTTTGTCATGTCCTGGTGAAAGTTGATAAAAAAGTATCTCAAGTCCACCCAGCTAAAATGGTTACCTGACATTAGTTGGGGAAGTAAAGGTGGCTGGGCATTCTGTTAACTGAACTTTAATACTAGGGAGCGACCGATAATCGGATCGGTATCGGTATCGGACTATCGGTTAAAAGGCATATCGGTCGCTCCCTATTTAATACATGATATTTACAGATGAGAATCCAATTGAATAATGTGTTAACACTTTAGGAGATGAGCCAATAAATCACATGTATCTACTCTGTATAATCGTATGACTCACTACACGACTTTCTTTAAATGCTGTGGTTACATAAACAGAAGAATTCTACACTTTATCTGCACCTATGCCCTGTTAGGACTAAGGGAACTTTATTTATGAAACAAATCATGTTTTCTTTCTCTAATTTAAGTGATTTAGGAAGTTTACAAAAAAAAAAAGCTGCTTTAAAAAGGGCCATTTGACCTTAGCCTCAAGAATTAATTCCCAGCATTCAATATTTATCGAAAATGTCAGCTAGTGTGGCCTTCCTGTCGTATTTTTTCGGCTGTAAATCAAAAGTACTCCAGCTGGCTCAGTTACTTATACATTTACAATGTCATGACGACATTCGGATAGAAAAAAACCCCACATTAAAACTTGTCTGAGTATCATCAAATGAAGAGGGGCCTGACGAATTGCGGGGCCCAATTTGACGGAGGCTTGCGAGGCTCCTCTAATAATTCTTTTACAATAACAACTATAACTACTAATATAAATGTAAATTGCGGGGCCCTTGTCAGGCACTGGGGCCCAATTTGGAGCAATCGGTCAAATCGGCCTAAGGCCGGCCCTGTTTGGATGATCAGTGGAGAACATAAATGACCTGTTGATAGCTGGATATATATATATATATACAAGGCCGTAGACAGGGGGCTAGGGGGCTGCAGCCCCCCCCCCAAATTAATTCTAAAAATCAAATTCTATTATAAAATATACTTCTTTATCATTGTGTTCCAATTTTTCTTATATAAAACTCTCCGCACAGCTTCCCCCCCCAAAACCGCACAGTCCCCCCCCCCAAAAAAAAAAAACAACGAAATCCTGGCTACGGCCTTGTATATATATATATATATATATATATATATATATATATATATATATATATATATATATATATATATATATATATATGTATATATATATTAGGGCTGCTGATTAAACTGCGTTAATTTGCGATTAACGCGTCAAAAAAAATTTGCGATTAAAAATTTTAACGCAATACCTAAATGCGTTAATTTGACCAAAATGCTGAAAGTTCACCAAATCGATAAATAACGGATTTTCACGCTACAAATTGCGTTCGCTTATTAAGTAGATCTACCACCCCCACCCTGTCACAATTTACACACACCCTTACCCCTAGGTACGTCGACAAAAGCCCCAATTGTAATATAAAATGAAGATGTTTTGTTATATAGCCCTTCGACAAGTGAACCTCCTGTTCCCTTACTATAACCAAAATGAAACGAAAGAAAGAATCTTTAATGTTGACACACGAAAGAAAGAACAACAGAAGATGAAAAATGAAAGCCGACCTTTCAAAATTTTAGCTTTGAACGTTTGAAAATTGCCATACGGTAACATTAAAGAGTCTCATTTTACAAGATATTTTTTTATTAATATAACTGACAGACCGATAAAAAAATAAAATTTTCTTTTCTGTTGTTCACTAAAACATTGGAATAATAGTTGATAGTAAGAAAGTAAATGAATGAAAGAATAAAAGGGTAACATCGCGGCACAAAACAAAAACTTCAAAAAAAAAAGATTAAAAGTAAATTTGTCCTTCAACTCGACGACCGTAGTAGTATTGGTGGGGTAAACGTCACGTCTACGTAAAATTATAGCAGCTGTATGACCTTAAAACAATAGGATTGTCTTTTATGACGCGTGCTCTTAGTTTGAAACAATGGAACCGGTGTCAACTTGTTTTTGGTACATCTATAAGTGGAGAGAGAGTGTGTTAAAAATGTGACTTGGTGGGGAAAGAGTGGGGGGGGGTGAAATAAAGAAAAAAACGCGTTAATAATAAGTGAGCGACAACTTTCTGGCTATACTATCATTTTATGAAAGAAAAGTTACATTTGAGATATAAATGAAATGTGTATTTTTTTTTTATGGGAAGTGGAGGGTAGGCTAAACAGACGTATGTGTGGGCGATGTGAAGCAAAATATGACAGGTACGGAGGGAAGAGGGGTTGACATACGTCATTAGTCCGGAAACTGCGGTACGAAAAAAAAAAGGTTAGGCATTGTTGTTAAATAAAAAGAAAATAATTCGCATCATTGACGTGATTGATACATGTCCATAAACTGGTCTCACTAGCTAATTCAATAGACATATATGCTAATGCTTAATAAATATGTTATAATTCATTATACCTCTTTCGTAAATTAAAATGACTTGTTTATTATGCCAATGTTATGCTTTGATATTATGACATATTAGTTTGAATACAAACAATTGTATTATATTGTGTCGATTAAAATGTGCGTTAATTTGCGATTAAAATTTTTAATCATGCGTTAATTTCGATCAATTTTTTTAATCGAACAGCAGCTCTAATATATATATATATATATATATATATATATATATATATATATATATATATATTTATATATATATATATATAATATATATATAATAGTACTAAAATACTGTATGTATGTGTAGTTGAGAGAGAAAGGAGAGAGAGAGAGAGAGAGAGAGAGGGAGAGAGAGAGAGAGAGAGAGAGAGAGAGAGAGAGAGAGAGAGAGAGTAAGACAGATCAAGAGAGGTAACGTTAACGAATACAAGCAAATATCTAATAAAATAATAGCGATTTGGGTTCTGCGTTAAATCGAAAGTAAAGAATTAATACAACAGTATTCCAGTTTAAAATACAATCATGAAAAAATCCCATCTGCCCGAAACCAAAAATAACCTAGCCTGCCGATCAATCATAAGGGGATATAAATAACTCTATGCAAAGGTTTTGCAGGGTACAGCTAGTTACGAATCAAAGTGAAAAAGATAATCCGGGATCTATAACTAAATTGGAACTGGCTTTATTTAAGAGACACTAGGATTGGTGTATCCATACGTTGTTAGATGGCGGTGAATTAAGCGTACTCGTGAGAGGTTTTGTACATAATGAACTGATACTAAATACTGTGTAGTGGTGGAATGGAAAGGTTCATAAATTTACCCTATCAGTAGACGATAAATAATTATATCAAAAGTGCATTCCTTAAATATATAAAAATAGAGAGAGAGAGAGAGAGAGAGAGAGAGAGAGAGAGAGAGAGAGAGAGGGAGAGAACATATATGAAAATAGAGAGAGAGAGGGAGAGAACATATATGAAAATAGAAAGAGAGAGATAGAGAGAACAGATGGAGTACATCAGGAGTAATAAAATAATTAGAAAAATATATATCTTTTTAGATAATACATTGAATTAATAAAACAAAATGATACATTCAATAGATAGACGTGATAATTTCGTTTCTGATAGTACAGTAAATTTATATATATCAGTGGTTAGTTGCTTTTGCATTTCCTTTGATGTGCTCTCAGGTTCGCCCGCACGATTAGAGTTATCACCCCTTCAGTGTCTTATCACTGCTCGCCCCTAACCATACCCCCTCCTCCTCCCCCCCCCCATGCATATCTGTCCCACAGATACAGAAAAATGGTATCATTTTATTTTATGATGGTGTATACATTTTCCTGCTCTATTCTGCACGCTAATTGGCTGCTGTCGCCCAATGACACATTGCTCGCTTCACCATGGCACAGCAACAACGTTCATTTTAAATCATATCAGGTGAATGATAATAATGTCGTTATCTACAATATTGTATTCATCTCATTTGTTCGATAAAAAAATAAACAACAACGATATTTAGTTACAAGTTTCAAAGTATTCTATCTATCTATCTATCTATCTATCTATCTATCTATCTATCTATCTATCTATCTATCTATCTATCTATCTATCTATCTATCTATCTATCTATCTATCTATCTATCTATCTATCTATCTATCTATCTATAAGAATATTCCAGCCTCTATTCTTTAAAGACGTACGGGGCTCTCACATATTTCTATAGACATGGCTGGTGTGTTGTCATACATTTCTATCAATTGTTGTTATAACTTAAAACACACATATATTTATATACGCATTTATGTGTGTAAACGGAATGATACAGTTCTTCACATTACATGCGGCACCAATTATGAGATTTATTTGATAGGCTTCAAGGCTCCCATGGGCCCAAGTGCATTGTACTGGCTGACCTTTTTCTTTTCAGTCAGCGCGCGTATGTGTGTGTTAAGAGTTCCCCAGTCCGTTTGTGTTTGTGTGTGTGTGTTAAGAGTTCCCCAGTCCGTGTGTGTTTGTGTTTGTGTGTGTGTTAAGAGTTCCCTAGTCCGTGTATGTTTGTGTGTGTGTGTTAAGAGATAGATAGATAGATAGATAGATAGATAGAATACTTTGAAACTTGTAACTAAATATCGTTGTTGCTTATTTTTTTATCGAACAAATGAGATGAATACAATATTGTAGATAACGACATTATTATCATTCACCTGATATGATTTAAAATGAACGTTGTTGCTGTGTCGCTAATCCCTTGAGATAGAGTAATAAGATTTCCAAAAAGAGCATCTGACAGACAGAAGCAGAGATGTAGATGAGCAGTTGACAGCAATGGAAATGAGACAAGGATATCGAGGAATCCACTATAGAAGACTTTTAAAAATAAAATATGCTGTCAGGCGATATGTAATTAAGAACCTTTGTACCCACATAATTTAAAAAGAGAAAGAAGTTATGTTCAGCTATATGTGTGTAGACTAATAACAACTCACTTCGACCCCTCCCCCAACACACACACACATACACACACACACACACACGTGCAATACCGACAAATGAATTATAAAAGTACTAAGCAATAAAAAACAATAATAACAACAACAACAAAACAAACTCAGTCATGTTCAGCTTCAAGCCATAGTCATAAATTTATGAAGTTATCCCCCTTAGTTATTGTCACTGATGAACTGTGACAGAGAAATGTAACGTATTTGTCACAATACTGGTGTCAAACGAAACATCGTCTGAACAATTTATTTCATCCGAGCGCTGTCTGTATTTCCTATCTCAGACCATTTTCAATGTTGTACATTGGGCTAATTAGTCCCATGTAATTTGCTGTCAGCGTCAATAGCAAGACGAAGTTAGTTTCATGATTTACAAAAGATGGTTAGGGAATTATACACATATGTCTCTCTGCCTGAGAAGTAAAGAACATTAATGAGAAGAAATGTTTAAATTTATGAGATATAATAGGACACGAAGTTTTAGTTGGCTTACTGTGTCTTTATAATCGGGAGGGGATTAAAATAATCTCACTTTACTTTCTGATGTCTATTTTTAGAGCATTTTCGAAAAAAAATACTCTATTGTCCCCGTTTTGTCTGTCTATCTGTCTGTCTGTCCGTCACCACCCTAGATCTCAACAACCATAAGTCCTAGACCCATGATGTATATAACATTTTGTAGGTCTTGGCCTGCCATGTGTTCATCAAAAGTCCATTTCGCGATCTGACCTCTGAGGGCCGAAAAAGGGGGGGTTCTATCTATCTATCTATCTATCTATCTATCTATCTATCTATCTATCTATCTATCTATCTATCTATCTATCTATCTATCTGATTTTATCTGTCTGTATGTCTGCCAGCATACCTGTCTGTCACTCTCTAATTCCATCCTTTCGTCTGTCTGGCTGTCTGTCTTGTCTATCTATCTATACGCATATTTATTTCAACTGAAATCTTTTCTTATTTCACAGCTGACCATTAAAATCAAAGAGAAAATGATCCCATCAAGTTATGAGTATTATCATAGCATGTTATCAAGTTCATAGCTAAGCCTGGAACTTAGTTTTTTTTTTCCAATAACCAAATGTCACCAAATGTACAGATTTATTCCATGTGATATGTCGAGCAAAGTCTATTTAAGTGGAAAATATACAGGCCTTAGCATTAGAGATTATTTTTTTTTTACCAGAGGAAATACTGTAAAGTGTAAAGAAACTAAGTCATTGAAGTGCAGACTCATCAACAGGCCTGTAGCGTGCGGGGGAGGCCAGGGGGCGCATCCCCCCCCGCGTTTTGTCCGGCTTGTTTGCTCTATGTAGTAACATTTTTTTCCTGCCCCCTCCCCCACCCCCAGCTATTGCCCTGACCCCTGCTGTAGAATTTTCACGCTACTGGACTGCACATCAATATGTCATTCCAGGAGCTTCCCTTTTAAATGTCAAATATTCTGTTCTAGGAAACATAATGCTAATTTAAATAAAATAATAAAAAAAAAAAAAGATGAGAAACAATTTACAGAAACAGAAAAATAAGTTCAACAGAGGACGGAGAGGATATGTGTGTGTGTGTGTGTGTGTGTGTGTGTGTGTGCATACATGTCTATGTATTTGTGCAGAGAGGATGGAGAACTTCCCCTGTGTGTGTAGGTTCGTTTGTGTATGTTTATGTAGTATATATGTGTGTGTTTATCTGTGTATAAAGGATAGAGATCTTCCAATGTGTATATGTTTGTGTGTATGTTTACGTGGATGTTTGTGAGTGTGTTTGCATTTCGGCTGAACGTAAACAAACAATGTGCACAAAGAAAGAAAGATTGTTGTCTGAAGAAATATCGACTTCGTTTTTAGAGAACGAACAGAAACAAAAGTGTGATATATAAACATTCCAAAGTGTGATATATAAACATTCCAAAGTTTTTCAATTCAATACAGATGTTATTGAGTCTTTTTGTGTGCCTATTTAGGATATTTCGCCAGCCCATTCAATTTTAACTTTTTCTTTTCATTTTTTTTCTTTGTTTTGAAAACAAACTTAATTTTACCCTAACAACTTTTTAAAATTCATATTATAATAGATTAACACAAAGGGAAAAAAATAACTTTAATATCAGAGAATGAAAGTAATTTTCTGTATATCGGGACGTAGATTTCACACATTTTTTTTTACTGGCAAGCTAGAGGCCTGACACTTTTGGTAAGTGGGGGTGGCTCAAGGTCATGATGAAAGTCCCCAAACATGTCTCCTTTGGTGCCTCCATGAGCATTGCACTATCGGTTATGGCCGGGATGAAAGAAGGGCTCTACAATAACCAATTCCATAGTTTATAGGATCTAAAAGATGAGCATCACATCCCTACAGTGACTTCACAGGTAATAAAACAGCGGAGAATTAAAAACGAAATGTTTCTCGGCTCGTATGAATCTGAAACATTAACGACACTACATATACATATATACTGTGGTGTAGATGCTCGACTGCCGACCCGATAGTCCTGGGCTCGATCCTCAGCGAGAACCGAGGGGATATTTCCAGGTTCTAGTGAAAAGTTGGTTAAAGTTGGTTAAAGTGCTACAAGTCAACACAGTTTTAAATGAATACTTGATTTAAATTGGGGGAAATAAAGGCGGCTGGGCGTTTTGCTGACCACACAATCCCTTCATATGTCCAGGCTACAGAATCAGATGAATTCTACATTTCATCTGCCCCGACGAGCAATTAGGGTTAAAGGAACTTTACTATATATATATATATATATATATATATTAGGGTGTCCCAAAAAAATGAAGTTTTGAAATGTTGATGTCTCACCCCACAGAATATGTCTGTATGGTAACAGTAGTTAACCTGCAAAATTTCAGCTCATTTGGACAATGTTTAGAGGTCCCCCAAGAGGTTTAAAGTTCCAGATTTTGGTGTAAAATTATTCGCGGTCAAATCCAATACAGCGTTAATGTTGCATTATATGCGAAACTGATATATTAAGTAACAAATTGATGCTTAGTATTGTTTATAATATTAAATGAAACAAAATATATAAATCTTGAATGGTTTATATTTTTAAATTTGAAATTTAAGTAAAAAATTATGAAAAACAAAGTTTTATTCATTTTGTCAAGTTAATTCTTGAATCAATGTCAATCTGCTTGAAAAATAATAATAATAACAATGCAAATAAGCATTCCTGCTATTTATTTTGTACTTTGTACTGTAGGGTAGACAAAAATTTAAAAAAGTTCTTCAAATTTAAATTTTAGCCAGCTGTTTACGATTACACTCTTCAAAATTTTTCCGATGTTTTTCAACCACTTGGAGCAAAAATTGTCTTTGTTCTTCATTTTTGGTGATACTGTCATTGAAATTTTGTATCAATGCTACACTTCGCTCTGCAGAGTCATTGATACAAGCCAGATTCTTTACAAAATCTGCTGCAACTTTAAAAGATGGTGTATCTGTCCAGGCTTCAACAGGAACATCTAGAAAACTGGCATCAATGTTGGATGTTTCAAAAAATGTGGTAGAAGCACGCAAATTAACAACACTTTTTGATAGTGTTTTTATGAGATGCGGTCCAAGTTCTGATTGCATTGCCAGTTTTTTCTTTTTCCGACAAAAGGGTTTAAATTAACGCAAGCGTCGACAGTTCCGGACTCAAGTACCACGAGTGACGCACCATCATTTTCAATCCAGTCGATCGAAGAATAGCATCATCATATTCGTATAAACTGCTTTATCAACAAGATATCATTCACAGGTGCATCTGCGGTGAGCCTGCATGAAAACCATGATTGAAGATAAACACATATGGTAAACCGATTAAAGCGCTGATTACCTTGTAATTCTCGAGCTGTTAACTGAAAGATGGTTTCATTGCCTGCAAACAATAGATAGATTTTCAATGCATAGATTGCTTTCGCCATCCACCTTGCCCTATGTAGGGCTCCAGGTCTGCGAATGCTGACATCAACCTCCAACCCAACCATTTGTGCAGCAAGTAGAAGAAATTCCAAATAATCATCACGCGAATGACTGACCTCAAGTTGATAAATTCTTTAATCGAATCAGACACGACTATCAAAGGGGCGGATCTGGTTTCGGGTGTGTGGTTTAATTCTGGCCATTTTTCTCGAAACCTCTTAAAAAACAAAATCTCTGGTCCAGTGGATGGTCCAAGACAAACATTGTGCATCGGAAAGGAGTACTTCCAACATGTGATGACGTCATGCCATCCATAATAGATTACGTCCCAGGGCTACTTCTAACAGAGTGCAAGCTCCATTGAGTCTTCCAGTATGGTAGAGAATAATTTTATAGTTATTTCTAGTCTTCCAGTATTGGAAGCCGTTGTGTCGAAGCAAATGCCGATGACAATAAATTCGCACTTCCATGATTTGATATGTTTATATACTGCATCAGCAGCTACCCATCCTGACCCGGATGCTCGACAAGTTACGAGAGCAGGACAGGTAATCGATCGCCGTTGTTGGTAACATGTCCGGTAACATCGGGCAATAGCTTACCTTCCCAATGTACCATTGATTTTGAGGGAATATAGTCTTATTTTATACATGCTGCAGCTTGTTGACGACAAAGCTTGCGATGACGATGCATTTTGCTCTTGGAAAATACTGTGTCAGATGTCGGAACACCAGCTTCGTTGAATGCGGATGCAAGTATCATTGTTGATTTTCTAATGCTGGTGTTCGTTCTGTCCAGCACTGCAGCAACTTTTGGTGATATGATGCCTGACAAAAATATGCACATTGCTTAAATTTTGAACATTATGTATTTTATATGTTTTCTAGCATTTATTACATTTTATAATTAAGAATCACACAATTTCAACTCTAGTTAATGGTAGCAATGAGATAAATATAAGTATATTTAAACTTCATTTTATTCAACTATGTCATGCAAAAACTGCAAATTATTTGAGCCATGATTCGTCTGGATTTTTATGTTGGC
Organism: Bulinus truncatus; assembly: GCA_021962125.1. Lineage (NCBI taxonomy): Eukaryota > Metazoa > Mollusca > Gastropoda > Planorbidae > Bulinus > Bulinus truncatus. The sequence goes on from JAGDYQ010000013.1 coordinate 9,529,249, forward strand.
CTAATACTGGAATTTTAAAAGCTCTTGGAGGACCTCTAAATGTTGTTCAAATGAGCTACAAGTACACCAATTCACTCATTGTACCCAAGAGACACATTTCAGGGGGTGAGACACCAAAGATTTAAAAAAAAAATTTTTCGAGCATTTTTGGGACACCCTAATATATATATATATATATATATATATAAATCTCTATACTTATAAGACGCATTCGTTTGTCTGTCTGTCTGTCTGTCTGTCTGTTCCCCTATAACTCAAGATCCAGACAAACAAATAACGTGAAATTTGTAACACGTACACATAATTACATGGGGAAGGTTATAGGACAGGTTTCGTTTCATATCGATGGGTAGTTTAATTGTAATTAATTTTTTTTATTTTAGTATTTTACTATATTAAAGAAATCTCGACGGCGCCATAAATAAAATTCCTCTGTGACGTCATTTCCCTATGATCGAATAGAACTTGCGCGCTGGTGCTGTATTGTGCCTTTGTGATGCAAAGAATTGTTAATGTTTTTTCATGCTCCCTGATGTGTACAGTTTCAGGAAGGTAAAGGAATGAAGAAGGATTTTAGAAGAAGGATGAAACCATAATAATAAGTATATATATATATATATATATATATATATATATATATATATATATAGATAGAGAGAGAGAGAGAGAGGGGGGCAGGGGGAGAGAGAGGAAAGGAGTGGGATGGACAGGGGGGAGAAAAGGAGGGAGAGGGAGCAGGAGGGAGATGGGAGAGGGAGCAGGGGGAGAGGGAGAGAGAAAGGAAGGGAGGGAGAGAGGGGGGGTAGGGGGAGGGAGAGAGAGGGGGAGGGAGGGAGAGAGATAAAAGAGTGAGGGGGCAGGGAGGAGAGAGATAAAGAGAGAGAGAGGGGGCAGGGGGCAGAGAGGAAAGGAGGGTAGGAGGGAGGGAGGGGAGAGAGGGAGGGAGGTGGGTGGACAGGGGGAGAGAAGGAGGGGGAGAAGGAGATGAGAGAGGGAGCAGGGGGAGAGGGAGATGGGAGAGGGAGCAGGGGGAGAGAGGGAGAGAGAGAAAAGAAGGGAGGGAGAGAGGGGGGTAGGAAGGGAGATAGAGGGAAGGGAGGGAAAGCGAGAGTGGGAGAGAGGGAGAGAGAGAAAGAGTGAGGGGCAGGGAGGGAGGGAGGGGGAATGAGGGAGGGATGAATGGGGAGAGAGATGGGAGAGAGGGTGGGAGAGGGAGGGAGAAAGGGAGGGAGGGAATGGGAGAGAGGGGGGAGGAGGGAGAGAGAGGAAGAGGGGGAGAGAGGGAGACGGTAGAGGGAGGGAGGGAGAGAGGATGGGAGAAATGGGAGGGAGTGAGAGATAAAGAGAGAGGGGGCAGGGAGGGAGAGAGGGGGGAAGAGGAAGGGAGGAAGGTGGAGAGAGGGGGACGGGGGTGAGAGAAGAAGGGAGGAAGATAGGGAGAGAGAGGGAGATGGGAAAATTAGAGAGGGAAGGAGAGGGAGGGAGGGAAAGAGGAAGGGAGGGAGGGAAAGAGAAAGGGAGAGCGGGGTAAGGAGAAAACAAAAGGTAAACAGAAAACCTTATTTTAAACCCGGGCAAAGCCGGGTACTTGCAACTAGTATATATATATATATATTAGTTACTCCAATGGACTAAATTAAAAACCAGTTTACATCGTTTAATACAATATAACTGTACTGAGTAAAAATCGTTTGTTATGATTACATTATAATTACACTGTCAAAAAATCGTTTGTTACAATTACATTGTACCATCAAAAAATCGATTGTTACAATTATAATGCATCATCAAAGTCGAATATTACATGCCAGTGTTGCTGTTTTCTCTCTCACGTTTATTCCCAAAGAAGAAAATCGCAACTAGTGTTTTGCTAACACATGGAGGTTACAGAAATGCATTAGTGACCTTGGAGCACATTCCTGTGCCAAATGCCCAGATGGTCGTCGTAAGTTTACGTCTGGCACGTGCAGGGATCGCACTAATACCCCTCCCCACCCCCCACCCCACAATCCCCGCCCAGACATTATCAGGACACAAGTTGCAGGTAGAGCAACCTTTCCTTTCGATCTATGGATAATACGCAACTGACCGGGTCAAGAAGACGATAGAAGAGTTACTGCCCCTGACTCATTACTTTGAAAATACCTTGTCGTGATAATTAAAAAAGTCCTATTTGCATTCGCCCATTTGTCTGTCTGCGTGTCTTCGTGTCTGTAGATATATGGTTTATTCATTATTCAATCTGATGTTGACAATTAGGTAAACACACACACACACATATATAAAAATAACGGTTTATTTTTTAACGCATATCGGAAATTATAATCGAGTTTGAAAGAATGTGTACGCATGCGTGTTTGAGTACGTGTATGCATTTCTACATACTAAAATGACAGTGAGATAAAACACGTCAAAAATGCTTAATAAATGTGTTTTCAATAGAACTATTTACATCACACTCAATTCCTTTTTAAAACATTTGATTGACTATTTTCCGTGGTGTATAAATGGGTATTACATAACAATTGAACTGAAAAAACACACTAGCCTTTAGGGAACGATTTTTTTTTATTTTAAATCTGGTCCTCCGATATCTGCCTTTCACAAATGACAGGTTTCAGATATTATCTCAACCAATTATCTGCAAATGGAGATGGTTGTTATCTTATATTGGCATCAACGACATATACATTCAATTTATTTTACGGGATGTTATTATCTAAGCTCAGTTTCTAAATATTGCAGATAACTTGAATATCACCCAGATGTGGGATGGAGAGTATCTGACTGTATTTCAAATTATTTTGCTGCCAGGCTAATGATTTAAAGAAAATGTCAATAACAAGGGAACATTTACATAATTTGTAACAAATAACGGTGTGTGGGTGTGTGGGACGGGATGCGATTATGTTCTCTTTTATGTTATATAGGGAGGGAACAGTGCTAGTTGAAGTCTGATATAATATGCAAAAAAAATATATATATAAAGACAAACATTTTCCTTGTGCAGTTGTGCGTATTGGGGTCAGGGTTAGGGGTTAAGGTCAGGGTTAGGTTATGTAATTAGAGGAAGATGATCCTAAATTTTGTTAATTTATTGGTTCAATGGGGATGGGGGAAATGGATTTTTGATCATTTTTGCTTGATATAAAATTGATCAAGCACCAACATATTTAGGAATGTCCATTAATCAGCTCAATGTATTAAATTTGGCTTAAAAGTTTCATTCAGTTTTAGATAATCATTATAAATAAGTCATATAAAATTATAAACATAAAATTATGTTTGATGAGTCCAATCAATGTTAAGTCAGAAATCAATACTTAGTGCCCACAATTCATTTTCTCGAGATAAGGACAACTAAAAATTGCTTTAAACACAGTTTTTAAATAAAAATAAATTCAATACATTTATTTTTTTTACCTAAGTTTCTCTCTCTCTCTCACTTTTTTTTCTTTTGCTCTTCAAATTTTATTCAGTCGTTCTTGTCTCTCTGATTATCTCCCTCCACTTTATTTACTTTTATTATTCAGACACCATTATGACCAGATCTCATTTTGTTTTCAAAATGAGCCACTAAAGTTGTTCTTGGTCGACATTCTTCTGTCAATCAGGTGTCCATAGTAATAAGAGTTTTAGTGTCGGAGCTTTTAACACTTCACAACTGGCCGACATACAGACAGACCAGACTTATACATTCATGTCTTATTCATGCGACTTTTTTTTTTGTTGTCAGCCAATGGATGTAATATAGAATTGAACTCAGTCTACTATGGTTGATAACAAATAGAAGCGAGTAGTTGTTCTTTTCTGACAATCTTGATTTCATTTTATTCTGAAAGGGTTTAAATTATTCTTCAAGTTTTTATGATTTAGTTTTGGCATTGATTTTCGTGGTTATATATGGCTAAAATTTAATGAAAATGTTTAAAGCAATTATATGTTACATTTTAAACTATTTTTATTCTTATGATTGACATAGAACGAGACATGAAATTATCACAGATAAAGGGGGGACGGGTAGTCGAGTGGTATAGAGCTCGACCTGAGGGTCGCAGTGGATGTATCATGTCATGTCCCGTGGTGTGTCCAAGGCCAATGTGCTATTGTTTATGATGTGGATGAAAGGAGGGGGGTTGTAAACCTATCCCCCTCACGTACAATTATTAAAGGTGATACAATGAAGGATACGTGTCAATGATGTCACCGGAACCACGTCGGTCGTGCTGACCACCTCGCCACCATATTGCATCAATTACATCACACTATGTCCTATCATTCGTCTGTTTGTATACAAAAAGTCTTTTATTACAAGACGTGATATTTTTTAATTGGTCGTATTGATCTTTAAAGTGAATTTATCGAACGATACATTATCGGCACTGAAAACGTATTCCTCTGTAAGATGCATGCTTATGTATGAATGTTTGTGTTTGAATGTTTAAATAAATCTGTAAGATGTATGTCTGTATTTGAATGTCGGCCAGAAGGATGAAAAAAAAAACAACAAAGAAAGAAAGACTGCTGGGGGCAGGCAAAGAATTAAACAAAATGCCGGCCTCATTTTCGAACAGCATGTTAACATGTAAACAATCCAAAAGTTGTCTATTTATTGATAATTGATCTGATTGATCGTTTTCGTTTTTGGTGAAATATTTTGTGAACTATTTAACCGTGTATTGTATTGATATCAGTTTGACAATGATCTGTTCTTACGATGATGGGCATCTTTTATTATTATTATTTTTTTTAATTTCTAAACAAGAAAAAAGTAACAGATCCATCCGATTGTCATTTTAACTAGGTCACCTGACCTCATCCATCACACATACATTCTATTCAGTTCTCAGCAGCAGGTGGAAGGTTGTATCTCCAGACACCCGACCCTGTAATCTTCCACTAAACCGCCTACATCCCCTCCGTCAGACACCATTAGTTCATCCTGTGTTGGAGGTGAATGAATTAGCTGCAGTATTTCTTCTCTCTAAGAGCTCAGGTCGTATTTGCACTTCTGTTCAATCTGTTGATTTTTCTTTTTTTATTTAAAGGGAATAACAAACAAAAAAAATAAAAAAAAGCAAAACAAAACAAAAACAAACATACAAACAAACAAAACAACATCAAAAAATCGTGTTTATATTTTAATGAAAACAAAAAACAGTTTTACGCTTTCTGTCTAGAATATAAGGCTTTTAGACTTTTAGGCTTCGCGACTTTAATCTATAAAAGCGGTTTTGTATTCGCGGCTCAGTTTTATTTAAGCAAACAACCTCTAAAGGAAAGCGATTGAAGAAAGGGAATCAAGGGAGTCAAGTACTTTTATTCATAGATCATCAAATTTAGAAAAAAAAATAAACAATCTTTGAGATTTCTAACAAATAGAGAAATTAAGTATCAATATAATGCCCACAAACAGATAGATACTCGCGATCGATGAATTATAAACTTTGTCGCGATCGATGAATTATAAACTTTGTCGCGATCGATGAATTATAAACCTTGTCGCGATCGATGAATTATAAACTTTGTCGCGATCGATGAATTATAAACCTTGTCGCGATCGATGAATTATAAACTTTGTCGCGATTGAACCCAAATGAGTCAGCAGCCCATTCTCTGAGAACCACTGGTCTGAAATATTTCTGGGTTTTAATCATGAATATATTTTCTAGATGAATGATGAGCAGGCTCTCTGTGACTCTCCAACTCAGAAAGAGCAATGCTGGAAGGAATTTGGCTGATTAACCTCCTCAACAGGTGGGGATTTCTTCGTTAAATATTGATTGTTTCTTGATTGCCACCGGGTCTACTGATTTAAACTTTTACTGAGATGGTTTACTGATGATGGCTCCAGAGTGGCTCCTGGTCATCAAATGTTTAACGCACTGGGGTGTGATGTAGTTAAAGAGATGATAGAAGGTCAATATAAGGTTCAACCATTGTTTCGGTGGCATTTTCCCCCCATCACCCTCTCGATGTTTTCTCAGATCAGGTGGAGACTGAGCACAGGATGAAATGTGTGACAAGGTGGAAATAATGTACACAGATGTGTTGAAGCCATACACTAACTTGCTATTTATAGAATCGGTACACATGAAAGTAGTAATTGCCACAAATATTTAGATTTAAAAAACAACAACTAATATCGACTGTGCAGTTTAAAATAACACATGATAAACTAAGTCAGAGAAGTTACAATGTTTTTTTTTTTCAAACAGAAAAACATCATAACTATAACGTATCATATAAAATAAAGTTGCTTTTTAATGTGCACATTTTTAAACAAATGTTGAGCAGTCAGAGTTTTGAATATCTTAAAAAAATGTAGGCAAACTGGACGAATCCATTTAGCAAAAACAAACAAAAATACTTTCATTATGATTTTCTCATTTTAGCCGATAAAAAAAAGCAAACATTTTTTAGGTTAAAGTAGCTATCATTGTTCATTTTCAAATTATGCATTATATACTTTAACAGTGGTCACAGGAACATACAATAATAAATTAAATTCACCAACTTTACCAGACTGTAACGTAATTGAACACACTCTTATATGTTAAATTCACCATCTTTACCAGACTGTAACGTAATATTCACGTTTCATCGTTACAGATATTATAGTAACCATTCATTAAATCCAAGATTGATAGGCACTTCAACCCTATATTTCTGTGTTGCCCCAAATGAGGCACGATTATTTAGGCCAAGCCAAGGACCTCTTGACCTCATTGTCCACTGCCGGTACAGGAAACATAACGTGACCAGATCAGGGAAGCTTTTCTCTTAATGAACATCTGGGCTCAAGATGATTGGTTCGTTAGTCACTACAGGGACGAGGATAGATGGAGGGATGAATACAGTTGGTCTTATTTCATGTTCTTCATCGGTGGTTTCCAAACTGTAACACTTCACGACCCACCATGAGAACTATTCTGTTTTCGCTACCCAACTGTAAGGAAAACTATGACAAAAGTAAGAGCGTAAAAGGGTTCAATAATTTTATGCATCGATTTTCCCTGTTACTATGCAGGATAAAAAACTTTTAGATTAGTACAATATCAAGAAAAATTGATCATCGAGCAGTTAATTATATTTTATTCGAACAAATAATTAATTATTATTCGCGACCCAAATAAATTACAAAAAATTCCCACATTGTGAGAAACACTGTTGTAGATAACTAACTGTCTTAGTAAATGTTTAGATAAATGTGGTTGACAGCCAACGGACTATTTTGCATCATTTTTTTTGTTCAGATAACTGACAAGAGTGACAGTGAAGATTATGTCATATTGTATATAATGTAAAATAAATTAGCTTACAATGAATGTACTTGAAATTTAAACGAACGTTGAAGAGTTGTGAAATGAAAGTAAAATAATGCAAAATGAATATACTTACAAGGTAAAATGAATGTCCTTACAAAGTAAAACAATGTAAGTTCAAACAATGTAAAATGAAGTAATAATTATACCATGGTAAATAAAATGTGAACAGTAATTTATGTAGAAGTAAACGGCTATTTAAAAAAAAAGGGAAATGATAATCTTAGTCGGGGGGACAGTAAAATATGATTGTACACACCAAAATGATCTAGGGTTGTGGTGGTATACTGCCGAGGAACAACGCCAGACAAATTCGTTATTAGTCTCTTTGTTGCCCTGGAATAAGGCATCTGCAGAAAAGTTCTGATATCTTAGTGAACTATAGCAGGGGCCGGCAACCTTTTGAGACGGAAGAGCCAAAAGTTATAATTTACAATTTTCTCAGTTTTTAAAGAGCCACTAAAATTGTTGTTTCACTATTATGGTATTTGATTTGGATTAGGTATATAAAATAATATAATTATTATTATTTGCACAAAGAACTGGAAGGCTGCAATTTGACATCGAATGAGCCGCAACTTGACATCGAAAGAGCCGCAGGTTGCCGACCCCTGAACTATAGGCAAACGTATTTTTCCTAGTTTGCCAAGGCATAAGCCCTGACGCAACAAATGAGACAAGTACTGCGTATTTCATTCTATTTATGGACCTATTAAAGTAACCAGGCTTAGATATATAACAACAATAATACACAACGCGTCATAGATAAACAATAATTTATTAGTAATGAGAAGTGACACGAGAGAAAAAAACTAAACAGAGACAGGAAAACAAACAGCCAGAGAGAGAGATAGAAGGAGAGAGGCAGCTATAAAAGGAGAGATCGAAAGACAGATAGAAAGAGTCAGACAAAGAAGACACAGAAGTATGAAAACAGAGAATCTTAAGTTGTGTTAAATGTCAGGTAAAGAAAGGTGGACAGGGGTACAGTAAATATCACAACGGCGTACGTAAACATGGAACTGAAATAGAACATAAGAAATAGAGGTGTCTGTTGTCTATTGGTGTAAATAAGTGAAACATGCAAACTAAAAAAACTAAGTAAGAAATGAAGAGTGTCTATTGTCTATCAGTACGTACATGGGAATCAGATAGGAACGTGCTTGAAAGTTGAGAGATTTATATACGTGATTATATAATTCATCTACGTCGACGATAGACGTAGCTATACTTTCAATGCAAAAGATACAACCAGGGCTAATGAAAGAAATATTTTATTCGTTTTTCTTTCTAAAATATCTTTTTTTTCCCGCCAGTGTCTGTAATAGACATTTTTTTTTAAAGTCGTAAATTTTTTACCGTTTCTCCAACACAGTTGTCGTAAAAATGCAAAATTGAAATTTATTATCAGTTGAAATAAATACTCCCACTTTCATTTTTAATGTATCAGTTACTGAATTATTGTGTGTCACTTGGTAGGCAACTTCTGTATACATGTACTTGAAAACTGTCCTAACCTACTGCTCTCGGTACTCCTAAGTCAGTTCTAGAAAACACGACATCCGGACAAAACTCCCAGCGGACAAATCCTCACGGACAAAACCTCCACTTTGAATATTAATGTTATATTTAACTTTGATATTTAAAAAAAAAGTCATTCTTGTATAATACATTAAGATAAAGCCCTTTCTTAAACATTAAAGTGATTTTTTTAGGAATCCTAAAAAAGAAAAAAAATTTACTGTCAACATGGAATAGAATCCGTCCATTTCATCAATAACAAGTAAAAATAAATCGTCTCCAGAAAACAATGGTGTTTATCTGTGTTTAGTCCAGTCTTATAGTCCAGTCACGACCAGACAAAAGTCTACACTTCTCGACAATATGTCCAGGCACAGAGCATCAGTCCGTCACCTGACATTACTCAATTGATATGGAGTAGTGATATCTTGTTTACATTTCGTGACGTTGTCAACATATGGCATAGAACAATGGTATTTTGTAGACCATTGGAAAATACACAAGTAAGTTCTTAGATACTTGAGTGCCCTAGGCAGAGATACTCAGTAAGTTACAGGGTCGTTCTTAGATACTTGAGTGCCCTAGGCAGAGATATTCAGTAAGTTACAGGGTCGTTCTTAGATACTTGAGTGCCCTAGGCAGAGATACTCAGTAAGTTACAGGGTCGTTCTTAGATACTTGAGTGCCCTAGGCAGAGATACTCAGTAAGTTACAGGGTCGTTCTTAGATACTTGAGTGCCCTAGGCAGAGGTACTCAGTAAGTTACAGGGTCGTTCTTAGATACTTGAGTGCCCTAGGCAGAGATACTCAGTAAGTTACAGGGTCGTTCTTAGATACTTTAGATACTTGATGGTTCTAGCCCTTTTCCCCCATTGCATCAGATGCACTACGACAGTCGCCCACTATGACAATCAATAATAACACTCAGGCTACAACTGAAACTTTTTAAGACAGACTAGCCTAACCCAAAACTTAGGTAAACGGTTCATAGAGTAGATTAAAATAAAGTAACTAAGTATGTTTCCATTTATCAGCTATGTTAGAAGATTAATTAGTTTCGTGTCAAAATAACTCGCTCCATAAAATATCTTGCATACGATACATGGTGTGATGTTTATTTATTGTTGTCTATGATGGGATGTTACATTTTTTTTAGTAAACATGGTTGTTACGGTTACAGTAATATCACAAACGATAAGGCGAATACATCAGTGGCGTCACTAGGGGGTGCGGGGGGTGTGGACCGCACCGAGTGACACCCTAACAAGGGGTGACACCAAAATGCAAAATATCTAGTTTTAGGCCTATATTCTTATTTTGTAATTTAAAATAATTCAAAGCCGTATTTAATTTTTAAAAATAAATAAAAATATCTCCGATTATTAACAGCAAATTACTTTATAAGGCTTCGAAAAAAATTAATGCCAAATATAAAAATATCTCAGATTATTAACAGACACTGCGTACTTTTTATTATTAATTATTTTAATGAAATTATTGGTATACTTGCACTGACCCATAGATATCAATTATCGCTAAAATCCTGACCCCGGAAACGGAAAAAAAATAATAAAGTCGCTCATGCGCACATATATTTATATATATAATTAAACTTTATCATCTTTACAGTTCCATCACAATCTTGTTATCTAATGATGTTGCAGTAGAGGAGGGATCAAAAAAGAATCTATAAACAAACATAGTACATTTAAAAATGCTACAAAAAATACTAAAAAAAAAGAACGTCTTGTTTTCTGCAAATAAAAATCCCTTCAGAATTGTCCAAACAAATGTAGACACTTTGTACATCTCTATCAACCCAGATACTCTTTGTGCTCGGTATGACAAAATGTCATTCATCCTCTAACAATGATTTCTTAAAACCATTTTTGTCCTGCAATTCGAAACTCCACGACACTGTTGTATTCAACACTTAATATTTTGTTTTCTGTGTCACCAGGAAACGTCTGGCACAGACCAAAAACAAAAATAAAATTCTCACTTCCTTGTTTAAAATGTTGTTAAATTTTGATTTCTTTTTTCTTTTTTTTTCACTTTACACTCCAATATTCAAATGTTTTCGTAATATTGTTTCATGTTTTTTAATGAAGAACTTAAATCACCGAATATGTTGTTTCATGTCGTAAAACGTTTTCTTTTGTTTTAATTAGCTGTTGAACTTTTCACACCTGTGACTAGCTGTGTTATGTTTGTTAGACCAAAATCAATCAAATTTGAAACAAAAAAAAAAGTTAAAAATAATGTATGAGCTAGCTACAAGGTAGTCGGGATATTTCGAATAAAAATTAATAAATCAGTCAATCTAGACTGAAATAAACTGATTTTTCTTCTTTTGTCTGAGTTTTCGTTCTGTAAATAACAGTAAAATCAGTTTGCACATTTTTAAAAAAAGCATACTTCGATCGCATTGCTTTTTTTTTATTTCTTCTCCTAATTGAATGCCAGTGTCATCGAGTACTCCATATGTCATGAACTCAAGATCCACTGTGCCCAATCAGAGACATAGAATAGACAGACAAGTCAGCTCTTCATGGACTGGCCTACACCACGTGATTAGGAACCGACGTGCCAGGGACGTAGAGTGGAACTCATTATGGCAGTCAATGTCTCGGTGTATCAGTGTACACCACGTGAACATCTTCAGCTAAATACGTCTATCTATCTATCTATCTATCTATCTATCTATCTATCTATCTATCTATCTATCTATCTATCTATCTATCTATCTATCTATCTATCTATCTATCTATCTATCTATCTATCTATCTATCTATCTATCTATCCATCCATCCATCCATCCATCCATCCATCCATCCATCCATCCATCCATCCATCCATCCATCCATCCATCCATCCATCCATCCATCTATCTATCTATCTATCTATCTATCTATCTATCTATCTATCTATCTATCTATCTATCTATCTATCTATCTATCTATCTATCTATCTATCTATCTATCTATCTATCTATCTATATGTCTGTCTGTCTGTCTGTCTGTCTATCCATCTATCTACACACACAAACAAACATGGATATATAATTACACATGTATTATATATGAGGAACATAGCTCCAATAATAATCAGTTTAAGATAAAAAAAAATGCCAGTTACTTTAAGCAATAAGTAAAGTGATCGGTAGTAAGTTCCTCGTGACAGTCATCAAGATCTCAGTTTCATCTTAGCTCAGCTCCCACTGTAAGAGTTTGAATTCTGTTTCTTTTTCTGATTCTTTTTTTTTTTTCAATTGATTACGGCGGCGCGGCTCTTAATTTAACAGGAATTGTTTTCTAAATGGAAAATCCTGAATGTGGCTCTTGTCGACCTCACGTATGGCCTCCCCTGTTATTGCAGTTCTCACACGTTGAACTGATCACTATATTATGGGTACAATTAGATTGTTTAGGTGGCGGTGTGGGAGAGGTTTAGAGAGGGTTGACTATATATATATATATAATTGCACATACATATATAGATGACTGACACGTGAACTCTAAGGTTACTGGCACTGTTCTAGAGTCAGACACTGAAAGGTGTTTTTATGACTGTCATACACAATTAAAATTTGAAAAATTTAGAGCTCTTCTAGACTTTCTAAGTCTGAACTACTTCATTGGATACGTCGTAAAACGCCCACTTCAGCTTAGAAGAAGGCGTATAACACTTAAAGTTTACATTTTAACAAAACACCCTGCTAGGTAAAGATAAACTTCAATATGGGGATCCCCCTAATCAATTTCATTTCTATAGTATCACTTTGATTATATCCAATAGAACAGCCCATCACAGAGAGATAATTATTTCCTGGAACTTGATTCTACAAACCATTTCCTGGAATTAGGTTCTGTATCTTCTCAGAATCGATTTTATCTTTTACACCGTATTCGATTAAAAAAATCAACTATGACTTAACTTATAATAATGTTTATTTTAAGAATTTTCGACATTTATTGGCATGAGTTCACTTTGACCCCATGTGTAGAACAATGAAGACAAATAGAACCAGAGACACTTGTCTTAGACATTTCTGTTTGCTCAGCTAATGTTTTCTATTCAACTAAATCTAAGGCCATGAGTTCGGTTTGTTTGCTCAAATTCTGAGTTTTCCATTTACTTGTGAGTGTGTTATTTCTCCTCCAATATAGAAGTCATCACATGGTTTCTTAAAGTTAGTTTCTCAATCAATCAGATACAGGTTCATGGGCAAGTGCCTTATCCAGCGCAAAAGCCTTAAGTAAGTGCTATATCGCGGTTGTGTGCAATCACTGCCAACAGAGAATGAAACTTGAACGAATGTTAAAGAAGGTTGTGTATTCTATGTTGTTACTTGTGTATAGTATGTTGTGTATACTATGTTGTTACTTGTGTATTCTATGTTGTGTATACTATGTTGTTACTTGTGTATACTATGTTGTTACTTGTGTCTACTATGTTGTTACATGTGTATACTATGTTGTTACTTGTGTGTATACTATGTTGTTATTTGTGTATACCATATTGTTAATTGTGTGTATACTATATTGTTATTTGTGTATACTATGTAGTTACTTGTGTATACTAGAATTTACATGCCTCTGGTGTCTTATTATTTTGTAGCTGGTACATTTTTTAAAAATGAAATAAGCATATGTAACTTGCTAATTGATGATGAAGCTTGCAGTAGCAGTGCAAAAAGATTTACGCCGTTTTTTTTTTAATATCAGTTTAGAAGAGTCATATATTTAACTAGACATTCCGCTAATATTTTTTTTATGTATAGAAGGTTTCCAAGAAAACTCTTTATTTCATTGGAAGCGACGTGAGGCAAGAGGAGATAATCGCAGACAGATGAAATGAAGTTTTTTTTTCTATTAAAGCGGATAGAGATTTTTTTTTATGTCGAGGAAAAAAAAAAATAGAAAAAAAAAGACGAGGTAAAGAGAGATATAAAATAATGGACACATGACTTTACTTTTTTTTTTAAATTCTTTTATTATGTATCTGTATGTGCGTGCGTGCGTGCGTGCGCTTTGACACAGTTTTTGAGCTAAGAAAGTCTTTAAAAAAATATTTTGTACACACGAGTCTCTGATGTTGTCATAGCTCAGGTCTGCACACAAAAATAACCAGGCAGTTGGAAAGAAGGGGCACCGGTTTTTACACAGACTGTCAAGGACATGCCGGGAGTGGAGTAATTCAAGGAGATTGTTATGAATAAACGAATGTAATAGACCGATTGTAAGGACAGTGAAAATAGATAGATAGACATAGATAGATAGACAGTCATATTGTTAGATAGATAGACAGATAGATTGAGTGATAGATTGATAGACAGATAATTAAGTAGACAAACGAATTGCACGGACAGTGAAAATAGGTCAGGACTGATGATTAATAGCAGCAGCGTGTAGAGTTAGGTGTTACGTAATTAGACAGGTGGGAAGACGAAGGCGGGGCGAAAGGGACAGCGTTGGTCAGTTGTAGGGACGCGGAGATATACAGGTCACGACAGAAAGAGAGGGGGCAGTGTAGTTTTTATTAAGTTTGAAGAAAGTAGTGAATTAGGAAGAAACGAAGGGATGAGTAGTATTGTATTGACGGAACGACAATTGATGTAGCAATTTATTGTGTAGAATTGATTTAATATTTGATGTTCACTCTTGGGTATAAGTGCTTTAGATCATTCAATAAAGTGATTTTAATTAATAGAACGGAGTTTGTGAATTTGCATTAGTTGTGTGTAAAGAAAGAAAAGGAAAGAAAGTAATTAAATATAAAGAAGATAAAACAACACCATCGCCATACCTGAAACCAACCATTAGCCATCCCTGACACCGATGAAGCTTCAAAACTCTTTTAGTCAGTATCAGTAAAATACATTAGGCAGTTTTCCCACAATTCCTCATATAACTCTTGTATGTTTTGTTTAATGTTTACATAAACCAGTGTGCATCGAAACTAGTTTAATGTATACAGAAAGAAATATTTGATTAGCAAGAAAATATGTAGGTATAAAAATCAATTTGTTCATTTACGAAAGTAGTCTCTTAGAATTGGCCACGAATTTTACAAAAACATCCAATGTGAAAACTGTTTATGAATATACTGTACTTTAAAAACGTATCACTTTGTAATTGGGTAAAACTGGATGCGATGATATAACATTAAAACAAAATACAATAAATGAAATGTAAAGTAGCTTTGAATTTTGTGATCTCTAAACAATTCCACACAGAATAACAATAGGTAATAACAACAGAACAGAGTAACAATAGGCAACAAAGTGGCAACAGACAACAGAGTAACAACAGACAACAGAATAACAACAGACAACAGAGGAATTGAACAAAAGGAGAAAACTTAAAATAAAAGGCAGCGATGTGTTTCCTTGTTGTCAACATCAAATGTTCTTGTGTACCTAAAATAGCTAAACGTATTTATTATTCTCACTCAATGAGAGCCAGTTTTTGATAATAAAATCGACCAATTGTTAAATTATGAATGAATTTCTCATTGGTTTCGAGTTCCCAATGGGTAGCACGTTCATCATCCAAAAAAATTGAATTCAATACTTGGGTTTCACATTCTTCCCCCCTCAGGGCAAGTCACAATCAGGTTCAAACAGGGTGAGTGTTGATATGTTGGTCAAAATGTCAGTCATGGTCAAGCAATCCTTGATTTAGTTAGACCTCGACTAATGTGATTGGAAATCAAGAGGAAAATGGATCATAGTTAACATCTTGTCAATCATGTTTTACAATATTTCACATCCTACGGATCATGATTTACATCTAACGGCTCATGATTTACATCTTACGGCTCATGATTTACATCTTGCAGATCGTGATTTACATAAATTTACTTTGCCATATATCATACGTTTGTTTGTAAACTCTGTTACATTAAATGTCCGTCAAATAAATGTGATTGACCTGAACGATCTGGAATTGATCTGAAACTTTGTGAATTTCACCGACTTTCAAGTTTTATATTTGTTTATTATTGATATACAGAGGCATTGAAATAGGGATTGTCAGACACGTTGGATGTAAGGTACCTCCATCTTCCGACAGGAGAAAAACGTCTTGCTTTTATTTTAAGGAGGGGGCATATGCTGCAGGGCTCCCGCAATTTGATGCCAAGGCATCCGCTTGCTAATATTCTGACTCTACCGATCAGGGCGGCCTAACATTGGTTCTGGTTAAGCCCCGTTTCGACAGCTCAAGTGACGCCAATGTTGATGTAATAAATTAATAAACACCTTCCTCTTATTTTTGTCAACAGGTATAATACAGAGCTTGCAGTCAGATCTCCAAATAACCCCGCCCACTTCCAAAGTCTACATCTGTGTCCATCTATAGATCTTGTGTTTCATTTTTTCAAATTAAATGTCTTCCTAATTTTTTTTTGTTCTCAAAATCTAGACCAAGAAAATTTTTGTTTGAAAATAAAAAATGCAAAAAGTAAAAAAAATGCATGTATGTTATTAGACGGATATAAAGAAAACAAGATTGCTTGTGTCATCTCATGACATTGTGACATCAGATAGCGGGGGAAGATTTATCAATCACTCGAGCACAAAAAATAAATAAGAAAATAAATGAATAATATTTTTTTTGTTTCAACTCGTTATATGTTTCAAGAATAGGTTTGGAAGCTGTTATAGTGTAGACTTTATTTAAATGCCCACGCTCATGTTTTCAGACTGAATGAATAAATGGGGATCTGAACCCCATCTAATCTAAGACAAACGTCTGCCATTAAGCACTACGACGCTAGGGTCTGAACCCATTCCGTTCATCACACCTCTTCGACAGAGTTAACTGTTAATGCCAGAGTTCAAATGTCAGATTTAAAGGTGGGCTTTGTTAAGCTTAACTATTGTTAACTCATCTACAATCAAACATTACGTAAATGTATACAATTTACAAACAAAAGCAAGTGAAATTCTTTAAACAATTTGAAGTATCAGATAAAACAAAAATATATTTTGTAGTCTTTTAAACTATGTAAAAAAAAAAGTAAAGCTCCCTTAGCCCTCAAGAGCCATTGGGGCAGATGAAGTGTAGAATTCATCTGTTTCAGTAACCTCGGCATATAAAGGTATTGTGTGGTTAGCACAACGCCCAGCTGCCTTTACTCCCCCCAACTTAAAGTCAAGTACCCATTTAAAGCTGGGTGGACTTGGGGACTTTCACCAGGACCTGAAAATGTTCCAAGGGCCTCACTGAGATTCGAACCCGGGACCCCCGGTCGACAGTCAAGCGCTCTACACCACTCGACCACCGTTCCTAAAACTATGTACATCACTTTTAAGTTTATTATAAGAGTGCAACAAACAAACAAACAAGATACATTTTTTAACGCAATTACCCAAATGCTGTTATTTGAGAGTTGTGGAAAAGATCAAGAAAAAAAATCAGTAAATAACACAATTCTGTAAAAAGAGATAGATCAGACATAATTAAAAAAAAAACACCCGAACTCAGAAACTGTCACGTTTACATAAAATCATAGCAGCTATATGACCTTAAAACAATAGGATTGTCATTTCTTCATTTAAATTCATGACCCTCAATGATACAGTTAGGGAACACCTGCAGATGCGTTTGATTGACAGGTGCGATTGTTTTGGGACAGAGGGGGTACGGTGGTTGGGTAAGCGATAAGTCATATTTGTGGGTACAAAAAAACACATGTTTGGTGTCAATGTTGTTGATTAAAAAAAACATCTCGCATCACTTGACGTGATTGATACATGTCAATAAACTGGTCTCAATAACTGATTCAATACACATATATGCTAACGCTTAATGGATCTGTTACAATTAATTATAACAGTTTCGTTAATTAAACTGAATTGTTTATCATGCCAATGTTATGATATGAAATGAAGACATACGAGTTTAAATACAAATAAATGTATTATATTGTGTCAATTAAAATGTGCGTTAATTCGCAATAAAATGTTTAATTTTGGGATAATCTCGATCATTTTTTTTAAATCGAACAGCAGCTCTAATATATATATATATATATATATATATATATATATATATATATATATATATATATATATATATATCACAATACTACGTTGAAGATTAACGCTAGTAACACACAAACTGTCTCATTAGGAGAAATAAGATTCAGACAATAGTTGCTAACTACCACATTGAAACATACTACCACTATGTGTATACTTTATTCAACTAGCTAATTAGGCATTAAATTTTTTACGAATTAGATTTAAAAAAAAATTAATGCATCACTTGTTACGGTTATTTCAAAATGTAGGAGTCATGTCTTATTCATGCGTGTTAAGAAATGGAGATGAAACATAAAACTGCCTTCGCTAATTGGCAAATAAAATTTAGGGAAAAAAAGTTCTCAATTTCTTAGAACTATCTCATATCATTATAGAGAGAGAAAGAGTGAGAGAGAGAGAGAGAGAGAGAGAGAGAGAGAGAGAGAGAGAGAGAGAGAGAGAGAGAGAGAGAGAGAGAGAGAGAGAACACAGGTTGTTCCGTTAATTGATCATAACATTAAATGGCTGTTCATCATTTTTTTCTACAAAATTTAATTTCTACAGTTTTGATAAAAGGTGATATAAAAAAAAATAATTCAAATGAATTTATCTGTATTGCATTTTTTTTCACATTTTTAAAATGTTATAATTACGTATTTTATTTTAAAAAAATAATTTCAAGTGTCTGAATTTATTTAGAGTTATCTGTTGCAGGAGGGAAACCCTCTTATTACAGATATTGAAATGTTGCACCCACAACAGCTCACCTTCATTCACATATAATTACGTCCATATTACTCACGTGTTTGACCAGCGTCCACACACGGCTTCCTACTGGACAGAATCATTCAGGCCTCTTAGAAAGAACTCGATAGTGGACTTGAAATAAAACGTCACTGCTAATTTATGACCCCGCTTGTATAGCGGTTACATCTTTACAGTGAAACAAACCATCGTTGTGATGGCAGCGGCTCATTTCATTAACGGCTTGCATGGGAGTCTGAAAGTTTGTCATTTTGATTGCTGGGACTGCAACATAATGCTCAGAGCTACTTAGATTGCCCGGCAACGGTCTAATTTCATTAAATGTCTTATCTGATTGATTATAACCTGTGTGTGTGTGCATTCGTTCAGGTTGTTGTCATATTATTGTGACCCACAAATTAGCTTTATTCTTTTTCTTTTTTTTCTGGTTTCATTCATAACGCATAGAGTTCAAGCAAAGTAAAAATAGAAGTATTAGTTGAGTCAGCAGAGTACATCATATTCTCTATTTTAAACTGCAGGTTTTTTTATCGCCATATTCATCGATTACTTCCCCTATTAAACAGTCTATTCAAGTGAAAATTTTTTTAAATCGCATTCATTTACATAACGGTACAATGTAAACTTTGTGAGGTTTTACTTTACTGAATTTATTTCCGGCATGTATGCTGCAAATAGTATAAAGAAAACCGGTTTTATTTTTCTTATGTAGAATAACAAAAAAAAAACCGCTCACTTAACATTAATGAAAACGTTATTAGTAGCGAGCTAGTGTTGGTTTATTTATTACACGTCATTTTGTTGGGGTCTATTAAGTCCTGTAGTGAAATACAACGTTTACAAAGACAAAGTCTGTTAAAAACAATCATGTTTTCTTTTGATAGTGACAATTTTTTTTTAATACTCGTCCAACGAACGTCATTAAACAACGACTAACAGATGATGTAGAACAACACTAACAGATGATGTAGAACAACACTAACAGATGATGTAGAACTAAAAAAGATTAAAAAAAAAAAACCTCGTTTTCTTAATAATTATTTCTTCTATTTTTTTTTAATATTCAGCTCAATTAAACGAAGTGCGGGTGGGGTTGGGTGTTGAAAACCGTAATAATGACAAGAGCCGCGGGCTAGGGGGACATTTGCAGATGAAGAGAGTACACCGAGGGATCTCCAGGATCTGCTTTCTGTGGCAATGAACTAGTATTGAAAGAACACTTTACTAAGTGCCTGTATAACTTTGGATTGATCAGTCAAAGACAGGCAATAGCAAGATGAAAAAAAAATTAAACTCAATACTAATAATCTAGTTACTCTCATCTAATTACTATCATCTAATCACCACCATCTAATTACTTTAACCTATTTACTCTCAACTAATTACTCTCATCAAATTACTCTCATCAAATTACTCTCATCTAATTATTATCATCTAATTACTCTAATCTAATTATTATCATCTAATTAATATCATCTAATTACTATCATCTAATTACTATCATCTAATTATTACCATCTAATTACTCTCATCTAATTAAAACCATCTAATTACTATCATCTAATTATGATAACCTAATTACTCTCATCTAATTAAGACCATCTAATTACTCTCATCTAGTAGTACAATCTAACTAATATTATCTAATTACCTCATCTAGTTATTATAATCTAATTAATATCATCTAATTACTCTCATCTAATCATTATCATCTAAATATTCTCATCTAAATAATATCATCTAATTAATCTCATCTAATTAATACCATCTAATTACTCTCATCTAATTACTCTTATCTAATTACTCTCATCTAATTATTGTAATCTAATTAATATCATTTAATTACTCTCACCTAATTATTATCATCTAATTACTCTAATCTAATTAATACCATCTAATTACTCTCATCTAGTAGTATAATCTAACTAATATCATCTAATTACTCTCATCTAATTATTATCATCTAATTATGATAACCTAATTACTCTCATCTAATTAAGACCATCTAATTACTCTCATCTAGTAGTATAATCTAACTAATATTATCTAATTACCTCATCTAGTTATTATAATCTAATTAATATCATCTAATTACTCTCATCTAATCATTATCATCTAAATATTCTCATCTAAATAATATCATCTAATTAATCTCATCTAATTAATACCATCTAATTACTCTCATCTAATTACTCTTATCTAATTACTCTCATCTAATTATTGTAATCTAATTAATATCATTTAATTACTCTCACCTAATTATTATCATCTAATTACTCTAATCTAATTAATACCATCTAATTACTCTCATCTAGTAGTATAATCTAACTAATATCATCTAATTACTCTCATCTAATTATTATCATCTAATTATTCTCATCTAATTAATACCATCTAATTACTCTCATCTAATTAATATCATCTAATTACTCTCATCTAATTATTATCATCTAATTACTTTTATCTAATTAGTCTCATCTAATTACTCTCATCTAATTACTCTCATCTAATTACTCTCATATAGTGAATATCATCTAATTACTCTTATCTAATTACTCTCATCTAATTATTGTAATCTAATTAATATCATTTAATTACTCTCATCTAATTATTATCATCTAATTACTCTAATATAATTAATACCAGCTAATTACTCTCATCTATTAGTATAATCTAACTAATATCATCTAATTACTCTGATCTAATTATTATCATCTAATTATTCTCATCTGATTAATATCATCTAATTACTTTTATCTAATTAGTCTCATCTAATTACTCTCATCTAATTAGTATCATCTAATTACTCTCATCTAATTACTCTTATTTAATTACTCTCATCTAGTAAATATCATCTAATTATTATCATCTAATTACTCTCATCTGATTGATACCAACTAATTAATATCAATCATCTTATTTCTATCCTCTCACTGATGATTACGGCTTTAGATTTTCTTTCTATTCTTTATACTTGAAATTAATTCTTGACTGTAAGCTTTTTAAAAACGGATCAATCTAAAGTCAACCACCCAGTGTTATTAGTAATAATTCCGTTGTTAAATAATAAACTGTCTTATCTGTTCTGCCCCGTCCTTGCCAAGTCCCATTAGTGTTATCTAGGTGGCAGCATCGTGTTACTGGTAGCAGCATCGTGTTACTGGTAGCACCAACGTGGTACTGGTAGTGGGGTTAATTTGTTATTCTGGTTAATTTTGGTATTAAAGTTTTCCACTGAGGCTTTTTTTTCTGGCCTCCTATTGTAAGTGTAGCACCGTTGATATTCGGTTGTTTTAAGACATACAAACTATTTTCTAGGGTCTGCTATTTATAAAAGTTTGCAGAGAGTTTTTTCTTTTTTCCATTATTTGTTATTTGCATTTTTTTTTGTAAAATTATATTTATTTAATTTACATTTAAAGCATTTCAAAGGAAAATCAAATATTAATTATCATTGCCACTCAAAAGAACAAAATATTATAGTCATTTAAATGGGGCACCTAGGTTGAGATGATGGGGCCCCAGAGCATGTGTCTGGAAGACCGTATGGTTAAGGGTGACCCCAATACCCCATTAACAGTGACATATTTTAATGTCCAATCAAAAGAGTTATAAAAAATATGAAGTGAAAAATTGAACACCGGGAACAATGTAAAACGAATAATGTAAATGCCAACATAATAGTGGACTATAATTTTCTTATCGTGTTTATCTAAATTTAGTACAAGTTTTTCCCCGTTCACATAGAAACTAACAGAAAAAAGATAATTAATTAAATTATTGATAGTATATAATATATAATATATAAACAAGTCACACTCTTTAATTTCCTGAAATGTGTGACCTCAGTTCAAAATAGCAACCGAATAAAATGGTAACTTTTATAATGCTTGCAGATAAATTTAAAAAAAAAAGCTCGAGCCCGGGGCTCCAATCCATAAGAACTCCCCATGCTTGGACCCCCTCACACACTGTTGTAGCTTGACCGAAAGCACTCATTAAGAGCGCCTGTTTTCCTCATATTTCGTATCCCTGCCTGAAATCTTAAGACGTTATCTTAAAATATATCCAAGTCAAAAGTATGTTATCTCACAATTTATCTCCCCCTTTTAAAAAAGATCTCACTGGATCTGCCTGGTATAGACCAATTTTTTTTTTTTTAATTCTGTACCATTGGTAAACACGCACACCAGATCCACAACTTTATACTTCTGTACTCTGATATAGAAACACCTTCATATATTGCAAATAAATAGTATTTTTGTTTAGCTTTTGAGGATCAATGCTGGTATAGATGCTACAAGGAAACATGGTAAGGTATTAGGAGCACTGCTGCTAAAGATGTTATGAAGAAAACATGTCTAGCTGTGAGGATCAATGCTGCTATATATCTGCCATAGGAACATATTAAGCTATGAGGATCAGAGCTGGTATAAATCTGTTTCGTTTGTTTAATTTAGTCAAAGTGCCTCACAACAGCGCTGACGTTATTACATGACAATCTCTACGTCGGTCATGACTCCCCCCCTCTCCTCCAGCTCCACACTCCCACACATATACAAAGAGTGATTCGAATCAGCGGATCAGTGTTTGATGTCAGATATTTTAAGATACCATTAATCTCTCGTTTACCGAGTTTTGTCCTCTGACGCTTGTTGTTTTATTTCTGTAGTTTATTTACTAGTTTGCTTAAAACATGTGGGTACACCTGTGACGTCAAATGGTAGAACTAATCGATAATGACGAGGCAGTGAAACAGAATGTTGTCAGCTGTTTTTTTTTATTACATCCTTCCATGTCACGACATTACGACCACCACGTCACATTGATTGTTTGTTTTTCTACGTGGGTGGGTGGGTGATCACTACAGTCCTAGTCTCGTTGGATCTGTGTCCTTATAGTTGTCATTAAATACTCCGAGCGTGAGTGCTTTGTATTTAGACCGTTGGAAATATCCAGTAAGTTGTATACTATTATGTGACTACAAAAAAATTAGGCACAATAATTTTTTATCTACTATCAGTACCCAGCAAAACCTTTACATAGAGTTATATCCCCTTTGGCTTGATCGGTAGGCTAGTTTATTTTTGGTTTCGGGCATATCCTATTTTTTTCATGATTGTATTTTAAACTGGAATACTGTTGTACTTATTATTTACTTTCGATTTAACGCGGTACCCAAACCGTTATTATTTATATTAATATTTTTAGTATCTTAGATGTGAAATTATTTTTTAAAAAAAAAACAACAACGAAGAAATTATAATTCGTCATCATTATTTGATATTTGTTTCAACATATTGATTGTCATTTAATGTCATCCATATTTTTTTTTCAATGTATGCATAAAAATTGCAACGCAGTAGTAATACAATATTTTGTTCACAGATTTTCATCTGTCATACAATCTATTTTGTCAGACGTTTTCTTTGATTTATATGGGAATTTAAACAAAAATATATCAGTAGATCAAATAACAACATTCAACATTAGCACTGGATCTAGTAAACAAAACGTATAGTGAATAGGGCTTTCTAATTTGAAATCAAATCTCAGTCTGAACAAAAAACACGTAAGAGGAGACTTTTACGTAGGATTGACGGAGAGATTTATTGTTGACCTTTAAAATATCAATCAAGTGAAATATTTTTGGATTTAAAAAAAAAGTGAGCTCAGTGCTTAAGTCCTGCAGTAGTAACATCTGTTTTCTATTTCTATGATATCTCATATTTACATTAATAAAACTTTAACTAGAAGCAGTTCCGAATAGAGATGGACAAGACAAGGCTGGTACATTTATGACCATTTAAACCCAATGAGCATTTGTTTAACTAAACTTGTCATTTGTACGTCAAATATCTAATAAAGTATTAGCGATTTGGGGGGGGGGGGTGCGTTAAATCGAAAGTAAAGAATTAATGCAACAGTACCAGTTTACAATCATGAAAAAGTCGGATCTGCCCGAAACCAATAATAACATAGCCTACCGTTCAAGCCCAAGGGAATAAAACTCTATGCAAAGGTTTTGCAGGGTACATCTAGTTTTTAAATGATACATATTTATAAGGTACTAATAAGGCTTCTTTTGCACTCAAACCAGAACATTTTTCCCCTTTCAATGTAGTGCTCTAAATGTAAGAAGTACTCCTCTAAAAGTAAACGAAAACAAAACAACAACTTTAAATTGATGAAACAAATAACCCACTTTGTTAAAGATTACAGTGTTTGGGATTAACTCTATATGCACAAAATCACGAGTATATATAACAGTTTCAAACAAAACGTCCATACGTCCTGATAGCCCAGTGGTTCCCAAAGTGTGCCACGCGTATACCCGGGGGGTAAGCGAAGAGTTCGTCGGGGGTACGCTCTGCCCCGGTCTTTGAACTTCCGGTTAACAATGACCGTAAAAAAACAATAGGCACGTTTTTTATTTACAAGGGGTACGCAGAATAACAAAAAGAATAATTTTAAAAACAAGCAATTAAGCCTGTTCCATTCTGGACACAGGACGTGTTAGCGCATTTTCGTGTTATGTATCAGTACGTTTGTTAGCTTTCAGTAAATATTTGTAAATTTTGGAAATGTTTATAAATTCAATTGTGTAATGCATATATCTGTAAAAAAAAATTATAAAGACGTTTCTTTATATTTGAAAAAAAATTATTGTCTCTTAAATCTAACTACAAGTGGTTTGTGGTTACTGAAATAGGACTCATAATTGAAAAAATTCGAAATTATAGTCATTTAATCGTCCGAAAACTCCGTCAATTGCTGCATAGCTCTGATACTTTCAATTAAACTCAGAACACAAGCTTACTATTTCATTTGATGAGTTTCTTAATAAATCTTGGTGAAACTACGTGCTGCAGTATTTCGCACCAAATGAATGGGATATTGAACGTACAAGGTGTATATATAATATATAAGCCCCTTAGGAGCCCTGAAGCCCGGCCCTCAGAGGTCCTATCGCGAAATGTACTTTTGATGTACACTTGGCAGGCCAAGACCTACAAAATGATATATACATCATGGGTCTAGGACTTATGGTTGTTGAGATATAGGTGCTCTTTATTAATATAGCTTATATAGCAAAAAACGGTACTAAGCCCCCTTTTACGGCCCTCAGAGGTCAGATCGCGAAAAGGAAAAAAGTCATTTCTTGTCAGGCCAAGACCTACAAAATGATATATACATCATGGGTCTAGGACTTATGGTTGTTGAGATCTAGGGTGATGACAGACAGACAAAACGGGGTGGGGGTGTGGTACACAGTGGTCGTAGGTTTGGGAAAACACTGTGTTACACCATTAGGTGAGAAATGTCAACAAAATAGCACAATGGCATTGAGACTTTTGGAAAAAAAAATCATCAACTATGAACGAAAAATTTCCCGTTAACACCGGCTGACACATATTTAACTATATTTGGGGTTGTGTTGACAATAAACAAATAACGAATGATATCATTTTAACTGATAATGCGGAAAGTCTGGCATCTTCCAACCCTTTATCGTCACAAAATTGATCAGTTGTTTTTTTTTATGTCCGAGATTAAATTGATAGTCCAGGTAAAAATAACAAAGAAGTTATGCAATTTTACTCACTAGACGTTCATATCCCATAGCGATTTTAGATTTTTAAGCCATTTTCTCATCCTATTGTTGTTGTTTTTTTTTTTGGATTATAAGTTGTGGAATTTTTTTGGCGTTTAAATTTGGAAGTGTCATCGTATTGTCCATTTTGATCCATTACCTAACCGGTAACATTTTACACAGCACCATTTGGCTATTTGTCACCAAAGACACAACATCCCTAAATTGAGTTTCAATATCTATACACAGTCACATATGCACACACGCACGCACACAATACACACGCGCATGCAAGCACACTCACTAATGAAAGAAAAACCAATTAACCAACATTGTTGTAAAAGTTTAAGATGTACATTGTAAAAATAAAATTGATCCACAAAATAAAGAATAATTTACTTCACTTTGAATGCATCCACTTAGAATAAAATTGAGGAAGTCATTATTTGTGTACTTCAGACATGAGTTACTAATACAGGTACTAAATGAGGTACTGATAGAGGTACTAAATGAGGTACTAAATGAGGTACTAATAGAGGTAATAAATGAGGTACTAAATGAGGTACTAAATGCGGTATACATTAATTGAATTGGGACTCAATATCTACGCGTATTGAAGTGTAAGTAACGACTTCCGCGTTAGGAAATTTATGGTTGCGTATTTCTTATGTGCTCGGGTGTTTAGGTCAGTGGTCCCCAACATTTTCTCGTCACGGACCGGTCAGCGTTTGATAATTGCACTGCGGCCCACTGGAAGGGATGGGAGAACGTTGATTATTTCTCGACCATGGGAAGTCGCACAATCTCGAGAAAAATACACCATAGTAAATAAAAAGGAAATATATTTTTTCGGCGGCTCAGTAGCATTCGATCCCGGGGGTTGGGGATCACTGGTTTATGTAACTCTTCGATAGCGAGTCATAACATTTGGCTGCAGCACGACCTGTATATTGGCTGCAGCACGACCTGCATGTTGTGGGTTAAGGTTTTAACTCCCGGTGAGTCTCAGCCAAACGTCCCCCGTGGCGCCTCCATGGTCATTGCACTATCAGTTATGGTTAGGAGGAAAGAAGTGCACTGATAACCCCACCCGTTTAGTGGTTCAAAGAATCTAAAAGATAAACATCTGACCCTTACAGGAACTTGTTAAAAAAAAAAATAAAAATAACAACCAATCTCAACATTACGTTCGATCACGTGATAGACCAAGGACAGATTATAAAAACAACAACAACAACAATGATAATGAAAAGAAGAAAGATCAAGATGTAGTGGTTTCTCCCTATAGCGACAAGGGCTCTCAGTGGGCAGAATAATTGAGATCTTCATTTCAGACCGGTACTAAGTCTGGTCTCAGGGAGAGTACATTTTTATGAGAGTATTCAATGTCCAATTCTCTCCTAGCGGATAAAATGTATTTCATTGAAAATATTTTTGTAATTAAAATGCAAGGACAATTTTTTAAATACAATTTTGTTTGTTAATAAAAGAAAAAAAAACAAATTATTACTTTTACATTTCTGCAATGGTGATCATTTTCTTTAAAGGCATGAAGAGTAATATTTTTTTTGTCTGCTTGTTTAGCTTGGTGCTGTATTGTTTTTGAAATATTTTTTTTCGACTATCGTTGGCATCAGGTTTGTGGGCCCTAGTAAAGTATAAGTAAAGTTCCCTTAGTCCTAACGGGCCATAGGGGCAGATGAAGTGTAGAATTCATCTGTTTCAGTAACCACAGCATATGAAGGGATTGTGTGGTTAGCATAACGACCAGCCGCCTTTATTTCCCCAACATAAAGTCAGGTATCCATTTAAAGCTGGGTGGACTTGGTGACTTTCACCAGGACCTGAAAGCATCCGAAGGTTTTCACTGAGATTCGAATACGGAACCCTGTGGTCGATAGTCGAGCGCTCTACACCGCACGACCACCCGTCTCCCCCTGTGGGCCTAGGTACAGTGTGTATTGTACCATCAGGAAAAGAAGGCCCTAACCGTCAGGCTTCAAGAAAACTGATTACTTTAAGTTTTAATTACATTTCCATACAAGCAAATACATGTCAGAGATGGATGGGGAAAAAGAGTTCATGGATGATGGGATGAATAGACTTCGAATGAAACTCAAATTGACTTATTTTAAATTCTTTTTTTTTTAACCTTTCATTTTTTAACATATTATCCCCCCCCCCTTTGACTAAATATAAATATTCGATAACGTAATTTTGGTCACTGTAATTTTTAAAAAGATTTTAAAATATCCTTATAAATAAATAAAGACTTTGATTTGGAAACGGGATTCTCTAGCTATAAATGAAAATATAATAATGATATCCGTTTCATTACACAGAGAAATATTGATCTTTTTGTCACGCAATTAAAACAAGTGATACATTTCATATCGATATTATGCTTCAGTGCTATTATGCCACCAAATTATCGTGGGCTCCTGAAAATATCCACCTACAGGGGCACGCTGATTCAATCCACCCACTAATTTATAAGTCATTTTAAAGCGAATTACTGTACTCGACGAGCCCCCCTGCCATGTGTTTGGTTTACATTTGATCGCAGTGGCCTTGAATGTAGGCAATACTTATTACATTAGATAGAATCTATTAAACAGTGTCTACATAAATAATGAAATAAAAGTAAACAGCAAAATATAAAACAAGCAATTTAAGCCTGTACCGTTTCGGACACAGGACGTTTTAGAGCATTTTCGTGGTATGGGTTTTGATAAATAGCGAGGGAAGTAAGTCATGTTTAATAACTGTTACAAAAATAAATAATGAGTTACGCCCCTTTGTACGCCCCTTTGTTAATATACTTATATAGTAAAAAAAAAACGGTACCCTACAAAGCCCTAGTATTCGCCCCTCAGAGGTCAGATCGCGAAATGAACTTTTGATGTACACATGGCAGGCCAAGACCTACAAAATGATATATACATCATGGGAACTCCTTTGTTAATATACCTTATATAATAAAAACCGGTATTTAATAAGCCCCCTTTTTCGGCCCTCAGAGGTCAGATCGTAAAATGGACTTTTGATGCACACATGGCAGGCCAAGACCTACAAAATGATGTATACATCATGGGTCTAGGACTTATGGTTGTTGAGATCTAGGGTGATGACGGACAGACAGACAGACAAACAAAACGGGGACAATAGAGCATTTTTTTCGAACTCATTTTAAGTTATATAGCTTTCTTTATGCAACATCTTATATAATTTCACTCATTCACTAAACTGTTACATCATTCCATAATATCTTGAATAAACATCATCAGACACGTGCATCTTGTGTGTCGGACTTATACATCATTTTATTAAGAGAAATACATACATCCTATGTATCAGATACATACATCCCACTTATCAGACACATACATCCGATATATCAGACACATACATCCCATATATCAGACATATACATCCTAAATAACAGATACATACATCCCACATATCAGACACATACATCCGATATATCAGACACATACATCCCATATATCAGACATATACATCCTAAATAACAGATACATACATCCCACATATCAGACACATACATCCCATATATCAGACATATACATCATAAATAACAGATACATACATCCCATATATCAGACACATACATCCCATATATCAGACATATACATCTTATTTATCAGACACATGCATCCCACATATCAGACACATACATAGCCTAGATCAGACACATACATCCCACATATCAGACACATACATCCCACATATCAGACACATACATCCCACATATCAGACACATACATCCCACATATCAGACACATAAATCCCACACATAAGACACTAGTCGGTAACTCTGTGTCGCTCATTTAATTAACCAGGAATTACTTGAGTGTAGATCTTAGGGTCAGTGTGTCATGTGATTGATATCGATTGCCGTCCATTATGATTGTAAAACTGTTATACAAAGAGAGGAATAATGGAATCAATTATTTATGGGGGGGTTAAAGTTGTGCTTAGACTGAGGTCGAGTTGATTGGAATGACAATGGGGAGGGGGCTGCCGGGTATGAAGTTAATGAAACTATGTAAATGTGTGCCAGTGAGAGCGTGATGTTGGTCCCGGTGCTTGATATTTGGTGCGGTGCGCACTGGTTTCAGAGGTTTCAATTTGCACTCGTCACTTCGATTAGTGCTGAACTCTATGTCACTAAAGATTAATACAACACTTGACTGATATGAATTTGAAAAGATTCGCCTCACTGAATACTAGTATATATCAATCATACAGTAAACTTATTGCTATTTTAAAAAAAGTCCTCTAAAAATGACTTAATTAAAAAAAAACCAGCCATTGTAATTTTCCTTTTTAATTGTGTAGAACCTAATTATTGATACACAAATTTGGTGGCTTTTGGAAAGTAAATTTAAATTGACGATTCGCATTCTGTATCATTTATAGTCAGTGATTCAAATACAACTTTCTTATATTGTACGTGAACAATATTTCACTAGAGATTAACACAACACGACAGAAATGCACTTTTAGAAAATTGAAAAACTGTTTGGTTAGAACGTCTGGACAAGTTATCTAAAATAAGCCAGACTATTACTTTTTTTTTTGCTAGCTGTGAGACCATTGTACATCCCTGACAAGATAACACCACTGCTAGATGCCTAATAGCTTATATCTAAATTGATACATCCACTAACTGCATTAAACATAGTTCAAGCACATTTAAAAGTAATCAGGATGTGCATACTCGCTGCTGACAGACTAGTGTAATGCATGGATTAAATATCACATTTACTGGAACTGTGAGAGCTAAAACTTCACAGGGTGGGTGGTGTCTTTGGTAGTGGGCGGTATCTCCATGCTGCATCCAGATCTGCATGATATGGGTCACAGATTCGACGCCCAGCGTATCCGGTCATCCGTGTCTCCCGTGGTTATCGCACACCCGGCCATGGTAGGGATGAAAGCAAGGCGCTACAGATCGGTCTCATTTAAACATCTCACCATTACAGCATTACACCATTACAGCATTACAGGATCATGAACTAAAGCAAAATCTCATTCTCTGTACAATCTTTTAGTTCATCCTCCCTGTTACTATAACCAGTCGAATAAGGTTCTGTGAATATCTAGTACAATAGTATGGTTAACGATGATAACTTCGAGAAATGACAGAACCCGTATTTTTTTACTTCGGGTACCAGGCATAGATAATATTGCTCCACACCCTAACCCTAACCCTATCCTTAACCCTATCCCTATCCCTAACCCTATCCCTATCCCTAACCCTAACCCTAATCCTGAAAAAAAATTCTGAAAAAAAAAATATATGCCATGTTCTTTATACACTAATATAATGGTTTTGGCTGGTGCCGGAGCCACTGCGTTTTATATTTTCCTTTAACGAATATTGGGGTAGAGAAAAGTATGAAATAATATCACCTGTTAATTTTTATAAAAAAAAGTTCTTTCTTACGCTATTGCTACGCAGGTAGAAGGAAACATTCCTTTCGAGTAATCACATTAATCTGTCAATGTATTTTCCGTATTGTGTACTAGGTTGAGCTGAGTATTATGATGATTGTTTAGAGAATGTATGTTGGACAAGAGTAGACTAGGGATGGAATACACAATACTTGATTGTATGTTGACAAGACAGCAATAGAGTAAACTAAGGAAGGAATACACAGTACTTGATTGAATGTTTGACAAGACAGCGATAGAGTAAACTAAGGATGGAATACACAGTACTTGATTGTATGTTGACAAGACAGCGATAGAGTAAACTAAGGATGGAATACACAGTACTTGATTGGGCTGAAAGAAAACTGTGGCGTAAACAGTGATGGATTGCAAACATGATAAAAAGTGTTTGAGTAAATATTGAAATACTGCATAAAGAATGAGCTTGTACACAATAAATGGCTTGTTTATAGATTGGATTGTTGGTATAGGAGCTGATTGATTTATTGGATAGAGAGTGATTAGGTAGAGTGACTGAGTGGATTGATTAGTTTAAATATATGATTTACATAGTGAGCACATGAGTGATTCTGTTGGTGGTGAGTGACTGACTGAACAGTAAATGAGTGATTCTATTGGTGGTGAGTATGGGGACGGATGGTCGTGCGGTAACGCGCTCGACTGTCAACCTGAAGGTACCTGGTTCGATCTCCGGTGAGGACCAAGGAAATTTTTCAGGTCTTGGCTCAAGTTCCCGATATATCTCCCGTGGTGCCTCCATGGCCATTGCACTATAGGCTATGGTGGGGATGAAAGAAGGGCACCATAAAACCGTCCCATTAGTAGTTTATAGGATCTAAGGGATTTCATCTCATCCTTACAGGGACTTTACACATTGGTGGTGAGTGACTGACTGAACAGTAAATGAGTGATTCTGTTGGTGGTGAGTGACTGACTGAACAGTAAATGAGTGATTCTGTTGGTGGTGAGTGACTGACTGAACAGTAAATGAGTGATTCTGTTGGTGGTGAGTGACTGACTGAACAGTAAATGAGTGATTCTGTTGGTGGTGAGTGTCTGACTGAACAGTAAATGAGTGATTCTGTTGGTGGTGAGTGACTGACTGAACAGTAAATGAGTGATTCTGTTGGTGGTGAGTGACTGACTGAACAGTAAATGAGTGATTCTGTTGGTGGTGAGTGACTGACTGAACAGTAAATGAGTGATTCTGTTGGTGGTGAGTGACTGACTGAACAGTAAATGAGTGATTCTGTTGGTGGTGAGTGACTGACTGAACAGTAAATGAGTGATTCTGTTGGTGGTGAGTGACTAACTGAACAGTAATTGAGTGATCAGTTTGAGAGTGACTTCAGATTTAATGAGAAAAAATCGTTTAGTTGAATGGTAGGAAACAATTAATGAATGAATCCTAAATGTCTGACTAATGAGTTGAAAGTTACATATTTAGTTATTGATTTCAGATATTGGTTGAATGATTTGAATTTTCTGTCATGTGTTGATGAATGAGTTAACAGCTAAACTTAAAATATCTATATAAATAGTATCTGTGTAGATCGAAAATAAATATAAATATGAATGGTCTCTTGCCTGCGCCTCGGTTCAATAAATTCTTTAAAACAAATTCTCATAAAATTAAATAAATATACTCATATAATTACATTGACCCATTCACGATAACCTCAAAGTTGAATTTTGGTATATCTCCATGCAAAGGTTGTGCATGGCTCAGATAGCATTGAAATAAAGTGGGTATGAAGTACTTATGTAAAAGAAAGATTTTGTTTGATGTGGTGTTATGTAGGAAATAAATATAATCTGAATTACCTTTAAAATCCAATGAATAAGAAAATCTCTGAAATGAAAGGCATTTAAAATGGTCGTACGGTACAAACAAATTTAATAATATATTCACTAGTTTAGAAATGAAATAGTTATAAAACAGACTATTAACTTTTTATTTTTGTCCATCGTACATCCGTTCTCCAGTAAAATACAGTAAATACTGTCTTAGTGAAAGATAGTGTCAAAGCACACAGAAATAACAACTTCTTTCATATTCTCCAGATTTCTGGGAGAGAAAAAAATTGCGATGATCTATATCACTGTTACATTCATTTCCCCTTACCTAACAGTAAAAATCAGTTATTCCCCTTGATTATAACAGGCTATCTCCCCTGGTTTATCCCCCCCCCCCCACTCTTCCCTTCTAAAGCAGTGTGCCATGGCTGTTGGCTCTCGTCGATTTCAGAAAAAACAAATTGCCGATGGAACCAGTAAGTTGGCTGATCGTGTTTTCTTAATCATAGACTAAAAAATAAATGAAATGAAGAAAAAGCGAAGAATTGTGAAAGTAAAGCGAAGAATTATTGTGTGTGAAAGTGAATCAAAGAATTATATGTGAAAGTAAAGCGAAAAATTGTGTGTGAAAGTAAAGCGATGCATTAATACTAGCATGGATATATAACTTTAAAAGTATTTGAAACGTGTAATAGTTAAAAAAAAACACATGAGAAATGTAAAATATGTGCTATAAATTAAGAACTGCATACTATAAGTTAGTATATGGAGAAAATACTATTGGAATTTTACACTATTCAGTGAAGAGCAAAGAGGGGTGAGAAAGTGTCCTTAGTTTGTGTATCCTTAGTTGTGTGTCCTTAGTTGTGTGTCCTTAGTTGTGTGTCCTTAGTTGTGTGTCCTTAGCTGTGTGTCCTTAGTTTGTGTGTCCTTATTTTGTGTATCCTTAGTTGTGTGTCCTTAGTTGTGTGTCCTTATTTTGTGTCCTTAGTTTGTGTGTCCTTAGTTGTGTGTCCTTAGTTTGTGTCCTTAGTTGTGTGTTCTTAGTTTGAGTGTCCTTAGTTGTGTGTCCTTAGTTTGCGTCCTTAGTTGTGTGTTCTTAGTTTGAGTGTCCTTAGTTGTGTGTCCTTAGTTTGTGTCCTTAGTTGTGTGTTCTTAGTTTGAGTGTCCTTAGTTGTGTGTCCTTAGTTTGCGTCCTTAGTTTGTGTCCTTAGTTGTGTGTCCTTAGTTTGTGTGCCCTTAGTTTGTGTGTCCTTAGTTTGTTTCACGAACTCAACTTTCCACTCTCATTAATTTTTGTTTTCAATTCAAGGTAATGTATCATTCCTGCGAATCATCTGTTGATGTCTTTAAAACCACTATATTTTTGTTAAAGAAGATTTGTTATCGTTATGAGTGTCAATAAACACGTTGCTGTATAATTATCAAGTTACAGGTGATAACGAATCATATCAATAATCAAGTTCCAGGTGATAATGAATCATACTGTCTATCGATACCCGGTAATGAGTTTACATCAATTGATTAATTTGAAAAAAATAAAAACAAATAAAACATATTGTTATTAAAAGATTAATGATTGAGTAAATAAATACATCAGGGAAAAACATATAAACTAACTATAATAAAATTAATCATTTTCCTGGAATAGTCTACGATATGACGTGTGAATGCAAATTAGAAAAGTAAGAAAAACTATTATTATAAAGAGTGTTTAAAAAAAAAAATAGATTCTACATACATTCCTTTCTCAAGGAGATTTGCAAAATAGCCAACCTGAAACATTACAGCTTGAAGTCTTAAGATCGCTATCTTCTAAAACACTCTTGTTTATTTTATTTTCATTTTAACGAAACAAATATTTCGTGAGTAAATAAGAAGCACGATGTTTCAGCTGGTGAGAATGAATGAATTGTAGAAAACCACTCACTATTTTTATTTTATTTTTACCATGTGACAGTTTCTCTAATGAGCCGTTCCCTCCTCTAGTAAATGCAGAGCGTTTAGAAATAAGCATTACCCCCCCCCCCCGAATCTCTCTCTTCTATAACTGAAATAGATTTCAACGGTCTAAAAGGATTTTATTGGAAATTACCAAGTCGTGTGTGTATGTGGATGCTTGTGCATCAACAAACGAGGTTCGATGAACTGTGTGGCTGTAGGGACTGTGTGGCTGTAGGCACTGTGTGGTTTAGGAACTGTGTGGCTATAGGAACTGTGTGGCTATAGGAACTGTGTGGCTATAGGAACTGTGTGGCTGTAGGAACTGTGTGGCTGTAGGAACTGTGTGGCTGTAGGCAGGCCCGTAGCGTGAGGGGGGCGGCCCCCTGCCCCCCTGCTTATTTGTTCTACTAGTAAAATGTATTACCTGCATGGCCCCCTGCTATTGCATGGCCCCCTCCTGTAGAATTTTCACGCTACGTGGCTGGCTGTTGGCACTGTGTGGCTGTAGGAACTGTGTGACTGTAGGAACTGTGTGGCTATAGGAACTGTGTGACTGTAGGAACTGTGTGGCTATAGGAACTGTGTGACTGTAGGAACTGTGTGGCTATAGGAACTGTGTGGCTGTAGGAATTGTGTGGCTATAGGAACTGTGTGGATGTAGGAACTGTGTGGCTATAGGAACTGTGTGGCTGTAGGAACTGTGTGGCTGTAGGAACTGTGTGACTGTAGGAACTGTGTGGCTACAGGAACTGTGTGGTTCTAGAAACACTCATTTGAAAAGGTTACCGACCTATTTTTTTTTTTGTTCTCGTGTCTATTGGGTAATGAAGTGCAGCTGTTGAGCAATTTGACCAACTCGACAATATTTGGTTTCTATACCACTGAGCACACACTTTCCATTTCATCAAATTAAAATGTCACTCTAACTACAGGCTTGGAATTCAAAATATAGCCCACTCCTTTTTACTTTTTAATTTATGTTGACATGTTATATATATATATATATATATATATATATATATATATATATATATATATATATATATATATATATATATATATATATAACATGTCAACTTTGCCAAATTAAAAAAAAAAGTACAGTGAAAATTTTGATAGTAATTTATGTCATTGGCATTGCAAGCACAATCATGTATTAAGCAAGTAAGACAACCCATTGAAAATCACAATCATGTATTAAGCAAGTAAGACAATCCATTGAAAATTATTCGCACCTTTGAAAATGACAGGTATTCTTCATTCTACACGATTCAACTGTATCACAGATGTATTCAGATGGAATGTTTAACAATATCAGACATTTCATTAAACTCACTCTCACACATGTGTTGTGTTTCAACACTCATATCGTTATTTATTCCAGGAAGTAATCGTCTAGCGTATCTTTTTACAAATGAATTGTCTATATTTTAATAAAGTAAACAAAGAAGAAATGTTTATCTCTTGCTCGGCACTTGTTTGTTTTATTTTTTTTTAAGTGTTAATCAGTTACAATCTGGATGTATCAAATTACAATTAAAACCCAGTTTGTTTTTGTTACAGCTATTATTCTAATTTAAGATTTCATCGGAAACATATCCGGTAATACACGGATGCCACGATACAAACATATGAACTGTAAGAGAAAAATAAATGTGTGGGACAATACATTAGCATATACCACTGTATGTTTGAGCATATACCACTGTACATTTGAGCATATACCACTAAATGTGAGCTTGTACGACGAGTCAGGTATTTTAGATATGAAATTAACAAGCTTTTAAAGGAAAATTTAATATGTGTTTGCTAATCGATCTTGCATTAGTAGGTTGGAGACTTAGTTTAAGAGTTTAAGAGCCACACTATTATTGAGAACTTTCTTTGTTCTATATTCAACTTGTTCCAAACGAACCATAAATCATAGGCTGTACAAGACGAGTGTCCAATGTCCAATGTATTACATTCCTATGCTCCAATGTCGCTGGGTCATTTTAACAAAAATAATGGCGAATTTCAGTCCTCTTTTCAAAACAAATCAGTATTTTTGGCTCTTTTTAATGTTTCTATACATGAATTCAGAAATCTATTTGACAAATAACCAAATCTAGTAACATCACATTTTAATAACAATGGATACAAGTAATCTAATCTAGTGACATCACATTTTAATAACAATGGATACAAGTAATCTAATCTAGTGACATCACATTTTGATATGGATACAAATAATCTAATCTAGTGACATCACATTTTGATATGGATACAAATAATCTAATCTAGTGACATCACATTTTGATATGGATACAAATAATCTAATCTAGTGACATCACATTTTGATATGGATACAAATAATCAAATCTAGTGACATCACATTTTGATATGGATACAAATAATCAAATCTAGTGACATCACATTTTGATATGGATACAAATAATCAAATCTAGTGACATCACATTTTGATATGGATACAAATAATCAAATCTAGTGACATCACATTTTGATAACAATGGATACAAATAATCTAATTTAGTGACATCACATTTTGATATGGATACAAATAATCAAATCTAGTGACATCACATTTTTATAACAATGGATACAAATAATCAACTCTAGTGACATCACATTTTTATAACAATGGATACAAATAATCAAATCTAGTGACATCACATTCGATAACGATGGACACAAATCTCAATCTCTTTAAAAAAATGTTTAATGAGTTTTCTTTTCTTGAGTTGTATGTAATCAATACTGGTGACTCATACAATCTTGGATCAGGATGCCATTCTGTCTCTAGATTTTCGCATCATTTGTACGGTCTCTCAAGAAAAATGTCGTCAACCGGGGACAAGGGGAACTTCCACAGTTACAGACCTGGTTGCCCCGTTTGTCAAGTCATCAAAACTGTTTACTTGCATTGTTGTTTTCGTGGGCGGTTTTCTCGCTGAATAAAAAAAAAATAATAATGTAGTTCAATCTGTTTTTTTTTTGGTGTGTGGACGTCATTAATCAGAGAAAAGGCCATTGACTGAAAAATCTTCCTATTGTCTTCTGACAGAAAATGTATAAACCCGGGCAGTCACTTATACCACACCCTCTTAAAACTATGACAATATAAAAGGCTTAGGTGCAAGTTGTCTAGTAAAGGAAGGGATAGAGAGGGGACCCCAGCCAAAAATCTCCTGTCGGGCTCCGCACATCCTAAGGCTGGCTCTGCTAATGACCACACACATTTGAACAGTAGCCACTGAATAATACCAGAACATTCCTGATAGATAAGCAAATTAAATGAAGGTCTAGGTCCCTAGTCCCCTTGGCGTTGAGAATGTCCCCAACAGGTCATTTAGAAATCTATGTCTGGTCATTTCCCCTATTTCCTACTTGAAAATACAGGACTAACAAAATAGTGACCCTGCTACTACATATTAGATACAATCTAGAGCAGGCTTATAATATTTAAACTGCCAAATTTTCCGCAATTTAATACAACTCAACCTCTTCATATGTTAATGTTTTTTTAGAGCATTTTCGAAAAAAAAATGCTCTATTGTCCCCGTTTTGTCTGTCTGTCTGTCCGTCTGTCCGTCATCACCATAGATCTCAACAACCATAAGTCCTAGACCCATGATGTATATATCATTTTGTAGGTCTTGGCCTGCCAAGAAATGACTTTTTTTCATTTCGCGATCTGACCTCTCAGGGCCGTAAAAGGGGCCTTAGTACCGTTTTTTACTCTATGAGCTATATTAATAAAGGAGCGCTATATCTCAGCAACTATAAGTCTTAGACCCATGATGTTTATATCATTTTGTAGGTCTTGGCCTGCCATGTGTACATCAAAAGTTCATTTCGCGATAGGACCTCTGAGGGCCGGGCTTCAGGGCTCATAAGGGGCTTATATATTATATATACACCTTGTACGTTCAATAGCCCGTTCATTTGGTGCGAAATACTGCAGCACGTAGTTTCACCAAGATTTATTAAGAAACTCATCAAACGAAATAGTAAGCTTGTGTTCTGAGTTTAATTGAAAGTATCAGAGCTGTGCAACAATTGACGGAGTTTTCGGACGATTAAATGACTATAATTTCGAATGTTTTCAATTATGAGTCCTATTTCAGTAACCGCAAACCACTTGTAGTTAGATTTAAGAGAAAATAATTTTTTTTCAAATATAAAGAAACGTCTTTATAAATTTTTTTTACAGATATATGCATTACACAATTGAATTTATAAACATTTCCAAAATCAACAAATATTAACTGAAAGATAGCATACGTACTGATACATAACATGAAAATGCGCTAACACGTCCTGTGTCCAGAATGGAACAGGCTTAATTGCTTGTTTTAATTATTAACTTTGGTTTATATGTAAACAAAATTAATGAATCCTTTGAACCATAATTACTTCTGTAATATATTTTTAATATAAAAAAAGATAACCATTTATATTTTGAAGGTCTAGGACACCAGCCGCTTCAATCTTGATGTTGAGAATGCCATTCAGAAATCTATGTCTAAAGCCATTCCATCTTTATTTCTCCTATTTCCAGGATTCAGCACTTGCCATTCAGGTGTTCTTTGTTCTTTGGTTTTCCTCTAAACCCTTCCTAGAACTCACGACCAATCTATACTCCACAGTGTATGCCAAAATAATTGTGTGTAGTCTTCCCAAGGTTTGCTCTTGACATTTCCACTTTATGTCAGCTATTTCATTCTCCACTGAGTTCACGTGTTTGTTCTCTAACTGTTGAATATTTGTATTTGTATTATAACATTTGAATCTGGTCTATTTTATTTCGTGAATAATAAGTGTGTGTAATTGTCTGCTGTTATCGAAACGGTTTCTTTCTGATTTATACTTTAAGAGAACGCTAATTGATAAATGAGCATAAAGTCTTTAGATTAGTTTTAATGTATATAATAACGAAGGTGTTACGGATCCTTTTAATGATGATGCTTGTAGAGGGTGTAATAAATCAGACAACACAAATCACGAAGTTAACTCCAGTGAAGTAACATCAAACAATCATTTAATACTTGAACATGAACTGACATAAAGGTAGAATCAGGAGGAGTACAAAAGCAAACTGTAAATATGCATCCATCTACATAGATGCCCACAGCTAGACTAACTATAAAACAAAGCATGTGCTCCCAACTGTCGGTTAATATACGTCATTTGTACCAAATGACGTATACACTGAAGCTGCCAATATTTACACTCAAGATGGCGGAATGACGCCATAGATACTGCGGTGGGCGGAGCCTAGCGAATTGCGTCATCAAACTTAGACTATATTATTTCTCCACATTTCTCCCCTCTACCTAAGCATGATGTAATCATGTAAAACCCAATACTAATACCGACAAAAGGAGCCACATGAAACAAAGTTCAATCATAGAACATATCCCAAATCATCATAACAACAAAATAAATTATACAATGATTCATCAAATCAATATTGCATAGAATTATAAATCAATACATGCAAACAATATAATAAATATCATCAATCATATATGTATAAACATATTGAATTCAATTAAAATTTCTCATCATTTTAATTTTTTTTTTCTTTTCGTCACTGATATTCATTATTTTATTAGATATTTTTTTCTATGTGACTTGTTAATTTTTTTTTCTTTCATGTCACTTGTATATCTTTTCTATTATCTTTTTTTCAGGTGACTTTTTTTTTTTTTTTATGTCACTAGTTATTCTTCTTTTTTTTTTTCTCAAGTGACTTCTCTTTTTTTTTTTTTATCATAATCATCAATTATTATTAAATATCATTATGTCATCATATAAACATATACATGCAACATGTCATCATATAAACATATAATACATGTAACATAAACATTACGGTACACAAGATTTCTTACTGCCAGGACATAGGTTTGTTGAGAACTTAAGCTCATTTCAAATGCAACGTGATAACGTGTCAGCAATAACGTTCTCTTTACCAGGTATAGCTTGGACGATAAAATTAAAATCCTGCAGTAGGAGTGACCATCTGGCTACTTTATTATTCCCTAGCTTTTTGGAATTTATAAATGCCAGCGGCGCATGGTCAGTCCGAAGAATAAATTGGGCACCTAACAGATACCTTGCCAATTTTGTAATGCACCATGTGATGGCTAATCCCTCCCTCTCTATTGTGGCATATCTTGTCTCTGGTGAGGTCAATTTACGACTGACATATAGCACTGGGTGTAACACACCATTGTGGCTCTGTAATAGGGCCCCCCTATCGCAACGCCCGAGGCATCTGTGGCCAGAACGAATTGTTTACCTATGTCAGGTAACTTTAATATGGGCCCCTGAGCGAAGGCGGTTTTAATAATCTCCAGGGCCCGTTGACATTCATCAGACCAGATGATTTTGTTTGGCTCTCCCTTTTTAGTTAGATTAGCCAGAGGTTCCATTATATGAGCGAAATTCGGAATAAACTTCCGATAGAAATTGCATAAGCCCAAAAGACTGCGCACCTGTTTCTTTGATGACGGTTTTTCAATATTTAATATCTTTGACACTGATTCACCTATGGGTTTTATTATATTATTTCCCACTTTATGTCCTAGGAAAGTTACTTCCGTCAGTCCTATCTCTACCTTAGTCGGTCTCACGGTTAAATTATGTCTCTTTAAAACTGTAAAAATTTCTCTTAGACTCCTAACATGTTTATCCCAGTCCTCATGAAAAATACAAATGTCATCCAGGTAGCAAACAGTGTCTTGTCTATGGGAAAATAATTTGGCCATCATCCTATTGAAGGTGGCTGGTGCATTTACTAGCCCAAAACTCATGAAATTCCATTGGAACAACCCAAATGGAGTTATAAATGCAGTCAATGGTTTGGCTTCAGGGGTCAGTGGTATTTGCCAATACCCTCTTGCTAAATCCAGTTTAGAAAAATATTTAGCTCTGGCTAGCCTGGTCATTAACTCCTCAGGATTGGGCATGGGATACGAGTCCATAATGGTTATTTTATTTAACTGTCTATAGTCTACACACAGTCTGATGTCACCTGTCTTTTTCTTAACTAACACTATGGGAGCTGCATATGGTGACTCTGATGGTTCTATGACACCCTGTTTCTGTAACCCTTCTAATTCTTTCTTGATATAGTCGCGGTGATGTAATGAGAGGGTGTATGGTCTCAAACGGATAACCTTGTTTTCTGACAGCTTTATGTCATGTTGTATTATATCAGTTTTACCCGGTCTATCAGAAAAAATATCGGTAAAGTCACCCAAAAGTGTCTTAATACTAACCACTTTGTCATGAGTTAGGTTATTTAATGCTATATCCTCCCATGTTTCCTTGTTTCCAACCTCAGGTCCCTCACATGTCTGAATGTCAGCGTCAGGTACATCTTCCTCCCTTAACATGAAACAATTTTGAACCTGTCTCTCAGCGGTCTGAACTAATTCAA
Organism: Bulinus truncatus; assembly: GCA_021962125.1. Classification (NCBI taxonomy): domain Eukaryota; kingdom Metazoa; phylum Mollusca; class Gastropoda; family Planorbidae; genus Bulinus; species Bulinus truncatus. The sequence goes on from JAGDYQ010000013.1 coordinate 9,572,154, forward strand.
TTGGTCTATTATAGTATACTTTCAACATGTTTATATGAAAGACCTTTAACCTATTTCTAATATTAATTTCATAATCCACGTCTGTCACCTTTCTAGTAACCTTAAAAGGTCCTTGCCACTTAATGAATAATCTATTGGTCTTGTCCGGTAATAAGACAAGTACATCTTCACCTGGTCTAATATGTCATCAACATACAAGTAATAACTAAATAAATACACAATTCCTTTTTAAAAAAATCAGCAAATTAAATGTTTTGGCTGCTCAGGGTGGACCCTATTTTAACCTCTACTGTATTAAATACAGAATTCCACCAAGAACAACAAACAAATAATTACACCAGATTTCAATATTCTAGTAATAAATATATATAAAAAAAAAATATGCCAACTTACATATAAAGAAATACACAATAGTAAATTTTGTTCCTTGACTTCGATGGTTGATCCTCGGTGATCCCGGTCCGCGATGTTCGATGTGGGGTTGACTAACACACGGGTTGATCCTTGGTGATCCCTGTCCGCGATGTTCGATGATCCCTTGTTGATCCTCGGTGATCCTATGGTGGGGTCCTCTGACGATGAGGAGGTGATTCCCAGCCACACGGTAACGTCGGCCCCGTCAGTACACAGCAACTCTGGCCACTTTAAGCAGTAAAGTTGGCCACTTCAGCAACAGTGGGGTTGGCCTCTTCAGCAAACAGCAAGGTTGGCCTCTTCAGCAAACGGCAAGGTTGGCCTCTTCAGCAAACAGTAGGGTTGGCCTCTTCAGTAGCAGCAAGGTAGGCCTCTTCAGCAAACGGCTAGGTTGGCCACCTCAGCAAACAGTAACGTTGGCCACTTCAGCAACAATAGGGTTGGCCACTTCAGCAAACAGTAACGTCGGCCACTTTGGCAAACAATAGGGTTGGCCACTTCAGCAAACAGTAACGTTGGCCACTTCAGCAAACAATAGGGTTGGCCACTTCAGCAAACAGTAACGTTGGCCACTTCAGCAAACAATAGGGTTGGCCACTTCAGTAAACAGTAACGTTGGCCACTTCAGCAAACAGTAACGTTGGCCACTTCAGCAAACAATAGGGTTGGCCACTTCAGTAAACAGTAACGTTGGCCACTTCAGCAAACAGTAACGTTGGCCACTTCAGCAAACAGTAACGTTGGCCACTTCAGCAAACAATAGGGTTGGCCACTTCAACAAACAGTTTTCACGGCGCGCACCCAGAGTGGTGGCCGCCACGTAATTCACCGATGAATACTTAACCGGTAATTACAACGAGTCTTAATGTACTCACTCCGCTGCTCCTGAATCCAGCTAAGTCAGTCAGTTCGACGTCGGAGGTGCCAAATATATGTTACGGATCCTTTTAATGATGATGCTTGTAGAGGGTGTAATAAATCAGACAACACAAATCACGAAGTTAACTCCAGTGAAGTAACATCAAACAATCATTTAATACTTGAACATGAACTGACATAAAGGTAGAATCAGGAGGAGTACAAAAGCAAACTGTAAATATGCATCCATCTACATAGATGCCCACAGCTAGACTAACTATAAAACAAAGCATGTGCTCCCAACTGTCGGTTAATATACGTCATTTGTACCAAATGACGTATACACTGAAGCTGCCAATATTTACACTCAAGATGGCGGAATGACGCCATAGATACTGCGGTGGGCGGAGCCTAGCGAATTGCGTCATCAAACTTAGACTATATTATTTCTCCACAGAAGGTTCTATATAAAAAAAAATATAGCAAGCTGAAAATAGATCGTGTCTTTAGTTTATTTAAGATGATTACTTCTTCAACAAGGCAATTGTATACCAATCAGACAAACACAAAAAAACCACTCAGAATGTACATCATGTGTGTCAACTGATCTCGGTCATGTCATCCCATTCTTCACAAAATGGCGGCCATCTCGGGTGGCAACCAAGGCAAGCATACAACAGGGGCGGATTAGGGGGTGGCGATAGGAGCGACAGATTTCAGCCCCACACCAAAAAGTGAGCCCCACGCATGCAGTTTTTTTTTTTGCTACCTACTGGAACAACACTGAACGTTTGTTCCAGGTTCATCATATGAAAATATGCCACAGTCCCTGAAAATATCATACATCCTAGGCCAAGCAATGACATAAACACTTGGTCCCGTAAACGACTTACGACGCCTCCCCCCCCCCCCGGCTAAGGCCGCCTCGGTTTTTTTTTAAAGTAGGTAACGATACTATTTTTAGATCCTAATGTGTGATCCTGTGATGTCTAATAAAACATTTCTATTTTTATTGATTTATTTCGACCATGTAAACGAAAAAAAAAATCATTTTAGTTTTATTTAAATCTATGTACAGACTCTGCTTAACACAAGAATCCCAGCAATAGACAATGAAGAGAAATCAGAGAGGACGTAACACAATATGGATAAAAAAGGAAGTCCGGAATTTCCATGTGACGTCATAAAACTCCTTCACAATAAACCAGGGGGTGGCCATTAGCGCGGCCAGTGGTGAAACTTTAATGAATTGATTTTTTTACATGTTTTTTTTTTTCGTTTAATTTGTTTTAGCTATCAAACTTATACATACATGAATCTTTCAATTCGCCTTTTTAAAAAGTGGCAGTCCCAAACGTAATATAGCTGGCCAGACTAGGCAGTAAATTGTATAGAGGAGAAAAAAAAGTTAACCAGTCATAAAGTTTATATTTATTTGTATGAACACTCTACGTTCAGTGAAGTATGTAGGTCTCACGTGCCCCCCCCCCCCCCACAAAGAATTATGAAATAGGTGTAGTGCGACCAATGTTTACTAATCAGCCAACGTCAGACGGTGGCCAACGATATCGGCTAATGTCAGACTGTGGCCAGCGATATTGGCTTATATCAGACAATGGCCAGCGATATCGGCTAATATCGAAGGAAAGATACGAACAGTATCGTATGAAAGAGATAACATTAATTGTGAACTTTTTGAGTGGGGGGGGGGGAATTTATTGCAAACAAATTAAACACTGGGTGTGGTGTGGCCGACAGCTTGAATAAATTTAATTTGAATAGGTTTAGTTGAGATTTGTGGTTCTTTTGATACTAATTGAGATTATAAAAAACTGTTAATTGTTTTTAATCTGCTGCCGGAGGAGGTGGGGAGGGGGGTGACGACATGTCAGTTGTTCAGTGTCGGAATACCTCAAAATATGAACTCATTCCGAATTATATTGTTTGAATTCCACATCGTTCTGTTTTTAATCAATTTTCCCCCTGATTTAAATGATTAACAAAAAAACGATTGGAATTCCCACATAAAACACAGTTTTCCGAAAGATAAATTGCCACCAGCAGTACTCTTACTTAGGTTGAACAATCACTAAAACCCCTGAGAGGGCAGAATCTGCTGTGCTTAACTACCTCAGAATCTGCAATTAATCGTTAGAATTTCTAATCGGTTTAGTTGAAGGATTTTTCCCCTCCATTTTAACAACATAAAATGGATGAATCCATTGCTAGATTCCCTAAAAAACCCCAGGATTATTTACATATTTTTTATCTGCTGCAGACTGAGGGCTGCATCTGACAAACTTCGAGTTTAGATTATAACTCTGTCACAATGTGGGGGAGGGGGGAATGGGTGTGGGGGGGGGAATGTCGTGTTTAAATACAATGATACCCAGAATATGAACTGAAGTTTTATAAATATCGTTTAAATTTAAAATCGTGAACAATTTTTTATGATTTTTTTTTCCTTTTTAAATTATAAAAAAAATGAATATATTTGCGTCTGGATCCCCACAGAATCTTATTTACAGCAATTACTCAGCCACTGTAATGACAGCGGCCATTGTCGTGCTTAAACACAATGAAACATCAGTAACCCTTTATAAAACTTCAAAGATGGATGGATCTGTTGCATGATTTTCACAAACTAGATATTTGTACTTAAGCACATCAATACCTCTGAAACCTTTGCAGGCAAAGTTTTTTAAACGCTTTTATTTTATATCTTATAATATATGTCAATCCGCCGATTATCCTCAGAAAGTCGATTGTTCATAATTTTAATGTAGAATATCTATTGTACACATGTAGAATATCTATTATACACATGTACAGTATCTATCATACACATGTACAATATCTATCATACACATATATAGTATCTATCATACACATGTACAATATCTATCATACACATTACAGTATCTATCATACATATGTACAATATCTATCATACACATGTACTAACGCGAGGTAAGACAATGGTAATACAGTGACTGTTTTTTTGTTCAATCAATTAATTAATTTATTTTAATGAAGCGAGTTTTTTTTTTAAATAAGACAACCAGGTTTCAAAACATTTAAAAATAATTATGGTCAAGTCACTCTTAACATTTCAAAGGATAACCTAGTAAAAAGTTCGCTTATTTAGCATGATTTTTTTTTAAATCTTGCAATGATAATTTATTTCAGAATATTTCTAGCTGAAAAAACGTAAAAAAAAAAAATAATTCACTGTCATTTCAAAAAACCTTTCGTTGCCTACAGTGGAAATAATGTATGTTTCTTGAATGTCCAGATAGACAAGTATGATTATGTACGTTGTTTTAACTACTTCCTGGTCAATAGCTAGATTTCATCTCAAGTTAGCGACGCCTACTTCTGGCCTATGTTCCTCTTATCTAGACTTGTTAGACTGGAGAGTATGACGAGTGGTCTGCGGTCCCAATTCTTAGTATGACTCCTGTAATTAAGGTTCGAAGTCGCGTAACGTTACGCGTAAGTTACCGTAAATTACGCGTAATTTACGGTAACGTAATTTTGGAAAATTACGCGTAAATTACGGTAATTTAAAAAATGCATATTTGACGGCCATTTTTAATTGTTTCTGTCGCAATTTGTTGTGCTAACAGCGGCGATTAATTATTTTCAGTGATTAGGGGTACCATCTACATCCAGCCATAAGCCTAAACTGGAAGTATTCGTTTGGTAAAACAGCATAAACCGCACAGTATATTGTTTGTTTTAATCGTTTTAGTAAACATAATAAAATAATTTATTTTTAATAAGGAAGCCAAAGTCTGGTTAAAAATAAGACAAAATTATAAAAATTTTCTACACAATGCCGCCATGAGCTGTATGGCAAGCGGCCGCAAGCCAAACGGGGAGGCTGTAAAACCCAAAAACCCCAAAAAAAAATAATTTTTAAACATTATCTTTATATGTTCCAAATGTCATGAAACGTATAGAAAACATTTTCCCCTGAAATGAAGTTTTTTTTATTGTAATCTGGAAAACCCCATTTTTTTTTAAACATTATCTATAATAATAAATGTTCCAAATGTCATGAAACGTATAGAAAACATTTTACTGTGTATAGTGCTTCCGTCGATCGCGTCGGCCGTATTACGCTGCGTAGTGCACCCACGTCGTCTGTATTTCGCTGCGGATTGCACTAGCGTCCATCGCGTGTGCCGTCTTTTGCTGAGTTCAGTAACAACGGTGGTCGTATATCGCGCCGCATTGCACCCGTCGATCGTATTAGACGGTATTACTCAGCCAAAGATGGCGCCACTGATGCAGTTAGTTCACGACGAAATACGTGGACGACGGGGCTAACTAGTATGACCGGTAAATTACAAGTAAAAACATTTGAAAACATTATTAAAAATACACCTGCTAGCAATCAGTGAGCGTGAGCAACAAAAGGAACATACATTTTCAAGTAATTGGGCATTAATGACACGCGTAATTTTGGCGTAAATTACGCGCGCCAATCTTACGCGTAATTTTCGAACCCTAACCAGCGTTGATCGCGTGTGCCGTCTTTTGCTGAGTTCGGCACCCGCGGCGGCCGTATTTCGAGGTCCATTGCACCCACCCCGCGTTGACCGTATTAGACGGTATTACTCAGCCAAAGATGGCCGCCGCTGATGCAGTCAGTACACGACGAAATACGTGGCCGATGCGGACGACGGGAAAATTAGTATGACCGGTTAATTACAAGTTAAAACCTTTGAAAACATTATTTAAAATACACCTACTAGCAATCAGTGATCGTGAGCAACAAAAGGAATATAAATTTTCAAGTAATTGGGAATTAATGGTACGCGTAATTTAGGCGTAACTTACGCGTAACTTACGCGTAATTTACGCGCGCCAATCTTACGCGTAATTTTTGAACCCTACCTGTAATCAAATCATTGCACACTTACTTTTGAGATTGATTCTTTCAATCAAATCTCGTACGTTAATCAAATTAATAAAGGCTCATAATTACACGGAGTCATTGAATTCATTGTACCAAATCTCGTACGTGAATCAAAATGTAGTTATGCAATGAATCTAGTCTATAAAGAATTCATAAAGAATTCATGCAGTCTGGGAAGTACCCAGTCTTTATAAAGCATTTAGTCTGTAGTGTATCCAGCTTGCAATGTAACAAATCTGTAAATATTCAGTCTGTAACTTAAATCCAATCAGTAATGTGTCTAACTTGTATCTGTGGACATTTATAAAAGACCTGTCTGTGTTATGGTAAGCGTGTTGTGTGTTTAAGTTATTGTTGGTGTTGTAGTTTTATTTCATCCAGATACTATAATGCATACAGCAAGTAATTGTAGCCTTTTTTCTGTATACATGTTCTAATTAATAACCACTTTCTACCTACATTCTTTGTGCATACGTTATTTTAAAATATGTATCTAGACAAGCTTTGAATCTGTTTATTTACTTTGCGTACATATTCTTGCTATTGTGTTTCAAAGCTTATCAAAACACTAAAAAGAAACCAAGTCAGTTTAATGAATAGTTAAATGCAAACTGTTCAAATTAGCAACTGGATTGCTTGCATTTGCATTTATATTTAAATTTAAACTGGGTGAAGATCGTTTGTTTTGAAATAAACTTTAGAAATAACATGTACATAATTAAATACAGTACTTTAAACTGGGTAAGATAAAAAAAAAATCAGGCTATATCCAGCAACATGATGTTACAAGGTCAGGAATGGATAAGCTGTAAAAAAAATAATAAATTTTCTTAACAAAATGTTGGGGAAAAATTCTTTTGTCTTCAGTGGAAAATGAATGTTTGTCTCGACAGACTGAAATATAACCCAAACATCATAACATTAGTTCTCGTCAACACGAAGTTAAACTCAAAGCAAAGTCGTCGGGTTGAAAAAAAATGGTGCAAAGTGACACCATATGTTGGAGTAAATATGGTGTAGTGAGAGTGTGTGACCATATGTTGGAGTAAATATGGTGTTGTGAGTTTGTGTGACCATATGTTTGTAGAAAATATTTTTTAGTGAGGTCATTTGTTTTTTTTTTTATTTAATATGGATGTTGTATAATGTACAGTCCATTGGTTCTCAGATTGGTCGATGTTTAACATGTACCGCGATGTTTAACATGTACCGCGATGTTTAACATGTACCGCGATGTTTAACATGTACCGCGATGTTTAACATGTACCTCGATGTTTAACATGTACCGCGATGTAATATTTTTTATTGCTTCACATAACTAATGTACGAACTTGATCTGCTTTATATCTACATAATCATGGTTTCTCTCTCTCCGTCCTCTCTCTCCTTTCCATCTTTCTCCACCGATATCTTTGAAGGCAACTTCACAGAATGCCAGTATCTAAACCGCTGTTTATGTTTCAACGCAGAATTGATGAAATGGCTGTATTTATGTACAGCTCGATGAGTCAACTTTGCCAGGAAATGAAGCTTCACTTTTGGCATTTGGAAGATTTCTTAAAGAAGAAAAAAAAAAAAATCAAAAGCTACTTTTCGCTAAACATTTAGCTACTGATACCAAAGGATACCATGTTTTCTGAGAGACTCATTGTTTATTAAGGGGCCCGCAATGATGTCCTGCCCTGGGGCCCTTGTTGGCTCTCGGCGCCCCTGGGTGCACCAGACATGTTAGGGCGTCAAATAGGATTAGAATCATATGCGAAAGGACGATTGCAAGATGTATTTGGTGTGCACCCTGTGCACTGCGTTATCCATCGCCAATATTTGGTTGCTAAACATCTGAGTGATGAGCGTCTGAACAGAGCTATATAGTATGTAATTAAAGCGGCCAACAGAATAAAAAGTAATTGGGAAAAAGACAGAATGTTTCTACAATTTTCTGAAAATGGTGAAGAAATTGATCGCTTGTTGCTTCATGCTAAAGTCTATCAAAAGGCGACTGTTTGACTCAATTTATATCATCGACGTTAGAAGTCGAAGAAGTTTCTTTATGATCAAACTAGATTTCTTCAAAATATGGCATTGCCTATTTAACGGACATATTTATCAAATTGAACAAAATTAATAGCCTCAAGATGATGAACTAAAATAAAAACAAACAATTGTTTCTGCTTGTATAATAAAACTTCTTATGTATAAACGTTATTTGGGACTAAAGGAATTCGGCCAGTTTCTAAATTTACTAAAGGAATACGGCAAGTTTTTAAATTTACTAAAGGAATACCGCTAGATATTTTAAAAATTAATATTTATTGTTAGATTGTGGATCCTTTTTCAGCTGAGGAAGCAGAAGAATCTTTAACTTTGAAAGAGAGAAATCGATTGAATCATCAACAAATGAGGAACTGAAAATTAGATCTGAATTCGGTAATTAACAATCCTGGCTGAGCCATGTTTTTTTTTTATAGGCGAAAAAATAGTATGAGAATCACTGTTGTATACGATGACTTTACATTCGTTTTTACTTACGTGGCCTGGCGTCAGATAAAAAACATGCACGATATAATTAAACAATATATGACATGTTGCCGTATTGTAGACCTATGTATGAGGTTTTATTTTTATTGTAATATTTATTCACTTATTATTATTAATTGAATTACAAGATAACCGTTGACCGTAAATCCTTTGAAAACATATGATTTTAATTTCTAATAAAGTAATATGAAGTTTGTGAAAGCAGCCATGAATGAACTTGATCTTCCAGCTCGAAATGTGTGCCCTCACAATAAAAATCAACATACTCGGTCAGTAAATCTTTGTTGGTGATATATTTTAGTCATTTTTTTAATAAAAAAAAAAAACTGTATACGGCTATATAAAAAACGTAGAACGTTTATAATATAATAAACGATTGTACTTTTAAGTTGCAATGTATCAAAATCACTTTGTCTTTGGGCGATGACCGGGATATCAGTAAAAGTATATATATATATATATATATATATATATATATATATATATATATATATATATATATATAAGGAAACATTTATTATTATTTTTATTTGGCCCCTCGTTTGGTTATCCAAGAAAATGTAGCCAGAAATATAAAATTTCATAATTTTTAGATAAAATATAGAGGTTGCAGGGGACGGGTGGTCGTACATGTAAAGCGCTCGACTGTCGACCGGAATGTTCTAAACATCAATGAGAATCTTGGGATTTAAAAAAATCCTGGTGAGAGTCGTGGAGTTCATATAGTATTTAATAGGTACCCGACTTTAAGTTTGGGAAGCAATGGCGGATGGGCGTTGTGCTATCCAATCAGTCCTTCAATATGCCGTATGCTAGTGAAAGTGGTGAATTCTATACTTCATCTGCACCGATAAAGTCTTCACGGGCTTAACGGAACTTTATTTTACTTTAAAGGTTGCTCAAGCTATCTGAAAATTTAGATATGTTCTATAAGAGCATAGAATATTTGAGGGACGCTCGACTGTCAACCATATCTCTCGTGGTGTCTCCATGGCCATTGCACTATCAGCTATGGTGGGGATGAAAGAGGGGCACCATAAAAACCGTCCCATTAGTAGTTTATAGGATTTCATCTCATCCTCACATTTTTAACACACTCTCTCTCCACTTAAAGATGTACCAAAAACAAGTTGTCACCGGTTTCATTGTTTCAAACTAGGAGCACGCGTCAGAAATGACAATCCTCTTGTTTCAAGGTCATACAGCTGCTATGATTTTACGTGAATATTTTTCTCCCGAATATTGATGTTTCTGAAAAAGGATGTTTTCTTCTGTGATGTCGAATGGCTTAGTGTTTGTTGTCTAGCAGTACTTTTAATAACAATAATAGAAATGCTTTTTGACTTTTAGTTTACCGCTGAAGGGCATATTTCCTTCCTTGTGATTAAAAAATAAAGGTATTTTATCATTACAACAAATAAATAAATAAAACAAACAAGAAGTAATTATGAATTTGTAAGAATGTGTTACTACATAATAGTGCTTTGTGTCTGCAAATATTCAATTAAATCAGCTTAGCCAAGTAAAATATGGATGGTAGGCCCTATATACAGGCCCGTAGCCAGGTCAAAGTCAGCAGGGGAGCACCAATACCCAACAAGGGGGGCATCTTTACTTTTTCTTTCTTTTTTCCTCTTTTCTTCTTTTTTTCAGCGAGGGGGGGAACCCCACACCTGGGGGGGGGGCACGGCCCCCCAGTGCCCCCCCCCTTGGCTACGGGGCTGCCTATATATATGGTCATTGTTACTATGTATATATGAAATTAATGTTTTTTTCTATATTTTCGCTTTGTCTCATAACCAACTTCTAAAAAGGAAAAAAAAAACAATTGTTAGTATAGGTCTATTAATTAAAAGAAAATTAATGTCGAGCCCAAACCCCATTTAATTAGTATCAAGCAAACATATAAAAATCAATCGGTCTATTACAGGGGTAATAAAACTTTTTGAGTCGGGGCCACACTGGGTTCCTAAATTTGGCGGGTGGGCCGGACGAAGAACATATTGATGGACTGTTGAACTAATAAAGATAACATGTTAAAGCTATAAAATAAAAAAGCTAATACTTGCTTCACTCCAGAGCGGGCCGTAGTTTGTTCATGCTGGTCTAGTACAAGCCGTAACTATTGCATGAATTTATTTTTACAGTAAACATTTATTTTAGGGCTGCTGATTAAACTGCGTTAATTTGCGATTAACGCGTCAAAAAAAAATTGCGATTAAAATTTTTAACGCAATACCTAAATGCGTTAATTTGACCAAAATGCTGAAAGTTCACCAAATCGATAAATAACGGAATTTCACGCTACAAGTTGCGTTCACTTATTAAGTAGATCTACCACCCCCACCCTGTCACAATTTACATACACCCTCACCCCTAGGTACGTCGACAAAAGCCCCAATCGTAATATAAAATGAAGATGTTTTGTTATATAGCCCTTTGACAAGTGAACCTCCTGTTCCCTTGCTATAACCAAAATGAAACGAAAGAAAGAATCTTTAATGTTGACACACGAAAGAAAGAACAACAGAAGATGAAAAATGAAAGCCGACCTTTCAAAATTTTAGCTTTGAACGTTTGAAAATTGCCATACGGTAACATTAAAGAGTCTCATTTTACAAGATATTTTTTTATTAATATAACTGACAGACCGATAAAAAAATAAAATTTTCTTTTCTGTTGTTCACTAAAACATTGGAATAATAGTTGATAGTAAGAAAGTAAATGAATGAAAGAATAAAATAGTAATATCGACGCACAAAACAAAAACTTCAAAAGAAGATTAAAAGTAAATGTGTCCTTCAACTCGGCGACCGTAGTAGTATAGGTGGGGTAAACGTCACGTCTACGTAAAATCATAGCAGCTGTATGACCTTGAAACAAGAGGATTGTCATTTCTGACGCGTGATCCTAGTTTGAAACAATGAAACCGGTGACAACTTGTTTTTGGTACATCTTTAAGTGGAGAGAGAGTGTGTTAAAAATGTGACTTGTTGGGAAAGGGGGGGGGGGGTTGGAATAAAGAAAAAAAAACGCGTTAATAATAAGTGAGCGACAACTTTCTGGCTATGATACATGTCCATAAACTGGTCTCAATAGCTAATTCAATAGACTTATATGCTAATGCTTAATAAATATGTTATAATTCATTAAACCTCTTTCGTAAATTAAAATAACTTGTTTATTATGCCAATGTTATTCTTTGATATTATGACATATTAGTTTGAATACAAACAATTGTATTATATTGTGTCGATTAAAATGTGCGTTAATTTGCGAATAAAATTTTTAATCATGCGTTAATTTCGATCAATTTTTTAAATCGAATAGCAGCTCTAATTTATTTGTCTTGAGCAGAACACAATGCAGGCCTTCTAAAGGAATTTTTTTTAGGGCCACCCTAATATATATATATATATATATATATATATATATATATATATATATATCAACAGTAGCACATACAATTTTATATTTTAATGTGTTATAGTAAGATAAACGACAGTGAGCTCTCTTAGACAAAATGAGTTTTAATAGCTGCCTATTTAATCTGTCTCCATCAATTGCTATGCATCTAAGTCAGTAACTAGCTGTTTGATAGAAGATATGAAAAAAAAAATCGGATAATTTGTTAAAATCTTAATCAGTTGTTACTTTCTTACCGTCAAGATTAATTTTTATAATACATTTATAGATATTATCAATTTGGTTTGATAACACATTGTGTCTTGTTTATATAGCCAACTACCTATTTTTTTCTTTTACATTGTAAACTATTGAGTGCCAAGTGACAGTTGTACTTAAAAACCAATATTCGCATGCCTTACAATGAAAGACATTATGGTCTCAGTTTTATTGTTTTGATTACTTATATTGGGTCAGATTGAAGTTGGCAAACGGATCATGCAAGGCATATGAGCCCCCACTAAAAAAAAAGGGGGTTAAAAATATAGATTATCGCGACTAATGATGGAAAGGGGGAGGTGTTTCTTCCCTGCTGTGCGGGTGCACACACACACACACGCACATGTACACCCACGAACACACACCACGTCTGCGCGCAAACACTCACGCAGACACAGTATATACCTATATTACATCAGGATTCTACGCGATATATGTATGTCTATTTGTATGTGTGTGTGTGTGTGTGGTCATTTCCACAGTGGGCTTGTGTCTGGTCAATTCCACAGTGGGCTTGTGTCTGGTCATTTCCACACTGGGCTTGTGTCTGGTCATTTCCACAGTGGGCTTGTGTCTGGTCATTTCCACAATGGGCTTGTGTCTGGTCATTTCCATTGTGGGCATAGTGGTTGTTCCTTTCCTCAGTGGGCTTGTGTCTGGTCATTTCCACAATGGGCTTGTGTCTGATCATTTCCACAGTGGGCTTGTGTCTGGTCATTTCCACAGTGGGCTTGTGTCTGGTCATTTCCACAGTGGGCTTGTGGCTGGTCATTTCCATAGTGGGCTTGTGACTCTCGATGTCATTTTTTTTTTCGACTAATCGATTATAAACACCGACATTACAATCTCTATCAGTCAGACAAGGTCAGAGGTTAACATTGAAAGGGGTCCGCCGGTACTTGTGTCCGTATAGCACGCCTACATGCCCCCACCCACCCCTTGCAACACCATATGGTGGCTAACTACCAAAACAATAATTTAAATTTTTTATCTATATTTGTTTGTATAGAACATTTAGATAAAGCTTGATATGTTTATAGATGAAGTTATATTTCAAACCGATGTATGATAAATACAGCGGTGACGTATCACACCAACTGGTCGTAAGCTAAAAGAAATAGAGCACGAGATCAAATACCTTAAGTAATCTCAAGTGGCAAATTCTTTGAAATAGACATCTTGTATCGTGATCTAACTATTTTTTTTAGCTTGGTATCTTTCCCACATGATATTAATGTGGACAAAAAAAAATATAAAGGTCGGGCAGTGCTCAGTGTAATTTTCTTGGGCCTCCTATGAAGAGATATTCTCATTTTTTTTAGTTGTCGTAGCATCTGCCGGAACTCTGTTATCTCCGTATTATGTTCGTATGAATGATTTATATTATATTATCTGCACTTATTAGATCATCAGATTTTGCACGAATTGCTTTTATTGGCGTGGGCCCCTTAGCCAGAGGAGGGCATAGCTCGTCAGTAGATAAGATAAGAAAGGCTCAGCTAAGAATCCTCTAGCCGCAATGGTCGGCTATCTGCGATCAACAAGGGAATTAGCTAGAGAAGTTTATGTACGGTTTTTATTTTGTTTCGCAGAAAATACAAGCTCAAGTATTTAATAAATGTTGTTGGACGATACTCTCGCACATGGATTGCATCGCCAATATAAAAGATCACGTAATCCATACAACAAATAGTATCAAATGATTATAGTATCTTATAACGTTCGAAGTTTTTATGTAGCTTTTTTTTTGGGGGGGGGGAGGACTCTAGACAGACATATAGTTATTAAGGGGCCCTTGACAGACATATAGTTATTAAGGGGCCCTAGACAGACATATATTTATTAAGGGGCCCTAGACAGACATATAGTTATTAAGGGGCCCTAGACATACACATAGTTATTAAGGAGCCCTAGAAAGACACACAGTTATTAAGGGACTCTAGACATACACATAGTTATTAAGGGGCCCTAGACAGATACATAGTTATTAAGGGGCCCTAGACAGACACATAGTTATTAAGGGGCCCTAGACAGACACATAGTTATTAAGGGGACCTAGACAGACACATAGTTATTAAGGGGACCTAGACAGAAACATAGTTATTAAGGGGACCTAGACAGACATATAGTTATTAAGGGGCCCTAGACAGACATACAGTTATTAAGGGGCCCTAGACAGACACATAGTTATTAAGGGGTCCTAGACAGACACACAGTTATTAAGGGGCCCTAATTATTTTAGTCCGAGCCCCATGACAAGTGTTCAGATTGCCCTCCCTGCTAGCAATGTAAAACCGACATAATTTAAAACTCGCCATAAGCATTTCTTTGTGGCATAAAATAGAAATTAGACTATTAGACCATATACATTTAATTACGGCAGACACACTCACAATAAAAAAATAATTTTAAACTTTGGAGACCTTTTTCACCCTACATGTCTATCCATAAAAAGGCTTTAACTTTATGGGCCCCTATAGTCATAGAAATATTGTACTGAAGGGGGCCCTCTATAAAACAGCGGTTCTCAACATTATTTCACCCGTAAGTTTGCGAATAAATTATTTTCATAATGGAATCTGCTGACCTTTCTAATGCGATATTTTCGTTGTAGTTTGGTGATGAGTTACGCAGCAAATTGGGGACCTTCTTCAAACTCTTGGTTGTTTTAAACGAATATTATATGTCACTGCATAACCTTTCCTGTACCACTTGGGGTATGCGTACCACAGGTTGAGAGCCGCGGGGTGGGGTGGGGGGCCTATAGGCGGTCACCAAGTTAGTCTGTCCATTTCAAAGCTAAATAAATAAACTGAAGAAACGGTGGCAAGAAGAAATAACTTTGAATTGAAACTATAGACAGGCAAAATAGAGAAATATCAACACCATATTTTAGAATCAATAGTACGTGATGAGATAGGAAAACTAAGTGTTATAATCAATAGTTTGTGAAGATATAGGAAGACTCATTTCTGGAATCAATAGCTCGTGAAGGATGTACCCTGGTACCACAGACATGGAAAGGTTGTAACAAACATCCGCTGGAGAAACTCTGAGGGCGACCCATGTAAAGATGATGTGCTGTACCTAGAGCACACACTGTGGCAGTTTGGTAAGTGCCATTTGAACATCGTCCATCATGAGAGTACTTTGGTCGTGGACAGGGCCACCGTAACGCATGGGCTCTCCCGGGTACTTGTAGGTTGCCATGAGAATTACGGTCCCATGCTAATTTATCATCTACCTTTATATTCATTTTTGATGTTTTTTCTTTCCTTCTTTTCACCAGTAACTTAAAAACTGTAACCATATTTTTTTGTCTTTTTATTTTCTTTCAGAAAGGAAATAAATGGGATTGCAATCGATAACTTTGTTATAAAATGGCATGTCTAAATGTCATATTTTTTAAGTGAAGCTATTAACAAAGTTTACTTTTAATTGATGAACATTATGTTCTGATTCATTTAGTACCATGTGAAACAAGTTTAGCATGAGAGTAATTTTTACAAGTTTTTTTTTAGTCAGTATATTTATTTTTCTCCTGAATTTGTCCATAATACATTATATTATTAAGGAAAAAAATTTATGATTAATTTTAACTGTTAAATCTTCTTCCCTCAAATGATTTACGTCAAAATGCTAATAAGAATAGTGTTGAAGAAAAAAACTACAAAAATTAATCAGTGCGAGGATACATTACAGAATATCAAGTTTATTCATCTCATTTGTTAAATACCACAGAATTGAAATACTTTCCTACAAACCAAATGAAAATATTCAGTTTGGAGCATATAAAAAAAATGGAAACTTTTTATTGTGCTAAATTTAGCAGATGAAAAACATTATTTGACTTACCTGTAGTCTGTATGTCATTTATTATACTGTTGTCATTTTATTTATTTTTTTGCCATATAGTTTTCTCAAAGTGTAGTGTATCAAAATGATGTAATTTCTCAAATTGTTGTGTCATTTAATAAATTGTTATATCATGTATCTAACTGTTCTCATTTATAAATACACATATATCAAATTTTCATGTCATATATTCAATCATTGAGTCAACTGTTAACACAACTAGTTTTAAACAAATATTTTGCAAATAGAAAAAGGCTGTACAGCTTCAGGAAACATTAAAAATACAAAATTACTTCAAATAATTTCTTGTTTTTTTTTATTTTTATTTCAAATAACTAAAAAAGTGCTAATATCACCTGAAAAAATAATGAGGAATAAGAAGTAACTTATTATCTAACTGACTGTAAATAAGTGTAAAGAATACAATTAATACATTAACATTCAAAATATCAGTGTGCAAATATCAGTGTGCATGTTTCAATAAAAAAATAAAACATTGTCTCAAATAACATAAAAAATAAATGTAGTATCAAATATTACGTTTCTTTAAATTAAGATGTAAATACCTTAACAAATTAAAAAAAAAAGTTAAAAAAGCTATTTAATTAAAATTATACATGTACATCAGTTTTCCAGTTTTCATTGTTAAATCAATAAAAACAAAAAGATACATTTTGATATATGTAAATGGAGAATATCAAATAATCACAGGTTTGATAAAAATACATAAATGCAACAGTAATTGAGTGAATAGAGTTAATGACATATTCTGAATATATATCGCTATGGTTGTAAAAAAAATAATGCCACATGAATTATTGAATTTCAAAACTAATCAAACTAACAGTATATAACAAAATCCAGGGCCTAGTTTATTGTGTTGCTTTAGTTCAACAATCAGCAGATAATTTAGATTTTTTTTAAAAACATAACATTTTTAACTGCAATAGTCAATTATCACAACCACACAATAATATTTCTGAACATCTTGCACATATTAATATTACATGAACTAACAAAAAATAACTATAATTTATTGCAGTATTCAGCATGTTGAATTATCAGCAGTTTTTAAAAATGTTAAAATAACAAATGATTGACATCAAAATCAACAAAAACAAATTTCATAAAGTATAAATTACTGAATTAACAGCACATTTAGTAGTAATGCCTATTGTTTACAAATTATCCAGCTCAAACATTTTTAAGTACTCAAGTATAATAACTTTCAGCTTATGTAATTAAAAATTGAAAGATGGATCACAGTCTATGTGACAATATTTTTAAAAAAATGTCTATTAGTATTAATTTAAATACTTTTGTTTCATTTGTTTGTATTTGTCTTAATGGTTTAAATTTCATGTGAAAAAAGCCATCAGCAAACTGATTTATGAATGAGCAATGCAATAATTATTTTACTTTTTACCTTGGTTCTTTACCCACCTTTGAAAATTATGTTCTTTGTTCAGACATATATCACCAACCAATAATTATAGGCAAAAATTAAATGAATATAAACAATGACATTTTAACAAATAAACATTAATTGTTAGAAAAGTTATTGAAATTTGATCTTTGATATTTATGTGGTTCATCATGGCTTCTTAGTCTGGACAAATGATGCCGAGTTCTAAGATGCTTTTTCTTGGAAGAAGTAATATGACTGTGTCCAGAGGAATCATCTGAGAAATTGCCAGCAATCGGTGAGTAAGATCTTTGGATATTCAATGATGATTTAGGTGAGTAGATATTTGAAGGAATTTCTTCCTCATCAGAATCCATTTGAGCATCAAGATACTGAAAGGAGGGTGAAAAGTTAGGCTGCAAAATATTTGCTCTTTGATTAATACTTGAATTGATCTCTTGACTTTTCACCACATTCAGGTAAAGCTGATTTTCCTCACTGGGAATGTTCAGATCTTTCCTCTGGGGTAAAGGTTTAACTGAGTCAAAATTATCCAAGTTATCTTCATTCTCTTCTACAACAATTTGTATGTCTTTACTTTTATCTTTATCTTTGTCCCTTTTCTTTTTCTTTTTCTTATGTTTGTGTTTTCTTTTAACCTCATTGGATTCCTGAGTAGTTGAAAAAGAGATAAAAAATTCATGTTAATAAAAAAAAAAAATTAATGTATGAAAAAGAAACGTTTTGAAAACAAGCAATCTAAGCCTGTTCCATTCTGGACACAGGACGTGTTAGAGCATTTTCGTATTATGTATCAGTACGTATGCTATCTTCCAGTAAATATTTGTAAATTTTGGAAATGTTTATAAATTCAATTGTGTAATGCATATATCTGAAAAAAAGATATTAAAAAGACGTTTCTTTATATTTGAAAACAAAATTATTTTCTCTTAAATCTAACTACAAGTGGTTTGTGGTCACTGAAATAGGACTCATAATTGAAACATTCTAAATTGTAGTCATTTAATCGTCCGAAAACTCCGTCAATTGTTGTTTGATAATTATATATTATGTGTTTTATAAAAAGTACGGGAAGTAAGTCATGTTGAATAACTGTTACAAAAATAAATAATGATTACGCCCCTTTGATTAGCTTTTATTATTTATATTTAAAATATAAGCAAAACGGTACATAAAAAACTCTTATATTTTGGTCCTGAGAGGTCAAATCGCGAAATGGACTTTTGATGTACACTTGGCAGGCCAAGACCTACAAAATGATATATACATCATGGGTCTAGGACTTATGGTTGCTTAGATATAGGGCGCTCCATTGTTAATATAGCTTATATAGTAAAAAACGGTACTTTATAAGCCCCCTTTTACGGCCCTCAGAAATCAGATCGCGAAATGGACTTTTGCTGCACACATGGCAGGCCAAGACCTACACAATGATATATACATCATGGGTCTAGGACTTATGGTTGTTGAGATCTAGGGTGATGACGGACAGACAGACAGACAGACAAAACGGGGACAACAGAGCATTTTTTTCGAAAATGCTCAAAAATACTGCATTATGAGATAGGTCAGTGTTGTTCCCTCTAATTTACAGAAGACTGCATGTAGCATATCATTTTGGCTGTGCAACTCTGGAACACATTTTTTTTGGAATGCAAAACATAATGGGGTTTACATTTAATAAAGGAAACATGTGTGCGCTCTTTTGTAATGTGTTTGCGAATACTCAGTAAGTTATGTTTGCTTGAGCACAGCTGATAAATAACACTGGTCTAAAAATAATCTTTAAATTCAAAGTGATGATACTGAAATAGTTGTATTTAAATTAATTATATACATTCCCATTCATCAAAATACATGACAAAACTTTTAAAAAAGATGAGTCATCAATGCACACACACACACACACACCCATTCCATAAATTCATTTTTATTGTTGTTTGCTATTACTATGAAATATATACATAACTTAATTCCAATCACACATAAAGAGAGATTAAGGTTTTTTGAAAAAACTATAAATCCACTCATCAATATTAAGAAACTTTGGGGCACACAAGGGTACTACTCTACAAACAGCTAAATGTATAGTCTATCTTTATATCAGTCACCCCACTAAGTTTGTTGATCCTGAGAAATCCAGAATACTAAACTTTGGAGATTCATGTCATAGATACTCAGAAAGACAGTATATCTATATGCATATTGAAACATTAAAAATTAATAAATCCTGTCATGTTACTTTTCACTTTAATGATTAAACAATTTCTGAACTATGCTTCAAAAGATATTTAAACCTGTTTAAAAGACTCTTGAAATAAACCAACGACAAGATTTGTTCCATTTGACCACATTAAGCCCAAGAAGGTCAGTCACTTTTTGTTTATTTTCCATATTTAAAGTAGAGGGATAAAATATACATATTTTTTTTTATACTACAACTTGAAATTTTTTATTCTATCTTGTTGTAATGTTTGTATAAATTTATATATGCGTATAAATCACAAGGCTTACAAAATATACAATATCCATATGTGTATATATATATAGGGTGGATGGATGGCCAAGCGGGGCGAAGTGCTTGACTGTCAACTTGCGAGTCCCAAGTTTGATCCTCTGCGAGAACCAAGGGAGTTTTTCCAGATGAAATTTAGTGTAAAGACCTCCAAGTCCACCCAACTTGAAATGGGTACCTGACATTAGTTAGTAAAGGCAACTGGGCATTGTGAAGAAGTTGATAAGAAGTATTGTTTATTATTCGAGGATTAAATACATTGAGTATGTTGTAAAGCTTTTGTGACTTGTGTTATATTAAATAAAGCAATGATCATTGTCATATTTTGAGTCAAACTGACTTCCAGTGTTTTATTGAAAGTGGTTATGCGATTCACTCATTGTGTATTGTGAGAAAGTAATAGCAGCCCACGCGCCATCCCTGACACTTACCAATTCTGTTTTTGGTTTGCTATCATTATTTTCAGCTAGTTCAGATTCGTCCACAAGATTCAAGGATTTGGCTTGTAGTTGTTCAAGTCCTGGCATGGCATTCATTTGCTCAGACATGAGATCATCTTCAATAATTCTGGTCAAATCATCTATCCTATAGTCATAAATTTTACAAGGTAAAGTAATCTTGTTATATATTGGTAATGTATATACAAATTAGAATGTTTAATTTTGGGTAAATTTCTAAGAATCTTATATTTTAATTGTGTCCATATATTTTTTTTAATACCTTGATTGTAAGATATTAAATTTCATGTCTAAAGACTGCATAATATTAGCTTTTGTAGCTCTTAATAAATTAGCCGTCATTTCTTTTTCAAACAAAGCTAAATACTCCAGTTTGCGTGCTGAAAATTGCTCATCTAGAAGCAAGAACAGAATTGTTTAAAATATTTCACCAATCAACAAATACTGTATCTAAACTTATATCTGTTCTAAAATTGTACTTTAAAAAAAAAAGGACTTTATAAATAAAACATTTAAAATAAAGGCTTACTTTTATCCTTTGTTTTCTTAGTTATTTTCACAACCACAAACTTTACTGCTGCCACTATCTGAGAAATTATGCTCAATGGTGGAATGAGTTTTGACCTATTTTGAAATTCCATCACAAGAAAATACATTTGGAACTTCCATATTTCAATGGCATTCTTTTCTACTGTATCAAAAACATGACTGAAAAGTAAAATAGAGTAATTCAAGTTTCCATTTTTAAATAATTGAAAAGTTAGCTTGATATATTACAGACAAATATTTTGTAACACCAAAATATTTCTCAAGATTTCTTCAATTATTCTTGGTCGTATTCCAAAATAAAATTTCTTAATTTTAAAGAGAAAGATTTATAAATTTTTTTACCTAAAAATAGCAATGAGTAAATTTAATAATAAAACATTGCCAACGAGTAGGTAGAGTGCCAGTAATAAAGGAACCAGCCAGTTGTAAGTACGACAGCTATTCAGATCATCTGGTATCAAAGTCACATTTAAAGTCTGCTTCAGTTCAGCTGTACAATAACCATCAGCTATAAAAACATGAAAAAAAATCTTGATTAAAATGTATAAAAGATACCTAAATCATATATTTTTTAAATCTTAATTGTGATATCTATTATAAAAATATAAATTTAAAAAGTGAAATAGAAAAAAAATCTGTCATCAAATTTCTCATAAAAACATTTTTTCCCCCCACCGATTTCAAGTAATTAATATTTAATTCATCAAATCAAATGTTTTTGTATTGCCATTAATTTAATTACATCAATGACTTGTCCACAAAATAAGCTAACATCAGATTTCTATTATTCCATTCAAAATAAAACTTAAAACTCCAATTTCATACTCAAGTACATGCTTAACTCAAAGTTATAAGTTAATACATGTACCATTCATTCTCAAATAAAATTGACAAAAATTAATTTTTAAAATTCATCACTTTTGGCTTTAAGTATCTAGATATCTAAAAATTATTAATTAGAAATTTGATTATGACAAAAGTCTTTGTTCACTTCTGAGTAATACTTTTGCTGAATTCACTTTAAAAAAAAATGTGAAAGGCTTACTTTCCAATTCATCCAAAAATAGTTCACCAAAAAGTTGCCAGTAAGGGAAATATAGAACATCTTTGAGAATAATCCAATCACTTTTTCTGTTTTTATAAAGCAGTCCTTGACTAGCCACACCGTAAGCCAACAGAAATACCATCAGAATCATAACAAACATGGTTAACTCAAGAAGCTGAGGAAATTCAATAAGGGTTTATATTTATTAAATTTTCTTTTCCTATTAAAGATTTTCTACAAAAACAACAAAGAAAGTCTAAATTTAAATCAGTAGGATTTTCTTTTCTCACCATTCGTTTAATCATGTATATCTTAGGACCCAGACTTCTGTTCGCTGTATAAAGTTTCATCACACATATGTAGAAAATAACAGCATTTACACAGTATATTACTTTTCCTTCATAATGAAAAAACCACCTTACAATGAAGCCGACAATGGCAAGTAGTTGATTTACAAATTCTAATCGATCAATCATACCAAAATAATCTCGCAACGTGCTAAAAAACGTTGGTGAAGGAAAGACAAGTAACTGTATTAAAAAAAAAAAGATACAAATTAATTTGCATATTATATATTTCAAAATGTTTTTCGCTTGCAATTAATATACACTCAAACCTCAGTTTTATGAGTTACTTGATTTGCAAGATGAACTAAATTTTTTTAGAAAATTTGCCCTGTGATACAAGCAGTGTCTTACAATACTAAAAAGAATTTCATAATACATTTATATACGAGTGAGATTTTACT
Organism: Bulinus truncatus; assembly: GCA_021962125.1. Classification (NCBI taxonomy): domain Eukaryota; kingdom Metazoa; phylum Mollusca; class Gastropoda; family Planorbidae; genus Bulinus; species Bulinus truncatus. The sequence goes on from JAGDYQ010000013.1 coordinate 9,595,171, forward strand.
GTATCTTCAGTACTTTTTTGCCACATTTTCTGTCAAACTGTGTGATCACTTCTGAGCCTATGGTTCTTCTCTCACATGCAACTTTTTGTTTGCTTCCCTTGTATTGTCAACATCTGTGTGAACGATTATTGTTTATTAAAGTGTTGTCTGTTGTGACTGTGTAATAGCTACAACAATAACCCACAGTTCAAGCAAAGAATCTGCTTAACAGCAATGCAATGTCACTTTTCAACAACATCCTTACAAATAAGGTAAAAGCAAGTGTCAATGGATAAGTGGTGAGCATACAGATAGCAGTGATTCCATTAGCAACAATAATCTTGCACAATGATTTAAATTTTATAACTTTATTCTTGTTTTAAATTAAATAAAATATTTATAAATTATGAAAAAGTATTTGACTTTGGAACCAATTTTCCAAGTTACCATTTTCTTATGTGGAAATCGGCTTTGATACACAAGTGCTTTAGATTACAAGCAACTATTTGGAATTAATTATGCTTGTTAACTGAGGTTTGACTGTATAGTTAAGAAAAAAATGTTAATTAAATTAAAATTTAACTAAAAAGGAAGAAAATCTACAAACCGAATGTATGAAGCCAAAAAAATAACTTAAAATCCATACAAACAAAATCCACTCAGAGACAGATGGGCTCTTTTGAAAATCAGTCAAAACCATGTAGGTGAACAACGCAAGAAAGACTACATAAGATGCCTAAAGTAGTCAAGAAAAGATTATTTTTTACCAAAGTTTTTATACTCAAACCAATAAACTAAACTATTTTACTAAACAATAAAACTATTTATTTGTATTGTCTCTTTTGAAAAATATTCCACACGTCATATGAGTTTGACTTATTAAATTATACTTATATTATAAAATTACTGCTCAAAATGTTAAACAGCATTAATAAAAATATTGCCTAAATAAAAAGATCAATTGTGTAACAATATTGATTACTTACAGTGTACATGGAAAATTTAGTCAGTGGTGCAGAGTAAAATGTTAGAATTTTTTTCAGTTTAGAAGTTGACGTATCATCTATCTGGTTCATATCTAAAGTTAAGATTAAAGGAGGAAATATGGCTCCTAAAAATACCTTTAGAAGAAAAAAGAATTACTTATATTATAATGTAACAAAATAAATGCATACAAAATGGAGGAATACAATACAAAAAGTTTACAAAATTTGGATTAATTAACTAATTTTATTATAACACTTTTTTTTTATTCATAAAAACCTTTAACTTATTATTAATGCAAAAGTTCAACATTTTTTGCATTCTTAATGGTGACATGATTTTAAAAAAATTTCATCTTGTTTATTAAATTTATTCAATTTGTAAACTAGTATAGGTTAGGAAAAACCTAGACTTAGAGGGGGACTTAAATCTGTTAAGACCCAAGGCACAGAAGACAATATTGGATCACTTCATAAGTCACCAAAAAGAGTACAAAAGCCATATAAATGTTGGCTTACTGGGAATGTTAAATGTGATTTTGCCTACACTCTCCAATAATGCATGGTGTAACAAATTACAGAATTATTTATGTTTTGCAGATTAATTTTATTATTAAATATTTATGTTCTAGTTATTTAGTACCTTAGGCCAGCTGGCAATTATCCCTGACTTCCAAATATTGTTAATAGAGTTTTGGCAAGCCACAGAAGAAACAAATGTCTAAGGAGATAATTGTTAGTTAAATAAGTCAAAAAAAAATATATATACATGTATATAGTTATATATATAAATACTTGAGCTTTGAATATATTACTAATGTTATTTACAATACATAATATTGTTTTTAAAAAAAGTAGCTTTTTTTATTTATTTTAATTTTAGTATGGAGTTCTTTATTTAACTGCATGTAAAGCTAAACAATTTAATACTGTGAGTTAACCAGATTATGTAAGTTTAAGATGGCATCAAAAACACAGATAAGGTGAAGCTTTTTTTCCCTTTAATATATATATAAATATTTATGATAACAACTCAGATGAATATTAAAAAAGCAACACTTTCGATTTTTTAATCCATCTTTGGACTATCTGTATTGCCACTGACATTTACCTGGGCCATAGCTTGATCCTATAGACTATAGAAATGATCTATCCCAATGCTAACTTCTTACTAGTTTCTGGATATTATGCATATCTATATATGTTTAATACATTTTGTAAACTTTGTAGGGAAGACTAATAATTTAAGCATTAATTTTTGAGGCATAATTAAGTCAATAACTACAGTGAACAATACGATATTGCTAATCAATGAAGTTGCAAGATTACAAACTGAAGATTAAAATTTTAAAAGCAAAAAAAAGTGATTTCTAAGAAAAGAGATAAATCTTTTAAATTAAAGTTGACTGGACAGCTATTTATTAATTAAAATCTTAAAATAATACAATTATATTTATTTATATTTTTTTACAAATAATCTTACTCTGTCCAATGATGATGCAGATATCTGTAAACAAGTCATGCCACTCCATGTGGGTGAATTACGCTGAACAATATCTATGGCTTTTTCAGGATCAACCATGTGGCATTCATCTAGAACACTAATAGCTAGCTGCTCAAACTGACTGGAATTAAAATTTCAAAAATTAGTACAATGTATTAGCTTAAGAAGTAAAACAAAAATGTTTACAGCTTTAGGTGAAGATCTACAGCAGCATTTTTTATTCATAATAACTTCAATGACACCTTTAAAACAATATTTTTATCCTAATTTTAAAAAATATGTCACTGCTTTTTTTCCAAAATTATTTCTGAATGATTTACTTTTTCATATCATGAAAACTGTTCCGCACAATAGTTAAATACTTGGGTACTTTAAACTCCATTTTCTCACAGATGGCTGTACAAATCAATGCACTTGTTATTGGCTCTGTACCAAGTTCCCAAAAGAGTTGAGCTAATTCACGCCTAAGAAAGTAATGACAAAATGCATAGATCATTTAAAATATACATTAATGACATGACATAACAATATATCAATCATTAAAAATAACTTAATAAAATAATTTTTTATAATATTTTTTTTAAAAAATGACATAGTATGATTAATGTTTCATCTTCCATCTTTGCATTAAATGACTACTAAAAATGCTTTATGTTGACACACTGAGAGCTTATTTACAATAAAATTATTCACAACTTTTAGCAAAATTTGAATTAGTATTGTAAAAATTCTTTTTATAAATTTGCTTGCTTTTTTTATCATTAAAATTATACAGTAAGAACTCATAGTAAAAATATTAATTAATTTAAAATAAAATAGTAATACATGTAATTAGTAATTATCAAATCAAAACAGCAGATAAAAAATCTGTTGTAGCAAACTGTTAAATGTCAATTCAAATTGAATGGTCATTCAACTGTGAAACTGAGCATGTCAAACATAGTCATAAAGTTAACTTGCCTGTTCATAAGTAATGCCCATATAAGCAGCTGTTTGTAAGGTCTTTTAAATCTATTGGCTTCAATCTTACTGTTAACATCTGAATCACTGACTGCAAACTGAAAAGCTGTGGCGATTTGGGTACCTGAAGTTTTAGTTGTTTTCTTCTTCTTAGAATTGTCAGGTGTGAACATGTCATGATCATAGATATCAAGCATTGATTGAATGAAGTCTCCAATGATTTTGATAGTAAATTTTTCCTCCTTGCCAGCAAATGTTTTCAAGATCACATACAAGTATGAGTGTTTAGGAATCTTTTAAGATAGAAATAAAATAAATGAAAACTAAATTTTATACCATTTGAATGGATTTTATTCCTTGATGATTATTACATATTTTAAGGTAAATTTTATTTCATTTACTGCCATTGAGAGATGTCTTTTATTCCTCCAGTGGACAACTGAGCACTCTACTCTGCAAGACCACCCGTTCCCCTAAGTATTTAGTTCTTACTTTTTTTACTTGTATATATATATATATATTGGATCAATTTTTTTCTGAACCAAACATCAAATCTGCTTTGAGGAAATTATAAATAAATCTCAAGTGAAGAACTCTACAAATCTAAAAACCAAAATTCAAACTGTTTAAACCATTTTCATTAACTTCTTTAAGACAACAGCCTTTAATTGAGTTTATTCTCTACCTAACTAGTCTACATGTATTTAACTCTTAATCACTAGATATACATTTTTCTTTGAGACTTGTACACATCCCCAGCTCAGTATCTGTCAATAGATCACTGAGGGAACATAATATATGTGATGAGGTGAATGAAAAATGACAGAAGTGAATAGTAAGGATTCCTAACCTTGGCCTTAGTTATGACAGTCTCACAAATAAAATATCAGAAAAAAAAATAACACTTCTTTAGCTAGTTTACTTGTAATCAATTCCCTGCTTCTTATATTCTATATACATGTATTCCTTATCAATGCCTATGAGTAAAAAATTTTTTATACATGTATATAATAAGTGCTAGTGAAAAGTTAGTGCTTACTGCACAATAGAGATGCTCCAGCTGTTCAACAGTCAAGTATTCTTGCATGATTATTCCATTATTCAGAATAAGTTTTACAAAATCAACCTTGTTTTCAACTAGTGCTTGGGTGAGAAAAAGTTCCAAGCTTCCTGCAAAAATTAATGATTTAATGCCAGTCACTGAATAATTCAGGAAGAACATGATATTAAAAAGCTACACTATGCCATAGTTTTTAAGTAACAAAGAAAATGTCAAAAGTATTGAAAAAGATCATTGCATAAGATATGAGGATCATCCAAATCATGGTGAAAATTTCAAATAAACAGTTAAAAAACAGATGTGAGAATGGTTGTTATACATATAGCACTGTATGCAATAGTAAGTGTCAAAAGTACATGTACATGGAGTACATGTCAAAACTAACATCAAAACGGATTTTATCTCTTGATCCTATTTTCCACCTGTTTAACTTGTGTCCTGTTTTACATATCCACCTTTAGCTAAGGCAGCAATAAAATTATAGCACTATTCATGTCGATCTTCTACCTCTTCGCACAACAATGCATTAGAAGTTTTATTTTCCCATTTTCTTTTGTGAGTGCTGTGCATAGAGCATATAGATTAATTAAAAAAATATTTTAATATTAAGGATCATTCTGTTTTTTCTGGTCAACAGAGAGATTAAAAATGTTAACCAATGTACATGAACAAAATGGAAGATATATAAGTTATTATTGGCTCCTTTCATTGTTCAGTGAGCTCCTCACTAATCTAAATTTAAACATTGATGAAGTGAAGCAGGTGATTCCAGAAGAGAATCATAAATGAATCATTGCTTAAGATTTTCAGGTATATGTATTATTTAAAAAAATACTTTAAAATTATAAGTATAGCCTGGTAATATTGAAAAAATAGATGTAGTCTTTATTCTATGAGCTGAGTTTTTTTTTTCTTTAAGCTTAGTAATTTTTATCCAATTTTTTAAAACTATGACAAGTTTTGCTGTGATAGAGTGTTATATGACGAATGCAATAAATATATATTACAGGAAAAAAAGTTACTTTAAACTTAGCCAAGTGAAAAAAAATCTAATGCAAATGATCTATTCCAGAGGTTTCCAACCTGTGATCCGCGGACCCCCAGGGGTTCGTGGGGAACTTTAAAGGGGCCCGTGGGCAAGACAATGAAATTAGGGATTTTCTCATATAAAGTATTGCTTGGTTTGGTTGATTGGTTAGCTTTTAGCTAAACAAAAAAATATAAGCTATGCCAACAATATTGTTGATAAATAGTCTGGTTGAACATTCTGTAATGTTTTTATAACATACTTTGGAAGGGCGGAAATGCGCCATAGATACTATGAGATTACAATGTCAGCCATGTTTAGAGAGAGTTTGTATTTTTAGGTGACACATAGCTGGGACCTGGGAAAAAGATAACCTGTTTAGGCTGGAGTTATGAGCAAGGCTTAGCGCCCTTGTGTTTTCAAGAGATAAATGTTGTGATAAGCTTATTATCTACTGCCTGGTATCATATGTATGGCGCCAAACTTCCACATGGGCTTGATTAATGTTACAAAGAATCAGTGTCCCAATGTTTCTAGGTTGAGCATTGTATTTACAAGAATATAGGTCAAACATTGAATTCTCAAGAATATGGATCATTGGGTCAGGGATGAGAGTTAATTAATTAGTTTGTCACTAAATTACAAAAGTTCAGTGTTACTACTGTTTTGACTGAAATAACAGAATATCCCCAATATCCAAAAAACCTCACACAATTACAGAAGAGCTAATTCTACCGGCAGCAGTCGACATGTGCGAAGTCGTTCTGGGAAAAGAATAGCTATTTCCGTATGTAAAATGACTTTCACATGGTGTTCGCGAAGGCTAGGCCTACCATTTATCAGAATTTATGTAGATTGCACCCATAAACTTAATAAGACATATTCTGGCCCAACATGAGGTACGAAAAGTTATAGCCTTGGGCTCTGGGGGTCTGCCACCCAAACTTGGAATGTCTGAGGGGTCCGCAGGGTAAAAAAGGTTGAAAACCTCTGATCTATTCAGCAGATTTAAAAAGTTAATAAAAACACCAAAAATACCTTCTTTCCAAATGACATCCTCTCTAAATATTTCTTCTTGTGCTATGTCTGCCCTGTTCCAGGTCAATGCAAGTTTTAACTGATTTTCAAGTGGTGCGTTTGATTTAACTTTCATTGTATAAGTAAGAAATCATTAGAAAATTGTGCTAAGAATACTATTATGGTTAAAAATCTGTTTCATAAAAAAAAACTAGTTTGATAAATAGTTAAATATTACAATTAAATTACATAAGTACATGTATATATACATAAATATATAATTGAACTTTTTTTTTGAATGTGTATTTAAAAATAGCAATTACATTTTGTTTAAATGAAAGCTAAACAAGATTGTAACTACTTACCTTTTAACAGCACAGATAAAATTGCTAAATCCAGATCTTCATGCTTGTTCATATTAAATATTATCATCTAAAAGATACATTGTTCAAACTATGTAAAGGAAATATCTCAATATGATGTGGTACTTGCTAACACTTGTGTATACATGTATTAAAATATAAATTACATATAGGCTATATATAATGATTGTACAGTGTATAGTAAATATTTCTATAAATTACTAGGCTCTTCAAATTAGTAATATTTTATGAGGAAGAAATACAAGTTAAAAAATAAAACTGAAGTAAAGATTATTTACCAGATCCTCTCTTTGACAACATCCTATCACTTTTTCCTTGAGGCTTTCAAGCTCTTCCTTTTCTTTTCCTGGTTTCATATTAGTTTTATAGGCAGCATAAATTTTTCTTGCCAGTTTATCTTGATGGTAATCAGACATAGTTCGAGTAGTACTGATTAAAAAATTTTAAAGTAAAGCTTTTATTGTAACATGTATTTGTTTTTGATACAGGAACTCAATTGATATGTTAAATTTAGTCACTTCAGATTTCATATCAATGGGCATTTGAAAATTATTAAGTCAGACATACCCCTGAGTAGTAATAGTGTTTTTGTAAGCATATGCTAAGATGTCTGCCGCTCGTCCTGATCCAGCACACACAACTACTGGAATACCCTGTGACAGTGAGACACTTACATCTTGTATAGCATCAGTACCTCCTTCAACAAGTAGCAAAACAAGTGGTATGCCCAAACCTGTTTCTGTTAAGAATAAATATATATAACATCTATTATTAATTTATAATTCAAAATTTTTTTAATTCATACACTGGGAAGAACAATGCACCAATAAAAAACTACTGTCCTATAATGTTAACTAAGATGAAATGACCCCGACATGATGTAAGAAATTTCATTTTTGTCAATTCAAGGGAACAAACACAATTTGCATACCAGATGTGGGAGCTGCAATTTTTCTTTCAAACTTCGAACGGAATTCAGCAACACCACCATATCGACACCTGTACCCATCATCCACGAAAATAAAATGTGTATGAAAAGGATTAAGGGGCACAGGTTGTTTGTGATGAATCTGGTTGCTTGTGCGATAATAAGCATTAAACTTGCCCTGTAATGAATTCATTTTTTTTTGTAATAATATTTTTAAATTCATTTATTTCAACACTGATAGATAGCAATTAATCATCTATTTTTATTGATGGATAAAAATACATCTTCCTTTTTACTGTTAGTTATTAAAATTATATTAGTAATACATGTATTTCTAAAGTTTTAAGATATTTATCCATACCATTCCTGAGGCACTTTCAAGACTATTTCTTCCTTTTATGTAGCCCCATGGAGCAATGCCAATACAACGTAAAACATGACTCATAGCATCATTATCCCACCTAAATGTCTGACCTTCATGTACCGCCTGTCCCACTGATTTCATTACACCCATATTGAAGCCTGATGTAATCATCCATGCATTGGTAGTTTTAGCAGCCTGTAAGGGTATTAACTTCAATAAAAGCTAAAATTACTATGCCTTTTTATTTATGAATGTGTGTTTCAAATTCTTAGAAATAGTAATTAATATGCAAAATCAAACTGACAATTAATTAATTATTATGAACCTGTAAAAAGTATTTAAGAGTAAAGAGCGTTATAGCTACCTACAAAAATAATTTATTTGTTTTTAAAATTTTTATAGATTTTTATCCTGTTAATTTCTGTTATTCTATTAAAATTATTTTATTCCAGACAATCTTAGATCTAAACTTTCAAAAGGCTTTTAAGGGTTACCTTTATAAGACCAATTGTAAAAGTATCTCGCATCTTTCCATCAAGTTTAAAGTTTTTTGCCCCACCTACTACAGAAATAACAAGATTGGGAGGTTGAGGAGTCATCATTTTCCAGTAAGTTTTCATTAATTCTATACACTTATCAACACTGTCCTCTGATGTAAGTCGGATATACTACAGAAAAATGAAAAATTATTAAATATTTACATTTAAAAAAACAAACAAATGTCATTACACTTAAGACATTAAACTAAACTTAGGTATAATTAATAGTGATAAGTTAAATCTACAATACATTAACATGAATGGAATTTTAAAAGCTGAACAGAATATACTGTAATACCTTAGAAGGTTTTTTGCCTCCAACTTGCTCAACATTAAAATCTATCTTTCCAAATGCAGTAGTCGGAGTGACCTGCAAATGGTCATCCTCATTCCATTTTATTGATGATGCTGGTAATTCTTCAGTCAGGACTTTTTCAGGATAGTCCAACATCCGAACATACTCTACATTTTTTTTATTTTAAGCAAAATATTTTGTCATTTGCTAATATTTCAACTAATTTGTTGTACGATTTCTTTAAGCAACAAGAAAAATACTATACCTTTTGGATATGGTTGTAAACTTATTAGCCCCTTGTACCGCTTGGCTGCATGCATATTAAGCACTTCACCACAATAACATCTATAATAAAAACATAAATAATTTTAATAGTAACAATTTTTGTTCCATACAGAAAATCTATATGCATAAAAAAGTAATTAAATATGTATCTATGAGGGTGTTTGTTGGACAGCATAGAGATCTGGAAGGTTTAATCAGCAATAGGCAAACTAATCATGCTTTAATGCTTCAATGAAAATGCACTGTGCTAGTTATTTTTTTGAGATTTAGATAATAAAGCATTTTATAATACGGAATCGGCAGTCCAATCACATTTATCAACTCTGACCTTGTTGTGTTTGATTTGAGTGTTGGTATCTTTAATTAGCTATTTCGGATAACTTAACAGACTAATTTTTTTTCATTTTTTTTCAAGAACTCACATTTGACAATATGTATACATGTATAGATAATGAAAGATAATAATAAAAGATATTTTAAGTTTGTTGAGATTTCAACAAATTTCAAATAGTGTAAATTTAATTATGAATTAAATGTATCATTATATATAATGGTTTTACAAACCTTTGACTAAAATAATATTTTTTAATATATGCTCTTTTAAACCAGCCTATCTTATGTAAACATAAAATAAAATGGGCTGAATTTATATAAGTCAAAATGCTCATCATCTGGGCATAGTATTTTGTTCAAACAAGTATTACCACTTAAATTGAAGAAAAATGTATAAATATCAGTTTCTTAAGTCTCATATCTCATATTGAATTATAGGGAATTTGAGCTTTATGGATTTAAGTTTTTATTCTAATAATAACTAGAATTGAAAAAGAAAAAATGTTGGATAAAACTTTTTTTTTAACTTTCCAGAGGGTAAAATCATGTTGTTTTTTTCTCTTATATATGATCATTAAAGAGCTGCTTTAAATTTAAAATTTTGGTTTCAGTACATCACTTACTTTAGATCTTTAACCTTTATTTCTTTTCCATTTCCACACTGACCAGGAATGGGAACAAACAGTCTGCACTCTTTTTGGTGGAAATTTGTCTTAATAAATTGTGTGTATTCTTCTTGTAACTATAATAAAAAAAGCACGATTATCCTAAATTGATTACCAATCTTTGGGAAGACCAATGCACCAGTAGATAATCATATTTAATATTGTTTTTTTTTAATTGCACAAAATAGAAATTACTTCATATGTATCTAAAAAATAAAATATTACTTCTTCAATGTGTCTATTTTTATCAATCTCTTTAAGTTTTTGATGTTTAAAAGGTAATATTCTTTGCTGATTTAAATTTGCTGTTCCAATATCTAGAGCTTTTGATGTCATGGGACTGGATAGCCCTTCCATCATTGATGATGCAGATTGTTTTGATAAAGAAGGTCCATTAGCTCCAAAATTTCTACCTAGGTCATCTCTACTTGGGTAAATTTTACTTCCAGATAAAGCCATTCTATGTCATGATTATGATTTTCATTTCTAATACATGTAAACAATTTATCTGTGCTCAGCCTTTCTGTGAAAAGACATGGAAAAAAAAGGGTGTATATTGGCCTAATAACTGTTGACAACTATTATATTAACATACTTAAAAATGTCTGTGAATAAACTAAATGCATAATGTGAAATACCACTGTGCTGGGCCTTCACTGTACATAAAAAAAATGGAAATTCAAAGATAGGATTAACAGCATGGTAGGTACTCATCAACCACTCCTGGCTACAGTTAAAGAGTAAAGCTGGCATGAAACTGTACTATGCAAAGGTACTATACAGGTTACCTTCGAAGAAGCATGAAAGAGACAAAGAACTAGATTGCCAACATTAAGTAATAGACAGGTCCAAATATAGCAACTCTACAAGCGACTACACAACAAAGGAAGAATAGAAGAGTAACTTATCCATCGCAGTCTCCTTAAGGTCCCCCCAATGACAAAATTTGTTTAATGTTATATTAAGCCTAAAGTACTAAAGGGTAAAATGATTATGATGGTAATTAAAGATTTAGTGGCACAAGCCCATACACAGAAAATGAAACTAACGACAATCTTATGCTTGCAGGGAAAATGAAAATGTTTTAAAAAACATGGTCATTGGAATATTTAAAAAAATTAATAAATTTCTGATAAAGTTCCATTCACCATGGCATGCAAGTCATTAGATTACGCACTTGCAAGTGCCTAGATTATATATTTACAGTAAAATTATTTCGATAATGACAAAGGTCTAGCAATAATGACATGACTCCAATTAGCCAACAACGAATAATTAGCCCCTGTAAGAAAAGTCCTTATGAGGCTTATGATAAGGCCATCATCATAAGCCATAACTTGCCATCGCATAAGGCTTATCTATCGAAAAATAGAATTTAATCTTAATCTAAAAAATGAATACATATTAAAAGTGTAAAATATCATTAAAAACAAAAATAAAATAACGTAAAAGCCGTAGAAAACCTACAGTTTGCTATGACTATAGATCTTCAATGATTTATTTTTTCCAGTTTTTAGTAACTATTTGTTTCTATCATTTTGATTCACTATCACAGGTCCTGGTGTTTACACTGCAACCATGGAGGGATTTTTCATAAATATGGACTGGATTCTATATATCAAACAAAAAAAAAACATTATCAGATATTATTTCTAATTTTATTTAAGATTTTAATATGAGCTAATGTAATGTTAAAAATACTTCAGACTTATATTTTTATGTTCGATCTTAAAAGAGATAAACTTCGTTATCTTAATTCGTATTTTAATTCGAATGACGAATTGAACATATAGCCCATATCATATGGCATGTTTGTTTTTTTTAACGAATTTATCAAGTTTATGAGTTGGCATTTCGGCAAGATAAAGTTACTGGACCGTTTAAAAAATCGAATATTTTTTTATCAAATAATAAAAGAAAATAGCATGTAGTGTATCTAATAACATGTCGGTGTCACTAATAAACCGTTTGAAAAGACACAAACACGATGAAGACAAAATTTCCAGATGTAAAATTCCACGACACTTTTATAAAGTACGGGTAATAACTTTAGATCTGTTCTTAAGCCCTTAAGGCAACTTATAGATCGACCGGCTAGGGGTCAGTCCAGTAAAATCACTAAAAATCTGATGTTGTCAAGGACTGTTTTATCTAGACCCCCCCCCCCCCCCATTTCCTTCAAAATTAAAAAAAATCTAAAAATTTCTAACTAGGGCCTCCCAAAACTTAAGTCACCTAAGAATGGTTCTGAGTCTGGTTACATCTATAATCTGTGATCTGACTTAGACTAAACCAAGTCTTAGTAGGTCACTGGGACAAAGCTCATATAGAGAAATCGGCTAACATTTAATTTTAATATTATATTACCTAAAATTACAATAGCAAATAGTAGTTAATACTAATAGGAGTAATTTCTGATTAATGCTTATAATATTAATAACAATATCAATTTAAAATTAGGTTAAATTTAAAGATTTAATTAAATTAAACTTATTTGGACTTAAGAGTAGAGAAGTAGAGACTGTCTACACACAACAGTTGACAATAGAAAAGAATACTGAATATGAATACAACAGTTGACAATAGAAAAGAATACTGAATATGAATAAGCAATAATCAATTTACTTATGACAAATGGTGAAATGCAAGGTGCAGGAGTAGTATGTGAGTTAGTTCAGAGATACAATAGTTGGTAAGCTGCTATCCATCTAATAGTACTAATAGGAAAAGCCTCTATGTTGTTCCAATGCGTGACCAGTCTTATGTCTAATTTATAACATAAGTCTTTTTGTCAAAGGCCAGTAGATTTTCTCAGTAGGCTTATGATGCAAGTCTTTCTAATATTTTTTCTTTAAAGTTACATTACATTTGCTACTAAGGGGCTGTCCATTATTAATGTCAACAAAATTTTGGCGATTTTACCCCCCCCCCCTTGTCAACAACTTGTCAAACTTCCAGAGACCCCCCCCCTATAAAATTACGTCAACATTTGATTCCCCCCCCTAAAAAAGGTGGCTTTCAAAATGTTTATGTGGCAAAATTAGTAGGAATACAGTTAATTTAATTAAAATACTGAATGTTAAGCGAGTGTGTAACACGGGACTACAAACGCTGCTTAATTTTCCTATTTATTAAGTAATTATATTAAATTAAAAAAAAAAGTAACATTGTTGACGTCAACTTTTCTTGACCTCCCCTCCTCCCCCTTGTCAACAATTGTCAAAAATTTTCTATTTTGTTGACGTAATTAATGGACAGCCCCTAATGCCATCATTCTTGCCTGATTCAACTGCACCTCTGTATCATAGCATTGCACAACCTGGACCACATGTTGACTATAAAAATCTTTATCAGGCAAGGGTATAATAAGTATGTTTCTTTTATATAATTTGATTGTTAACTGTTTTTTTTAAACATTCCCCTCATTGTTAATTTTCAGAAATTAGATATTGAGTCTGAAAAAGGTTCAAGAACAGAATCTTCTCACAGTTATGGATCTAGCAGACATTCACCTGCTTTTACAGGACTTGCTCAGCATACAAATTCATGTGAGAAAGAATTCATAAGTAATTACCCCTGTTCAAATAATGACAATGATGTTCTTAATCTAAATAAAGGTAATGATGTACATTATCAGGACACTAATTGTCATGAAAAAGCAGCATATAGAAATTTGCCATCATTTCAAGAAATATGTGTAATAATTGATTCACAGCCCAGATGTTCTGATTGTGCAGCTGGAAAATCTGTAAGGGATTTGTCATTTTAATAGTTAACTTATTACTGTTTTATCCTCAAATTTATCAAACTAATCCTATTAAACTACATTTAGGTTGCCTCCCCTTTGTGGCTGCAATACATGACCTTTAATTAACTTTTTTAAAACTAGCATGTTCATGTTGTGAATGCTACAAAATAGTTATTTTTATGTCAAAATCCTGGAACTATCAAATTTTTAGATGTCATTTTCAAACTTTAGGTATATTGTGTTATAATGTACATTTCACTAAGTTATTTGAACTCTAGCCTAATATATTTATATCATATCAAAAAAGAAATTAAATAATTGTCAATTGCTTTCACTGAACCCAGGGTCACATACAGCACATCAAACAGTGGCAACCAATGGATCATACATAATCTCTGCCCTATGTTTATTCCCTTGAAGCTAGACAGATCAAGGTACATTTTATTTCCCTTTATTACTTAATGTAAGCAGTTTTTATAAAAAAAAATATACAAAGAAAACAAAAAAAAAAAACAGCTTGTGATTTTATTAAAATGTACTAAAAGTAAAAAAAAAAATCCCTTGGATCAGGGATGACAAATAAGATTTAAATCAAAATGCCAAAAATAAAGCCGATTGATAACAATTTTTTTCGTTTAGTCAGTATCTTATGTTTTTTAGTAGTATTTATCAAAAATGTATTTTTGCTGATTTAAACATTTTTTTGATGATCCAGGGTAATTTTCTGACATTTATAGTTAAAATACATATTTATAGAAATTTTGTTGACAAAATAAGTGTTTGGGACAATGAATAAATTGTATGACTTACTTAGTCCAGAATATTTTGAAGTTGTAATTTAATCATTTCATAAATATAAGAGATACAAACTGGCGCGCACACTTTTATTTAGTCAATATAATTTCTATAAATATTTGTAAGAATTTTTTTCTTACTTTTTACTAAAGCCTACTTTAAAACAAATATTTTCTAGTTTTTTTTTATTTTTAGGTTCAAAAGAATTTCACTTGTTTTTGTTTGTTAAGTTAAAATTATGTAATTTACTTTATATGAAAACGAAAGGCTAAATGTTTTATATTTTTTTGCATGCTTCATATTGTTAAAAGTATTGCACTTGCTTTTGTTGATAATGTTTAAACAAAATATTAAAAATAGTGCCCAAGACTAAAAATAAATTTTAGAAATGTGTATGGTAACACGCCTGTCTGTACTTGACACTATTATCTCTTTCCACAATTTTCTCTTTATATAATAAATATTACAAAAAAGGAACTGGCTTTGTACTCCACAAGATTTTAATTAACTGACTTGAATGGTTTAAAATAGTGTTCAGTCATGGAAAATTAACAAGTTTTCAAGAAGCTAGTAATAATTGTTTTCAAATTTCCCAAAGCATAGCTTATTATGACAAAAACCATAACAATATTTTACCTCTCCTAATAAAAAAGATATGCTTATGAGACAGATTTAAAAAAAAAATAAAGTTACTATTCATATACATGTTTAAAAGAAAAGATTAAAAAAAAAAAAGATTTTATATTCATAGGCCTACCTCATCATTTTATTCCATCTAAATCCAGAGTCTCAACTTTTTATTACCAGCATATTTTTTTGCCATGGCAGTCTTGTTTATTGTCTCATGTTGACCGATGGGTATGACTGATCTTGTATACTATAGGTTCCATTTATGACTTTGTAAAGTCCTATTATTAATATTCTCAACATTGTTTACACTTTTCAGATTTGTGCTGTTTATCGTCAGAGCCCATAAAGATGAATTGTATTAAAGTTTTCAGTTCCGCTTTTGTCAACCAATAGTTATAAAATTGATCTTTTAGCTGCTTTTCTTTGTTTCATTTAAGTTTAATTATTGCAGACTTTGTTTTGTTTTTGTCAACTTCTGTTAATTTTTTACTGTGAGGCAATAAAAAGCTTTTTTTTTACTTACCTTATTTATTTTTCATGTAAATTATATTACTTACATGTACAGTCTCTGTGCTTTTATTTTTGTTCAGACTCAGATTTAACAGCTTGTGCATCTGGCTATGGTAGGGCTCGGGAAAACAACTGTATAGTTATATTTTTATTATTCTTTCTATAAACATGTCTCTGCTCAAACTACTGAATATTCTTATATGGTGCCCATAAACCACATTTCTTCTTATTTCTTGAAAAATTTATTATACATTTATAATAGTTTTAAAAGAAAAAAAAAAGCTAGTTAATAAATCTTTTTTATCAATCTGCTTTTGTCTTAATGGTAACTGTCAGATGTTACAGGTTTTTGTTTTTATGACCATGATGCTTAAAATTATGCAAACTTACAAATTAAAATTTTAAGAGCACAATTGTATCACAGCAGTTAAAGGAACTTAATGAGAAGAATTCAATTTTTTTTTTTACAAATGCTTTGAAATTCATGTATTTTCAAAAAATGTCTTTAAAAAAATCAACTACCTTATTTATTACATTTTTAATGCTGGACTTTTACTTAAGAGATTATATTATACATAATATGCGTCCTCTACATTTTTCTGATTGCTGACATTACTGTTATTTGTGAACTCATTGAGACTAATAATGTTTTTGCTAATACTCCATCTTTAAAATAATTGAAAAGAATGTAATTCAGGCATTTATATAAGCAATCTATCATTCAGTTTTTTTAATTTGGACAAACTTGTTTCAGAATTCATTATTTTTTATTACACCATATGTAATACAACTGCTTTTGTATATCAATATTTAGGGAGGGGACAGATGGTCATGCACTTGAATGTTGACCTGAGGATCCTGGGTTTGATCTCCGGTAAGAACTGGAATTTTTCATGGTAAAAAGTTCCCTCCAGGTCTCCCATGGTACCTCCACGGCAAATGCACTATTGGCTATGGTGGGTATGAAAGAGGTGCACCACAAAAACAGTCTAAAAACTATTTAGGTGCTACACTATTAGAAAGACAATAAAAGTAATGGCTACATTATTTTAGTCATTGGTAGGGTTTAATTAAATAGCAATCTGCTTTCTGCATAATATATATTCTTTGGTGTATCTAGCAAAGATGTACAATTATTAATGTAAAATAAAAATCATTTTTAGAAGCAGTAATATGTGTTCAATTTGGTTCTGTTAATAACTATGTTACTGTCCATTGGTTGCAGATGTTTCACCAGTCTTTGGATTACAACTTTGAAATTTCTTTTTTAGTTAGGTCAATTAAAGAGAAGAAAACATTTCTGAGAATAATTCTTTACATCAATACCTAAAAAATAAAATTAAGCCTTTTAAAAAAACTAGTTTTATACTAAAACCCGCCTATTTTTCTGATTTGCTCACCTCGTAATGGTGATATTAAATCAGTTTTTTATTTACTAAGTTTAATGAAAACAATTAAACCACAAGAAGGTGGCAGTGGTCTTCCAAATGGGCAGCTGCATGTTTTTTGATTTCTATATGATTCTGTCAGTGGTAGTCTCTAGCAGTTTTGGGTTCAAATCAGCTCAATTGAAATGTTCTTAAAGGTTATTATTGAACATTTTATTTGGACGCCCTGGAACCTGAGGCAAGCTCTACATAGAAACTTGTTTTGGGATTCTTTAGGGGTCCATTTGACTACTATGACCAGACAATTGTGGCTGTCTCAGGATGTTTCACAGCCATAAAGAAGTTATGTGAGGACCACAACTTTGTGAAGTGGAGAGTCAAAATCAACTTTGTTGTAGAATTTTCAATTTCCATTTGCCAAGGGCTTGACTTTTAGATTATAACATTTATTTCTTGGCTTACGGATCCATCACTGGAGAAT
This sequence comes from Bulinus truncatus, assembly GCA_021962125.1. Taxonomy (NCBI): domain Eukaryota; kingdom Metazoa; phylum Mollusca; class Gastropoda; family Planorbidae; genus Bulinus; species Bulinus truncatus. Next base: position 9,613,045 of record JAGDYQ010000013.1, read on the forward strand.
GTACTGCCAAGATACTTGGTGGTGAAGGGAAAACTTCTGTCTTTCTGAGACTCTTACTAAGACTGATATTAAAGCCAAAAAGCTTTGCTGCCCAGGAGAAGCTATTTACAATGATTTGTAGGTGAAACTCCTCGTCAGCAACAAAAACTGTACAAAGCTATCTTATGATTTTCTAAGTGTAAATCAAACAGTGAGCCATCATAACAGTATTTGATTTATAGTAATTTATATATCATGTTCTGATTTTTTTTTACATTTTTTTTACATGCAGCAGCAACTGGGAAAAGAACAAATTGAATAGCAATGGAACTAGGACGTCTTGTTTGTGATTTGAAACTGACTGTTCTCTAAACAAGAACTCCTCTTCCATGTCAATACGATTGGATCAGGCTACTTTGGTAGGTAGCCAATTTTTCCAAGATGATACAGTCTGTTAACTGTGTCAAATGTTTAGGTGAGGTCAATGAAAAACAAGTTGAAGTTCATTTTTCAGTCACTGCACTTCTCTTGTCTCAAAGTAAAGAACATGTCAATAGTATGCGCTTGGTAGGGAAATCATTTAAAGACTCAGGCATATTAAATTTGCAAACTGATGACTTATGCAGGTGATAATCTTAATGCAGTAGAAAACAAAGATATAACCCTGAAGTTGCTACAACTACATGTGAGCATTTAATTTTGAACAATTCATCTATTGTTGCTTCACATAACTCTAAAGGCATATCTTTCACTTTTCTTCTAGTCAAGTTTCATGGAGAGCCACAGGGCTAAGTGAGACAAAGTTAAAATACTTTTTTCTCTCATAAATGATACTTTATTTTCAATCAGTATTGCATCAAAATTAGATGGGCACATTTTATAAAGTTGAGTTAGTAGCACAATATAATAATATAGATGTTAATTAAGTTCAAAATAAAAAAATCTTTGCAATCCATAATTGAAATGTAAAAAAAAATCTTTGCAATAGCAACTTATAACTTATCATAATCTCACAATTTCTCTCTTAGACTCCAATAAAAAAAATTAAGTTGATTTAATGTTCTAAAATATTCTCAATGATAATTTAATCTGAATAAGAAAACATTTAACAACCAGTCCAATTTTGGTAAAACATTTTTAATATTACTAGTTTTAAATTAGACAGCTTTTAAATTCAAAATGTTTCCTAGCTGTGACATCAAAACTGAACACTACTGAGCATCAGTTAAATTATTTACAAATCTCAGGTCAGATCGTTTTTCTCTAAAATACAAAAAAAAATGTCCCTGAATAGAAAGAACATCTAAAGTTCTTCAGAATGCTTGTAGCAGTCAGCTAAAGTTTTGAAAGCACACAACATTTCTGTAAAGTCGTCGGGTTCCAAGCCTGCTTCAATGAAATGCTGATGCTTAGCGATATTGAATTTGGAGACACAGCTCTCTAAGCTGTCTATATAATTGTAAATATCAGGATTGGACTGTAACGATGTCATCATAGGTACAGTCTCCACACCTGAAATTTTAAAGAAAAGAATCAACTATTTTAAATGTTGTTCAAGCTACTAGGATTTTACGTGACCTCAAACATTACTCAAAATGTTTTTATTTGTAAAAGTTTATCCTATTTTTATAACACACTTTTCCTTTAATGATGTACTTATAAAGAAATACACAAGCACATACGATACCTGAGAAATTAGGTCTGAGGGTATCACTAATGAAACCTTGATAGTTAATATGGGAGTCAAATATGTGAGGAAATGGGGTACCAACTTTAACTCCATCACGTAGAACAAATCCGGCACTGCAAAAAGTAATATTTTTCATTTAAAAAAAAAAAGCTTTTCTGTGCATTTTTAATTTATTTTAGTAAACTTTCAGAATTACCACTTGATTCCAATTTCATAAATGTTTGTGTCAAATTTATAAAAATTAAAGCTGCTGTTTTATTTAAAATTTCTAATAAAAATTAAAGCTAGTCAAAACACAAATTATTTCATTTTTTAGAAATTCATGTATTTTCAAATGTTTCTATTTAACATTTTAAAAAAGTATGTCATTATATTCCAGGTGTGGCCAAATGTGTGTTTAAATCTAAAATGGTCTCTTTGATGATTTTCGTATGGCTTCTAATGAGCCAGCTATTTCTATAATTACTTTTGTTCATTAAATCTTCTTAAAATGACTATGGTATGGCTCTTTAAGTATTTTTACTATATAAACATACTGGAGTGCGATTCAATGACCTCAAACTGCAATTATAAACAAGTCAGTTGAGTTAAGGGATGGGTTTTCCTTAATAGTAACAATCGCATCAATGATTAGCATATAGGTCTATTCAATTATTTTTTCAAACCAGTTTATGTGTCAATTCAATATCAATGGCATAGTCAAAATGGAGTCATTCACTTTCTTTTTGGGCATCTGTACATTATCAAGGTTGCAAAATATTTCTTAATTGTATTTATCAGGGTCAGAAAATAAAATTAGGAAAAGACAATTATTGTCAAGTTCATCTAGCTGCTATAATTTTGAGTTAACATGACAGTTCCTGCATTCACATTTTCTTTTTTGATTACTTTTATTTATGATTATGATCAATTTAATTTGAATTATTTATTATAGCTTTCATCTGTACCAAAATTCTCAGCAATATAAAAAATTTGCAGAATCAAATTTATAACAAAAGACTTTTTTTAAAAAAATGCAGCCGAACTATAACCTGCAATCTCTGTGGATTGAATGAGATTATTCACTAATTTTTTATTTTTTTTGCAACTCTGATGTAACAGCATTTATGGCCAATTAACACACTTGGGTGTGGCATAACAAATTTAGATCACAAATTTTTTAACAAGTTAATTGCACATTAATGACCATTTATTATCAGCCCTAATAAAAATATTCCACAAATTACCAGAAATCTACACTCAATTAGTAATAGAATTACAGTTACTTTTGAAAAAAAAAACATATACCTTTGAGAATAAGGATATAACTGAGAACAATACAGAGTGACGACATCATTTACACTTGTGCATTCTGACAATAATTTGGCTGCATCTTTTCTGTGCAATTCTCTGGTACTTTTATAAGTATATAAAAAAGTTAATATTAAAAACTATCCAGCTGTGAATATAAATATTGTAGAAAAAAAACATCATAATGGTCACACAGTTTTTAAGATGACCAACCTCTTAATCATGCTAGATGGAATTCCACGAGCCACACAGCAATCAAACCAAGGTGATGTAGAAAAATTTACATGAGGAGTAATTGAGAACCAGGGCTGCATTTCCCCTTGCCCCATGAGTAACTCAACTAAAGACCCACTACTTCTCATTGGAAATGGTAAACTGGTATACAATGCTGAAACCTGAATTTATAAATAATACACATTGGCTATGTTTCAACTTATATTGTTAATTCTATTTTTCTAACCGTTTTCCCCACTCAAAACTTTGGTCTAAATGTATATATTTCTATTTGGAAAAAGTTTTGTAACTCATTTTTGAGGCACTTTTAAGTAATAGATTTTCTTGAAAATTTGCATACATATTCTTGCTCTATGATTCAATAATTAATTTTGCAATTTTTAAAAAATAAGAAGTAAAAAAAAATTCTCATTGTAAACATGATAAGATTAACATTTATTTCAAAATTTAAAAATACATGTATATATATTTTAGAAAACAGTTAGTTTTAAAAACTGTTTTCATCATGTCTTGTTACCACTGTTAATGAACAATCTGTTACCTTTCTTCCTAGAATGCTATAAGAAGCAGTGATGTCAGCCATTCTTCCACAGTTTGTTTCTTTCCTGTAAGGCATTGTTGCTGTATCTAAACTAGCAGCTAAAATTGAACTAGTGTGATAATCAATGTTTCCCTTAAAAAAATAAAGAAGGCAGTATATCATGATACATGTATTCTCAAGTTATTTTTTCTATTATGTCCATAGTACCATTTGGGACATGTTGAGCCATATTTAAAAAATCTAATACTTGGTATGGATGAATCATAAAAACAAACAAAAAAAATATAAAATCTCACCTTATAGTGAAGATTAGGTAAGCTCCGAGGTGATCCCACACTTTTCCATAAAGTAGATGCTAATGAAAGTGGAGCATATAAAGAGCTTAGTTCTACACAGTGATAGAGACTTAAAGCACAGTTCAAAATTCTACAGGATCGTTCCAAAGCTGACTAGACACCAGATAAATAATATGTTGACTCATGTGTTGATTTAAGAGGGTAAAATATCTAATTTCTTATCATAATCATCAAAGTATTAGGTATTACCTTGTCAGGCGGATGAGCAGGAGTCAGAGCAAAACTTAACTTAGATTTATTTGAATATTCATCAGTTAAGTAAGACAAAATTGATGAAGTCAAACCACCAAAGGCAGAATAATTATCAAATAGTACATGGAAACCCTAGTAATAGAGAGAAAAAAATCTTTTATTAATACTGACTGATGCAACTGAAAAATGTTGAAACAATGATTATTGGGCCGCTACTGGAAAATATATGGGACCCCATACAACAAAAAAAAAAAAGAAATAAGACAAACAAGCCTAGTCATTTTACAGTAGATTACTGGTGTACTGCGTCTCATGATCTTTGATCCCCCCATCCTTTCAATTTTGTTTTTTAACGTACATGTTTCATTACATGAACCATATTTTGTCTTTTACAAGTTTGCCATGTAATAGCCATCGCTTGTAAATATCTGCATGATGCTAAAAAGTTTGAGTAAGTTGCACTGCAGGTTAAATAATTTGTATCAAAATACACTATTTGTAGTGTTAATTTCTGCACACAAATGAATATGTAGATTAATAATGCTTAATAAATAACAATAAGTACATTTACTTAGTGAACTTTGCAATACGTCGTCGGCATCAGTCCGTCTCGAGAGACGATGGTGTAGCTAAGTTGAGTCTACAAAACACAGCCGGGAATGGCTGTGCAGTCTGACTCGGGAGTGGCAATCCCTGCCGCACTTGTCACACTTGAAGATAGTTGGTTGTTGTAGTTGTTGTAGCTGTTCTTTTTTCCGCTTCCGTCTTGTTCTTTTCAGGGCAGCATTATCCTGTCGCTCAGCCTCTGCGCGCAATGAACCCTGCCGGACAGCGAGCCTCCATGACTGGTGGTCGGCTGCTTGGCTCTCCCAGGAGTTGGGGTTAATGGAGCACTCTTTCATATCCTTTTTGCAGGTGTCTTTGTAGCGCATTTTAGGTCGCCCTGTTTTCCTCTGGCCGGTAATAACTCGCCATAGAGTAGGTCTTTCAGGATGCGGCCTGCGTCCATTCTTTTGACATGACCGAGCCATCTGAGGCGTCTCTCGCTGAGAACTGCAAACAAGCTGCTCATGTTGGCCCTCTCCAGCACCCCAGTATTGGGGATCTTGTCTTGCCACTTTATCTGCAGTATACGTCACAGGCACCTCATGTGGAAATTGTTTAGCTTTCTTTCGTGCCTTGCGTAAGTGGTCCACGTCTCGCATCCATAGAGGAGGGTACTAAGTATGCAGGCCTGGTAGACGCGCAATCTGGTATTTTCGGTGAGGCTGGGGTTTTCCCACACACGTTGCTTTAGTCTCGCCATGACTGTGGCTGCCCTAGCGATTCTGCAATCGATCTCCGGGTCTATGGATAGCAAGCTGGAGATGGTGGACCCGAGGTAAGTGAAGTTCTCGACGACCTCTAGGGTGTGCCCATCGATGTCAATGCTTGGGGGTGTATCTGTACCCTGTGCCATGACATTCGTCTTTTTCAGGCTGATAGTCAGTCCAAACTCCTTGCATGCATGGGAGAGGCGGGTGACAAGCTGCTGCAGTCCGTCTTCAGTGTGTGATGTCAAGGCTGCGTCATCAGCAAAGAGCAGCTCGCGAATTAGGACCTTTGTGACTTTGGTCTTTGCACGGAGGCAGGCTATGTTATAGAGCTTGCCATCGGACCTTGTATGGATGTAAACTTTGCAATAAGGCTTGACAATCAGGATTACAAAATTGTAAACACTATTAGACCCATTTTCTTATGTTAAATAGATGCAAAGTGACTTAAAATTTCATCAGCATCTATCTCTCTGGATTTTTCATTCTCCATTGAGAGCACTGCAAGATTATTGAGTTCTTCATGGCTCATATTGGTGAACTAACTTAGCTGTCAAGAAATCACAATGCTCAGTTAAATATTGAAATTGATCTTGACTACAGTAGTAAACTTCTTTTGTTAACAACATCTAAGATGATATGTTACATCTAAGCCTTTAAGACTCCTGCGCATGTTCCTATGTAATTTCTTAGACCTTGTGCTTTAGATTGTCCTGACAGTTACTTTAGCCTAGGAACTCAAATACATGACAATGCTTCTGTATGAGGCCCACAAAACATGTTCCATAACTCTATTCTGTATGAGGATCACAGAACATGTTCCATAACTCTATTCTGTATGAGGCCCACAAAACATGTTCCATAACTCTATTCTGTACGAGGCCCACAAAACATGTTCCATAACTCTATTCTGTATGAGGCCCACAAAACATGTTCCATAACTCTATTCTGTATGAGGCCCACAAAACATGTTCCATAACTATTCTGTAAGAGGCCCACAAAACATGTTCCATAACTCTATTCTGTATGAGGCCCACAAAACATATTCCATAACTCTATTCTGTATGAGGCCCACAAAACATGTTCCATAACTCTACTTAGATATTAGGGGGGCCTTTGGGAGAGACAGATTTGACATAAATCATTACCGGCAGGAGGCCTCATAGCCACCAGTGATCTTGAGTGGTCGCCTAGTTTGGTTATATGTACATGTTTTTATATATATAAAGATATACAGATAAAAGTGTTTAGTGTTTTTCTAACAAAAGCCCCAATAAATGTGGGAAACTTTTGGCCTTTATAGCTTAGTTAGTAAACAGGCAGAAGAGACCAAAAAAATGATGAGTAATATACTCATCTAATATAGATGTTTATAATCCATGTTCATTAGTCTCTTTCAAGTTTTTTTTTTTTTTGTCTTTAGTCCTTTAGAAAACACAGGTTGTTCACACTGCACCATACAGTCCAGCATCGATATAGAAAAATATTTTTAAAAAAAAAGAAATCAAAAGCATAAAACCCCCAAAAACTCAGAGCCCTATACCCGTGTTTAGGTTGTCCCCACCCAAGTGGCGCCCATGATTGCGATAAGGTATAAAAAATATCAGTATACATGTATATATAAATAATAGCAATTTGGGTTCTGCGTTAAATCGAAAGTAAAGAATTAATACAACAGTATTTCAGTTTAAAATACAATCATGAAAAAATCGGATCTGCCCGAAACCAAAATTAACCTAGCCTACCGATCAAGCTTAAGGGGATATAACTCTGTGCAAAGGTTTAGTAGGGTACAGCTAGTACAAGATAATGGTCACTGTTGGAAGAATGAAGTTAATTACATTATCTTTATGTATAATGTTTGGTACATAATATTTGGTTTTTTTTTTTTTTAATTTGCTAAAATTATATTGCATTTCAAAACAACAAATTGAAGAAATGATGTCTTTTACTTAGCTATAAGTATTTACAAAGGCACATTACATTTATAATAACTGTATGGGTTTTCATTTTAAAAGGGTAAACAAATGAGAAGTACCTGTAATTGATCACATTCCTCTGTGAAAAAACGTAATCTTTCCTCTATTTCATCCCATACTTCACTGTTATCACTAATCCCTTGACCCATTCCAAATATGTTGAAAGGTGAATCAGAGCTGGGTAAAATAAAAGAAAACTACACCTCAAATTAAAATGTCAATAGATAAAAAAATGAAATTAAAAAAAAAAAAAATTCAGCTATATTTTTGTATTTTGCTAACAGTAAGCTAAATATATGTCAATGCCACTGGAGATAATCAAAGCCCTATGAAATGAATTTTCTATCAACATAATGAAAGCCTTACTTATTGTGTTGATGATCTTTCAACAGAAACACAGAACGAGGATGCAAAGATGTCCGAAGAAAATCAGACCACATTTCCACAACATTATCCAAATCATAATATTTTTTCCCAAAAACTGGATCAATTATTTTCATTGCTGCAGTATGTCCTTCCTGACTATAGTCTATTAAAAGATTAAATAAAATGTACACATACATTCACTAAATGACCTATAAATTATAGATAAATTTTTATGTTTAAAATTATATTATAAAAAAAAACTTTCATTAATTAAAATTTGCAATATGATAGTTGAAATGCATGTAATATGCATTAAAATTGTACATACTAAACACCAGTGATTCCCAAAGTGGTCAATAATGATCCCTGGGAATGCTGAGACAATTCAATGGGCAGTGGGTTGATAAATTTAGGGGGAGGATGAGGACACAGAGAAAAGCCATAAGAAAAAACTATTTAAACAAATACATGTAATAATCACAAACAAGAATTAATGAAATGTATAAAACTTCAATCATCTTAATAGTTTTTAAACATTTCTATTCTCCTAATTTAAATATCGATCTTCTTTAATATAAATGAGTAGCCTAAATGTTTTGTAAATTGTTTTCTTCTTTTTCAAATAAAAGCATGTCTTTATTACCTTTTTTAGGTATTTCATGTACTACAATACTTAAAAAGACATGGTGCTTATCTTACAAAAAATTGGGAACATTAAAATGTACAATATAATAGGTTTTAAGTAAATGCAGAATCTATTCTCATTTAAGACTTACCAATATCATCTGAATCATCATCTTCAATTTTTTTAACCAGTTTTCTTTCCTCATTATTATCAAGCTCCTTCAGAAATAGATGAAAACTATTTATTTGATAATTCATAACAAATGTAACAAAACATTTTTTTCCTTTGTGATACTGTGATGATGTGCCATCAGTAAGTAAAGAAAAACTATATGTTTTAGTAGTTTTTTTTTTTATTTAGTAAATACCTTATCAAGATCTTGAAGAAATGTATTTTTCTTTTTACTCTGTGCTTTGTGCAAAGTGACATCACCTACCCTGAAGAAAATATTGCAAAAGATGTAACAGGACAAATAAAGTAATGAATTACAATGAAGAGAGACTAGCTAAATTGTAAAGCAAAGTTGCTGAATCAAAAGAAAAACAAAAAAAATCTATTATCATTCACTGTTGTCTTTTTCATACAATGTGAGCAACAACAGTGAAGCTAGCTGTAAGAAAATATAAAACATATCCTTTACCAATTTATACTTTCTTCTGTTTCAACATCATAAAGTGAGCCATCTTTTTTTAATGTTCCTAAGCTGTTATTTAAGTCAAACAAAATCAAGCGTGGAGTGTAAGTTACATCTCCCTAAAAGAAAAAAGAAGAATGCAACTGAACAAAGACTAAAAATATTTTAAAAGGCAACAATAATATTTTAAATAAAGTTTTTTATTTTGTTTTAATTTAAAAACAGTAATATAGGATTAAGATATATCTTAAATAGACTAAAGAAAGGTTTTGAGATTTTTAATATGTATATTAAAAATCTCAAAACCTTTCTTTAGTCTATTTTATATAGATTTTTATCATTACACATTAAGATAAACAAATAGTGAAAATAAATATATCTTGACATCTTTAGAAGCCTAACCTGGGATTAAATCAATGGGTCCAAATATCAGATGAGAATTCAATTCAAATATAACTACATATAACTTAGAATACAATCAAATCGACTATATTTAAAAATAAATAATTGTATTTGATAAAATAGATAGTAATTTTTAATATGGTACCTTGTATGTTTTGCCTTCTCTGAACAAAACGTCATGATCAACCTCTTTTGGATATTCCTCTAATACTTTAGGATCATACACAAAAGCTGATTCCTACATAAAATGATTCAGTAAATGTTTTATACCAATGAAATAATAATATGTATACTAAAGCATTTTTTTATTTTATTAAGAGCACAAATGACCATATAGTAAATGGGCCCTATCATTTTCTTAATTTTTATTTAAAAACATGATTTGATTTTTATTTTGGTATTTTTTTGAAAAAGTGCTTTAGAATGTATCAAAAAGTAATGTGCTTCAAGATTTAAACTTTTAACAGATAATAATAAATGAACCATTAAGATATATTATTACATCAGACTTTTTTAGCAACCAGATAAAGGTTGTTTAGTTTAGGCCAGATGAGGGCTAACCATGAGCTGATGGCTAATATGGCCCATTTAGGTGTTTGATTCGGCCCAATGTCACACTTCTGTCAAATTTTAAGAACCACTTGTAGCCCAAAATCATCATTCAATATGCAAAAAAGTCTGACCGGCCGAGGGGTGGGCAAACTTTTTGAGTCACTGGCCACATTTGGTTGGTAAATTTGACAGGCAGGCAGTATTGATTGAGTGTTAAATTAGTAAAAATTAAATGTTAAAGGATATAAATAAAAGGCTACTGCTATGCTTCACTCTGAAACAAGTCATGGGATGGATCAAACCATCGGATATAGATAAAAGGGATTAAAGTCGTGAGATTTCAATTGCAAATTATGAACACAAACTGTTAACATTTATGATCAGCAACAATTATTCATAAGTTTGGTAAATGAATATAATAAAATAATTTTTGGCATTTCAATTAAAATCTGATTCCCCCCCCCCCATGTCAGCAAAATTAGGTAGAAAGTTATCATGGCTGACTCACACAACTGAGATTAATACATAGAATTTTTTTTTACATCTTTTTTTCATTCATTTTTAGATTAATCTTTTAATGAATAAAAGAAGTTAATACAATTATATTATTATTCACGGAAATAAAAAGTGGTAAAATTATTTTAGAAGTCATAAATAAATAATCTCACTGAGAAGGTAGCTCTTTTTTCTATAAAGGCTATCAGAAATGGTAGCACTCATACACACTTTTGAAAAATTAAAAAAGGTTCTTGGAAGTGAATATTTTTCAATGAAACTCTGCAGGTAATAAGATAAATGATTTTCCTAGATGCCAAACAAGTTTCATCAGTGAAATAAAATCTTTTTATTAGTAAATAAATACTTTAGGAACACATATTTTTCAAGGTAGTCATTCTTTATGATTACAATTTTAAAAAATGCTAATAAATCAAACTCATTGGATTACAAAATAATTGTTACAGCTCATAAATATATTTAAAACTTTGACAAAATAAGCCTCCTAAGTGTACTACCCTCAAAGATTTTTAAGAAAACTCATTAGTCACAACTTTTCAGGAAAAAAATTTAGTAAAATGTCAGATGTCCTAATAATAGTAATAATACCTACATAATATAATGGCATTGATTTTTTTCACCATTTAATTTAAAGCTACCATTTTCATTTAAATTAAATAAATGGCATGTAGTAATGATGTAGCATTTATAAAAAAAAAGAGTATTAACCAATGATTCATTGATTGAGATGGACTCAAATCAATGAGGATTTATTTCATGATGATTCATTTGTCAATCTCGGATATTTCGCAACACTTTGACGTCTTTGTCGATTTAGAAAAGGTTTAAATACTGTTGACTAAGAAGGTAACTTGACTTATAACAGCGGACTTGACCATGACTATTTTACACTGTTAATGTATGTCAACAACAAACAAGCAATTAAGCCTGTTCCATTCTAGACGTGTTAGCGCATTTTCATGTTATGTATCAGTACGTTTGTTAGCTTTCAATAAATATTTGTAAATTTTGGAAATGTTTATAAATTCATTTGTGTAATGCATATATCTGTAAAAAAAAAATATTATAAAGACGTTTCTTTATATTTGAAAAAAAATTATTTTCTCTTAAATCTAACTACAAGTGGTTTGTGGTTACTGAAATAGGACTCATAATTGAAAACATTCGAAATTGTAGTCATTTAATTGTCCGAAAACTCCGTCAATTGTTGCATAGCTCTGATACTTTCAATTAAACTCAGAACACAAGCTTACTATTTCATTTGATGACTTTCTTAATAAATCTTGGTGAAACTACGTGCTGCAGTATTTCGCACCAAATGAATGGGTTATTGAGCGTACAAGGTGTAAAATGGGGCTATATATATAATATATAAGCCCCTTAGGAGCCCTGAAGCACGGCCCTCAGAGGTCCTATTGCGAAATGAACTTTTGATGTACACATGGCAGGCCAAGACCTACAAAATGATATATACATCATGGGTCTAGGACTTATGGTTGTTGAGATCTAGGGTGATGACAGACAGACAGACAAAACGGGGACAATAGAGCATTTTTTTTCGAAAATGCTCTAAAAAAACTTGACTTGTTGACAACACAAGTGACAAAGTAAAGTATGTTGACAGTTGAAAGAAAATATAATTACTTGTAAATTCCACCAATGTGTTCCAACGAAATTTGAATAATGTCCTAACTGCAGGCTGATCACTTCATGTGATGACATTGTAAATAATCTTTTGTACAAAGACAATGCATTTAAATTTACATCAGACAATCATTTTGCACACATTTTGAGATTATCAATTTTACATAGATTAGTGACTTTAACTTAAAAGATTGGATGCAATGCAGTTTTAGCAGTTGATAGTACATACTTCCTAAGCTAGTTATCAAAACAACATGGGGGAAGATGGAACTGATCGATATGAAAAAATAGACTTTTTGGGTGAAGGACAGGTGAGACATAAATATTTAGTAGATTGCAGGCTTCAGTTGTTTTTTATACCTTATCTTTTCTATTTGGCTGTTCTTCGCTAGTGACTTATAGAATTACTGGATTTTTTTCATTAAATCTTTGATTGTGATTTGTGACTCGTTTGAATATTTTATTTCCATTAGTAAATATTATTTATATAATTATAACATAAATACTACATAATAAGTTTATGGTTAACTATCTATATGGTCTCTATATATTTTTTAGCTACAGCAAAGTTTTAACTCAGTAAAAAAAGCTTGGTCAAAACTATATATGTTCAATTAAAAACAAAAAAGTTTAAATATATTAATATTTACTATTTAACTAAATATTTTAAAACTTTTTAAATTTTATCTAAATAAAACAACATAATATTACCATCTTTCTCTAAGCTATTGATGGAAAACTAAAATATATTTATTTCAAAGAAGTACATAAGACATTATCATTTTAAATGATTACAAAGTTAAAGCCTGTTTTGCAAATACAATGGTAGTAAAAATTACATTTTAAGTAAACTACCAAAGCTAGCTCTTAAGCTCTATCTATGCTTTACCTTTTAGGTAAATAATTTCTTCTAATATTTGTTAAATAATAGCCATACAAATCTTTAACGTACAAATATCTCAAACGGTTTAAAAGTGATCAGCTTTTTACAGTGAGAATTTGTTTAAACTTTTTAATGAAAATTACACTAACTTGATATTTCTGATTCAAAGGAAGTCATTTTCCTTACTTTAAAGGAAACTAATTTAACTTTAAACCTAAATAGCTATGCATGTTTTAGGTGCTTGGTTGGCCACTTTTGTTCTTTAAACAATCTTAAACTGTATATTTGATTTTTTTTTTGTGAAAAACTTAAAGTGGCTTCAGGTATTTTTTTAGAAGCATTGGTTTAGACCACAGTTTGTTCTTTACATATTACTTTGACAAGGTAAATTGTTAGGGGAAAGTTTTAGTTAATTAAAATAGTAAATGAAGAACTTAAATCAATTATGAAATAGATTTTAGCCTAACTTTTAAGTTTGTCTGTTAAAAAATTATTTAATAGTCACCAAAAATTTTTTTTATAATATTTAAATGTTAATACAGAACAGAAAACAATGTAAATAAAACTTAACCAATTTAAAAACAGAACATATAAATAAATTTAAAAAAAAATGAAGGGTTTAAATTATTTTTAGTAATCAGCATATATTGTTTCTTAAGTTAATGGAATATGAATAATTTCAATTTTTCTGTAAACTTTTTCCAGAAAGTTTAACTAATTTTTTTTTTTAGTTATGTTGTAGCTTTAAAAAAAATTAGTCAGTGCCCAACTTCTGCTGATACATTAATGACTTAATACATGACATTGTCCTATATAAGCAACATCAAAATAACTTATGACATAAGGTGTCATTAATGGATAAAATAGAATGGAAATATAATGAATTAATCGCTCAATATTCATTGTTCACAATTGTCATTCTTTTTTAATAGTGTGGTGAGTCTGCTATTAGTTTCTATGTAGGTGCAGTGTCTAATAAAATGGGATATATCAAAAAATATTTTTTTAAAAATATATATATACACAACTTTTTTGGAAACAATTTTAGTTGTTTTATAATCCATTTTTATACAGGTTGTAATTTCACTGGTTAAGTATAAAACTATGTCTAATGTTTTTTTAACAGTTTGCAACAGTTTACAAAGCCAGAGATCGGATAAATGATAAGATGGTTGCTGTTAAAAAGGTCTGCTACTCTTTACTTAGTCTTTATAACATTTGTATATAGAAATGTCATGCTTTCCTCGGAAAACACATTTTTTTAAAATTATAAGACAAGAAAAAAAAGGGGAGGGTGTCTATTTTCAGATAATGAAGATGTACATGTGGAAATAGCAGCTTCTTTAAGGCTTTACTGCACACATATAAACTTGTGCAGTTCAATCCAATAGTTAATAGCAAGTGTATATTAGGGTGATAACAAAAAAAAAATAATTATGAAACCACTTGCAATCGAGGAAACTTCATGTGTGATTTAAGAAATATAAATAGCACCTCCCCATTTTTTGGAAGAAAAAAGTGAAAAAATATTCAGCAATTTGGTTAGATCTGGGAATGTCAATTAATGACTTCACGACTGACCAATGGGTCTTTAAACACTTAATTGTCTTCTTGCATTTTATCTTGATGAGTGAGGTAAACAGTTCATTGAAGGACACTTCATTGTAGTGTTGCGAATCGAACCAAGCATTTGCCCATTTGTAGCAGATGAAGTTGCAGGCAGAAGCGAGAATGCTGCGCCACTCTGGTATCAGAAATAATGCTATAACAGTATATATCGTATGTGAGTTCCATCTTGCCTGGTGTAAGTTTGGTAATTTATTCCAGCTGATGCGAGGCCAACGTGGGTTCTCGCCTGTGCTAACATCTTCTGTCGCAAGAAGCGGTAATCAGCTTGAAGAGTGACATAGTTTTGTGTTAATTTGCCAATGAAGGAATAGTTGAGTTCTGGTTTGCTCGTTGGCTCTTGAATAAGAAAATTCATGACATGTTTCAGAAGAAGGTTGAGTACATGGTGCTCACAGTCAATATATTGTGGCTTCTGAAAGCCCTTGCTCAAGACATCATCCTGTACGAGCTTTACAATCCCGTGCAAATGGTCAGTATTTCTGCGGTTGTTTTGCAAATTAACATACAAATATTTTCTCAAGCAAAATATTCATCAATTAGCTGATGTAGCTTACTGTGAATGGCCGTAGCAGAACCACTCTCACATTTAAGAATACCGAGTTTGATTTCAGTTCCCCTTGCACTCTTTTACCATCAAACTGGAGACAATAGGGATCTTTGCTTTGAAGTTTTTGAACAATTTTAGTTTTCATTTTCCGTCCTTCAGAGTACTCATTTCCAGACACCCGCCTGACTTGGAACCGGCACATCATGACCCTGTTCAGCAATGGTTGCTAGAACGTCATATGCTTTATGTGTAGAAATGTTTTTCAGTACTAGTAAACTCGCCGTTCTAGTGCTTGCTCTTTGGTATTTCGGTTTGCATTCAAAAGATGACATTTAAGAAATAGTTGGCGACTCGGGTGAAGAAGCAGAGGTTTCATAATCCGAAGCTTTTGAGACAGTTGTGTGTGTTTGTGTAGTTTTTGAGACAGTTGTATGTGTTTGTGTAGGTTGTGAGACAGTTGTATGTGTTTTTGTAGGTTGTGATTGAGAAAAGCTGGCTTGAGATTGAGTTTTTGATAGATTCATTTTCTTGGGTGGATTGATTCCAAACGGGCTTGTTGGACCACTGAATAACCAATCTTTCCTCCACTGTTAACTTGCCTCTGATAGAGCTCTTTATCCTCTGTGCTTTTCCATTCTCCATTAACGTTGGTGACATCAAATAACTGAGAAAGTGTTATCAAATGGTTTCTTTTTGTTTTTGTCATATAAATCAATTAGACCATTGAGTTTCATTCTTATTAGTGTGCTGGATAATAGTGGAAAGTATAGAATTTCCCTTCAGAGCAATTCTATATCAGTAATCATAATTTTGATTCGATCCAGTCGCTGTTTCTGGCTATTGAACAGAAAAGTGAAGTTTCCAAGAATTTGACGGTTTGTCGGCATCCATGTAAGATTGATTAGCTTTTCAACAGATAGAATTCTTGGATACCTCTTCTGTTTAGAAAATGAGGGAAGTTAGTATAGAAGTTAGTATAGTAAATAGTTAGTATAGTATAGTAAATGCCTTGTTTATAAACAAATGGAAACAGATGACTGGAATGTGCTTAAAAGCAGTCTAGAAAGTCATATAAAAATTCAGTGTGAAATTGAAACCAAGAGTCAAACTGCGCGATATGAGAAAACAAAAATTAAAAGGTGGGGGAACTTTTTTTCAATTTAAAAAAAAATTAATGTTGCTACTGTCATCTACATACAATTGTTCCTCGAATGTAAGGGGTTTCAGTTTCGTTATGAAAAAAAATGAAAATAGTTATCACCCTAGTGTATATTTATCCTTAAAAGTCCATCCCTGATTGATGACTGCATGCCCACCTTGCAGCATTGTGTATGGTGAGGGAGACGGTTTGATTTTTATGATAGGCAAGCTTTTTTTTCTTTAACTTGTTTGTTGTTTTTTTTTAAGCAATAACTACAAATGATTACAAATAACTTGTGAGATTTTATAAAATCAAGTGTTCTTACCCCAAAGTTACTTAACATAGTAATAGTATGCAGCATATTGTTTTTCCCATCTCCACTAGTGTTCCATGAGGCCAAACACTTATTAAAAGCAGAATTCTAGACATTAAAATATCTGACTGAGAAAGAAACAACTATTTAAAAACGTGTTATCCATGCAGAAACATGCATAGTGACCAATATATTGACCAACAAACTTCAGATGTTCATGAATGGTTGCCTTAGGAGCCTCCTAAAGATAAGGCAACTGGATAAACTAAGGAATGAAGATCTGTGGCAGATGGCAAACCATGACCCAATAGATCTGCAAATATGCAATAGGAAATGCAGATGGATTGGTCATACTTTCAGGAAGCTTTCAGAAGACATTGATTAAAATTGGTCTGCCGTGGAACCCCCAAGACTAGAGAAAGGTTGGCCACCCAAAGACCACTAGGAGAAAGTCTTGCGAACAGAAAATGAACCTAACATGCAACCTAACATGGAGTGAACTGAAAAAGGCCTGCCAAAACAGAGTGTGCTGGAGAGTGATTGCTGAGGCCCTTTCTCAGCAAAGAGTTAAAGGAACTAAGCAAGCTAAGCATGCAGTCAATCATCTTTCCCATCTCCATTAGTCTCCCATGAGGCTAAAATTAAAAGCAGAATTCTTAACATTAAAATATCTGACTGGGAAAAAAGATACAGTAATTAATATGCTCATTGGGGCTTTTTAAATAGGCTTATATTATTATTACTTAACTGCAAATAGTGGAGATTTTTAAGTGCAAATACACATGTACCAATAGCAAAGAAATAGACTAGAGCAAAATGACACAGCCAAAAAAAAGATAAAAGCAGTTGGAAGCAGATTTTATGTGAAATAATTTTATTAATAGATACTAATATATTTTTCACTGATTTTTTATTTTATGCTCATTGAAAAATATTTTTCAATTAATTTTAAGGCAGTTAATTATCATTGTATAAATCATCTTCCATTTAAAGATTAAACTTGGTTCAAGAACAGAGGCTGCTGATGGCATAAACAGAACAGCTCTGAGAGAAATTAAACTATTACAAGAACTTTCTCATAAACACATTATTGGGGTGACTATTTTATTTTTTATATATATTGTCTATTCACTGTCTTGATTATTTAACGTTGATTATAAGAAAAAAAAAATCACAATATAAGTGATTTTATCTTCTCTGTTTAAAATCTTTCCATCTTTTTTTTTGTGTGTGTTACTTTGCAGCTGTTAGATGTTTTTGGTCACAAGTCTAATGTGAGCCTGGTGTTTGATTTTATGGAAACTGATTTAGAGGTAAGTATTAACCATTTAATTTTTTAATATTAAATATTTGGATTCAACTGAACATCTTTTTGGTTTCTAGTCTAATAATTTAGATAAAGAGCAATAATTTTTGACAGTCTTTGTCCATCACTGATGGCACGTTTTAGGCTATAAGCAGTGAAATTCGGGCCACAGTTATAGTCCATGCACCTTCACATACACACCTGATGTCAGGTACCTTAATTTGGTTAGATTCAGAAACAGCCTGAAGACCTGAGAAACATAAAAAAAATTCCTATCCCTCATCTAAGATATTTTGTTGCAATACTTGTACTAAAAGTTTCCAATCAGACTACTGTATTACATTTTTTTGATACTTACATGTAAAAATAAAAACTGACAAATTTCATTTCATCTGTACTCATTTTTTTCTGGTGTTGAGCACTTTTTAATTGAGATTTTTTTAAGTTGTTATAGTGAAATTCTCATTCCATCTCTGTGACTAAAAAATCTTTCAGGTTGTTATTAGAGATACAAGTCTTATTATGACTGCGCCTCATATAAAGTCATATGTTCTACAAACACTTCTTGGTCTTGAGTACTTACATGCTCACTGGGTTCTTCATAGGGTAAAGTCATTTGCTTTAAATATTTTTTTTGGTGCTTTTTTGATACTTATCATTTATAATAATTATTTCATACAAGTATAGTGTTGGTTTTTTAAAAACCCTAACCCTAAATTTGTAAATGTTTTATGCTTGCATTCTAATGTAGGATATGAAACCAAATAACTTGTTGATTAATGAACAAGGTGTTTTAAAAATTGGTGACTTTGGTCTTGCAAAATTTTATGGATCACCTTCCAGGCCTTACTCCCATCAGGTGGTCACAAGGTACTTTTTTTTATTTAGCTTGTTAATAAAATTTTACCATTTTGAGAATATCATGTCCACATAATTGAAGTTTATTTAAATTATTTTATACCTAATCTGTCTGTTATAGTTTCATTAACAATTTCATAAAATGTTTTTTTTTAAAATACAAATTAGATTTCTCTCAAGTCATTTTTAAGTGTTCATGTATATTGTTTATTGTCAAATTATCCTTTTTGGCATTATTTAGATGGTACAGATGTCCTGAGTTGTTGTTTGGAGCAAGAGCTTATGGGGAAGGTGTAGACATCTGGGCAGTTGGGTGTATCATAGCAGAGCTATTAATTAGAGTGAGTTGTACTTTTTTTTAGCTATTCTTTGTCATTTATTGCCATCGCATAAAATAACTTTTGCTTTGCAAGACCAGTGTTCATATATATTAGATTTAGCATTAATTTTTTAATTTTCTGATGATATATATATATAAATATGTACTCACAAAAATCATCAGAAAATTTTTAATAATCATAGGAAGACTGGTCTTTCAACACGTCTTGTGATGTTTGATGATGTGTTTTGAGGATTAATAAGGGTTGTTTATTTTTGCTGAGATTCACCATATTATGTGCTGATTGTTTAATTTTGGTGTCACCATGTGACTGTGGTTTCTTGTGCTTCATGTAAGCATGTTCAGAAGGTGTTTCTCATGTAAGAATCACATTAATAGACAACAATCATTGGAATCAATTAACATTGCCTAATTAATCATGCAGCATGTACTTTATTCAGACCTCACACAAACATATATCAATGAAATAATAAATGAAACTTAAGTGGCTCTGTACTGTCCCTAAAGTTGTGTAGACTTACATGTTAATGTACAGCAGAACACAACCCTATACTCTATGACACTTCTAAACTCTTCATTGTCTATGCTTCAAGTCATTGCCCCTTCAAGTCACATGACTCTACAACTCTCTACCACTCTGGCTGTCCCATCTGACCTCCTTTACTCTGCAGTCTGTCTGCCCAAAATTAAAAAAAACTTGCATCCCAACTATATCTGTTTAATCTGTACCACAGTACCCAGGGGCCCACCTTGTTTAATTGTTGGTTACCTCATTTACATCATTTGGATCTTTTCCATTTTCCCATCTTAGGTGTTGGTTTGGCTAAAATATCCATTATAAGGTGTGCCACCTTTCTTGACTCCGGTTAATCTCAGTAACTTATCAACATGATATTGTACAAAAAAAGTTTGTTTACCTCTTTTTCGATTTGGAATCTGTAATTGATCCCCATACCACTGGACACAACGGACATTTATGTGTAAATGCTTAAACTTTTCCAACCTAGGTCACTGGAACTTCTAAAGTTGTTGAGCTATTCTGAAAACTATCATATATATATACATGTATATATATTTGAAGTTGCCATTTTTTTTCTCTAAAAAATAACATTTTTCTTTTCATGTCAGGCTCCTTTCTTGCCAGGTGATACAGATCTTGATCAGCTTAGTCGTATTTTTCAAGTTTTAGGAACACCAGCAGAAGCAGACTGGCCAGTAAATATCTACATATTAGAAAAAAATCAGTGGACTGTAAACATGGAATAAATTAAAAAAATAGCTTTTTAAGGATAAAAAAAATATCATAGTATTCAATCCCAGATTATTTCATGATATAAAATTTTTTCTCTACAATCAGGATATGAAGTGTTTGCCTGACTACATAGTATTTAAAGAATACCCAAAGCATTCTCTGAAGGAAATTTTTACTGCAGCATCAGATGACTTATTAGAAGTATTGAATTCCATGCTTTCATTAAATCCATCAAAACGTTGCACATCTTCCCAGGTACTTAATCTTTCACCAAAGCTTTTTTCAGTTTGTACAACAATTTTATTGGAGAAGCTAACTTTAATGAGTACAAAAAAAATGTCTGGCGAGTTTTTTAATGGAAAAATGTTTTAAGTTTTGATACACTTGAACATGGCATCGGAAATAACTCGGAGGAAATAACTGGGAGGGGCAGACAATAATAGTGACGAAATAAACGAAACTACTAAAAAAATTAGCAAAAATAGTTTTATTCAAAATGTTAAACTACTATTCTTCTTTATTTTAAAAAAATGAAACTTCCATTTTTTTTTTAATTTACCGTATTTTCCCATGTATAAACCACCCCTTTTTTCAAAATTTTCAAGCCCAACAAGTAGGGGGGGTGGAGTGTATGAGTGATTATTATGAATCTTGAATTTTATTTCTTTGTAAATTTTCTTTCTTTATAACTTGTTTCGCTAATAAAATATTTTTTTCAAAAATTGGGGGGGGGGGGGGTGGCTTTTACAAAGAGGGTGCTTATACATGGGTAAATACGGTAATTTAAAATGGATTTTTTTCATTGTTTATTAAATTTATGATCGATTGATATTACTGCCTACTAAACCATTAACGTAAACAACGATACACTGTATTAACCCTTGTTATTTAAAATGATGAATTATTGCAATATCAAAGATTTATACTTTTTCTTTAGTAAAAAATGTCTGATATTTTACGCCGCAGTGCCACACTCACACATTCCAAAAAAAAACAAGTCACTACCATAGATCTTCAGCTAACAAAAGTAAAATAGATTTACAATTCTATTGAAATATTTACATATTAATTGTAGTCCAAGGCCAAATTTTTTTTAATGTGGCTAGATTGGCTTCAAATTTATTTTATTCATTATTGGTTGTAAATTAGTTTTATATTTGTATTTGTCTTTTGAATGCTTATAAAAAGAATTTTTTTTGAAGCTCTAATAAAGAAATAGACTTTTTAATTTTAAACCCAAAAAAATATTTGTGTTTATGCTAACATATAATTTCAATTTGATAACAAAAATTCTTTTAACCATATGCTATTTCCTTTACATTAAAGACCATTAAGTTTTCTTTTATTGTTTGATTAGTTAAATAATAATTTTAATATAACACATATCTATATATCTGTAAGTATAATCAAGGGTGAAAAAATTTACTCTGTCCAGACAGTAACAAAATTTCAGCACTGAATGAGTTAAGAAACCTATAGAAGTAAAATACTTCTGGAGAAAAAGTTGTCCATTATAAATTGTATATATATATAAATACATACTAAACATATACAGTAGATTCAATGTGAAAACTAGATTAAATAAAGACAAACTACTTATAAAGTAGAAAGAAATTATTCAATTCAGGATAATTTAAAAAGTACAAATTAAACTTTGTTATGAAGTTTACTTCCCTTTTTAAAATTTTAAGCACAGTATTCTGTGTGGGATTTACATATCAAAGCCAAATGTTCTTTCTATTACATTATTTCATACATTTCTTTGTTATTTCTGTTCATATCGTATTCTGTTCATGGCAATAAAGGCCACATGTTCTTTTCTATTGCAGTATTTTGTATATTTCTTTGTTATCACTTCTGTTGGATTTCGTTCAGCCAGCTTCAGCAGGCTTTTCCACCAGTTTATAGCAATAAAAGCTATTCATAAACTAAATTCCTTCTTGTGCAGATTTCATTAAATAAAGCTTTATAGTGGGTATTATAAAATTTTATTATTCAATATTTACTATTGTTGTGGGTGATCTTTAAATGCATAGAATATAATGAATATAATATTTTACAACTAGGCCTTACAGATGTCTTACTTCAGCAATAAACCAGCTCCGACACCAACTCATCAACTTCCCTTCCCAAAATCTAACAAAATCATAGATAAAGAGAAAGAAGCCAAAATGCCTTCTTTAAAAAGAAAGCAAGACACATCTGATTCAGGTAATGTTGCAATGATGCAATTTGTAATGTTGATAGTCTTAATTTAAGAGTTGTTTGAATCTTTCTTAAAATTTTGATTCATGGTGTACATAAAATGGATGATGAATTATGCAGGAGTTTTTTATGTGAATTTTAATTTTTGCTATTCATATTTCAAAGAAAAAAAAATCAAACATAAATATTAGCCCACGTGTAGAGGTCAAACTCACATTTGGTGCCTCCCCAGGAAAGCTCACCAGATATGGTGAATGCAGATGAAATATAATTCTCATGGCTGACCAAAGCAGGAAACTACTGCCTTTAGACTAAGGGACATAATCTTTAACAAAGGCAGCTACCCACAAGCTTGTAAGGGGCAACACCCTAGTGGTCAGGGTTTAACAAGCCTATTGCATAAAAAATCAACTGCTATTAAAGCTTCACAATCAAATACCTGGCTGATTTAAAAGGAAACTGACCCTAGCACAATCACAGACATAATTACTGTCTAGTGTCTTGGAACATATTAAGCCTCCATAGAGCAGGAGCGCTAACCACCTTGTTGAAAAACTTAAGAAATGCAAGATAAAAGTAGCAGCCATGGAAAAATTCATATATACTAAAAGATACACCACAAGATGTTTAAATAGTCTTTAGAGACTTCAATGCAAATATTGGGAAGGAAACAATTTACTGACAACATGAATAGAGTAACAAAAATGGAACTCTGCTGCATGATTGCACATCAGGTAAAGCCATGAAAATTAATAGCACACATAAAGACCCACAAAGAAATAAGGAGTTAACCAGATGGGGAAAAGGGGGCGGACAAGGAACTAATAAATGAGATAGCTCCAATATCCAAGATGTCAGATGCTTTAGAGGAGCAGATGCAGACACAGATCACAAACTTGTCAAATTAAAATATAGACAAAAAAATAAAACAAATTCTACACCACTAAAGCTAAGAAAACAAATCAATTTGTCTACCACAAACAAAAGAAAAGGATGAGCAAGAAATTAAAAACAATCGGGAGGCTCTAAGAACAGATACTATGGAAATAAAATGAGAACAATGCTACATAAAACAACAACAAAGGACAACACATGCTTACACTATGGCTAGGAGAAAGGCAACCGAAATAAGCAAGAGAAAAACATGAATTGTAAAAGAAAAACTAGAAAAATTAGAGGAACTCTCAAAAGAAAAAGAAATATACATGGCCAGATAGAAAAGAAAACCATGGCTTCCAAGTCAGATCAAACATGTCTAAGCAAATCATGGGACCTTATCCCAGAAAATAAAATAGTTAGATAGATGGACAAAATATTTTGAAGCAATGCTAACAAATACTACAGACAGTGAAGGAGAAATCCCTAACATCACAGAAATTGTGGAGCCAACATTAGAAGAAATAAAAAAAACTAAAAACAACAAAGCTTCAAAGCATAAATGTAAATATGAACACAAACTTTAGATACTTTCAAGATGGCATGTGATAAAATTAATGAAAATTACCTATACACAACGCTGCATAAACTGCACACCCCCGAAAAGCTAATAAGACTAATACACATGGCATTTAAAACGCAGGAAGCAAGATGAAAATACAAGAGAATTTCAAGGAAACCAAGTTCTTAGACAAAGAGACTCTCTATACTTCATACAGTATTTAACTTTACCTTAGGAAGAGTTTTAAGAAACATTCAGTGAATCAAACAAGGAACAATAGCATACTACCTCAGAAGTGAGAAAGCAGGGACTATTGAGAACCGGAAACATATTCACAGAACCCCCTCCAGTGCATGGCATACACAGATGATATAAAACTGATAGAAAAACAAAGCAAAGATATACCAAAAGCATGCATAGATCTAAAAACAGCAACACAGGAAACAGCTTTAACAGTCAATGAATCTAAAACACAATACACTGTACATTGTAATAAAATAAAATAAAAAGGAAGTTTTATTTTACAAAATATAAACTGATTCATTGGGATTCCATATTAAACTTTAGATCTACATTTGCCATAGAGAGTAAGAATTGAGCATAGAATTTTTTCTATCTATATTCATTACATAATCTTAAAAAAAAAAACCAATATGAAATGTTTGACAATTTTCTCTTTTAAAGCACAAATGCATAAAAAAAATTACATGAACTGAGATTTGATTTAATCTAGTTTATGCATACAAAAAAATTAAATTGCTCACTTGCATCATAGTACATTACAATAAATGTTACATTTCTCAAATACATCATGGTACATTTACAATAAATGTTACATTTCTTACCTACATCATAGTACATTTACAATAAATGTTATATTTCTTACCTACATCATAGTACATTTACAATAAATGTTACATTTCTTACCTACATCATAGTACATTACAATAAATGTTACTTTTCTCACCTACATCATAGTACTTTAGAATGAATGTTACTTTTTTCTGTTTATGTAATATTTGTTTGTTTTAATATTAGTGCCTAAATATATTGGTATCTTATTTATAATTCCTCATAAACCTATTCAAGTCACTTTAGTCTAATTAGAATTACCAGTTATATTGATTGAAATTTCTATCTATTACTTTTTTCAGGTGGTTTAAAAAAAAGACTTGTATTTTGATAAAGTGGATTTTGACAGTTTAGTGTCTGAAAGAAAGGAAAATCATTGAAAGATTGTCACAGAAAAGATTGTCGCAGATATGATGATATTTTAAAAAGGAGTAATATTTTGATGTAAAATAACCTTCTGCACCCTATTGTGGTTATTCTGGAGCATTTGACTCAGGTTACATTGCCATTCAGATACATGTATATCTTATATGATTAACACTGAAGCTATTCAGTATTAAATTGTATTTTATCAACTTATTGTCAGAAAAACTGAATCTCACTAAGACATTTCATCACTTAAACATTTCATTGTTAAACGTCTAAATGAAAAGACTTAACCAACATATTCTACTTAAGTATACATGGATTCCCCTGGACTGTATACAAATATTTTCCATGTGTTTATAAGGCAAAAAGTTGTTTTTCTTATGTACCACAATAACTCTGAAATGGTACTTTTTTTTATCTATCATTCTATTGACATTACACATCAAAAGCCATTCATTAAAATCTGTATTGTTGCTATGAATTGAGTACTGTGTACTTAAATAATTATTTGTATGTAATTTTGATCTAAACTTATCAGCTAATAAATACAGATGAACAATTTTTGTTTAATTCTATTTTAAATTGTTTTAAATATTTGCTCTTTTTAAGTTTCTGTTTTTTGTGTTTTTGTTTTATTTATATTTTGGGGTCGTTACTTTTATTTATTATTTGTTTTGATTACTCTATGTATTTTATCAATCTTGCATGCCAAAATAATTGTTTAATGAAACAAGGGGAGTAACTTTAGTATCTTATTTAAAAAGCTTTCTATGTGCACTTTCTTGCTGGCCTTAAAATTTATAATCTACCGATTATACTGGCTTCCTTTTTAAAACTGGCATTCTTTGCAGTACAGGACATAAAAATCCTCAACAGAAAGACATTTTCTTTTTACAAATTCACAGTGATATTTATCATTTAGTATTACAGACCCTATTCTAGATGCTATATAGTGCATGCTATTACATTAAACCCATTACTAAGACAGCTCAATGAACTCTAATCAATCTTAAAATCTTCATTTAGAAGCATTAAAAACATTTATTTATGTAGCCTATCTGCAGTGAACATTTAAAAACACATTTTATTCCTATTTCACATCTGATGTGGACATACATCTTTTATACTGTTTCATTCTTGCTAATGCAATGAACAAGCTGTTAAAACTCTATATATAAACCTTGTTCAAGTAATTATTGTCAGCCAACAAGATAGTCACTTGATGGATGTTAACAGCATGTATTCAATGCTGTCGTTTTTAAATGGGTTGATGTTTTAGTAAGCTCTTGTCTAGCCTTCTTTTAATAGCATATTCGTTACAGGTGCAGCAAGTTAAAAATAAATCTTCATTTAAACCTGATCTCTGCATGCTTCATTTAATGACAATTTTTTAAAGGAAGTTTTTCACTATCAATCACAATACAGAAGATAATTGATTGCTATCATTGACAATACAGAAGATAATTTATTGCTATCAATGACAATACAGAATATGATCATAGCTGACACTGAGGCTGTGTGCTTGAAAATTTCAGGTTACAGTTTAAGCCTCCACACCCTCTGACGTTTTGCTTCATGACATGACAGACTACAAAACTGACGCACATGTAGATCATCTGTTTGAGATGGACTTTAAAATAATGTGGGCAAACTTTTTGAATTCCGGGCCTCAGTTGGTTTTTGAATGTGACCGACGGTTAGGATCATAAGCTGATGAATGGAGTGTTTATATCTACTAATACACATTAAAAGCAGATGGATAGAGTGTTTATATCAACTAATACACGTTAAATGTGAACGTCATTGATGTGCTCGAGGGGAGATGACCGCGTGTCCGATCAAACAGGGGCCGTAATTTGCCCAGGATAATATCCTTATGCTGCCATCAAATGACAGTTTTATTAATCAGTTTGGCTGCAGAATATTGACTGCGCTTGACTCAAATGACGTCATAACAAAAAAACTTCGGTTTCTGAATTTGAATAGTTAACAGTTTATTAAATGTTTGAAGGTTTTTAATTATAATCGAGTCATGTGCGCTTACAATGAAGAAACTAACGGGATTGTATGTGGTGTGGTGTAAAGGCTTAAACCTATGTAAATGTATACCCCAAAGACATATATCTATGGTATACCGTTTATACACAAAATTTCTTGCAGTTATATAAGCTTGAATTATTTATATCAAAATTAATGTCTATGTTGTTCCTTTAGATTAACGACGGTTATGGTCAAATATATTTAAAAATGTATGCACCACTGTTTAATAGAATATTTCTTAACATTTTTTCACACATTATTCCTTTCTGCATTTTCGTTAAATCATATATAGGTTAGGAGAGAATTTTTTTTTTATTTGTTGATTGAGGTCTGTAATCTTATTATGTTCACAATTTATTAAAGACTCTATGTAAAGCTGTTTATTAAAGACTCTATGTAAAGTTTTCTTCCCTTAACTAATTTTTCAGCGCGTTTTAATTCAGTAATTAATCATTTTAAGAGTATTATCCGTGTAATTACTATAAATGGATTATTAATACACCTCTTGTCAGCAAAATTAAGAACAACATTAACTGATATACATGGATAACAATCAGGTAGGGACTTCTATGGAGGCTCTCTCTGCAATGCCCTAGAAAAATAAGAACATTTGTGTTTGACTTTCTAAATGATGCGTTTTAATTTGTCACTTATTATTGTGTATTACGCAAGTAATATAGACAGGCCCTAGAAGTATGGATGGATGATGATGATAAGCAGATCCTTCTTCACATTAGGGGCCTCCAGATGAATCTGTGTGAGGGGGGCCCAACAAGAAATACTGAAAAGACTGACAAAAAACTAGTCAACTAGCATGGAACCTAGGCCGGACCTATTAGTTATGACTTCTCTTTATGCTTATTATTTTGGCTTGAATAAGATTTTTTTACATCTAACAGTCGGTAACGTAGCGAGCTTAACTCGCGCCCGGGGCTCAAAACCTTTTTAGCGCCCCCATCCCTCATTCGAAAACCATATAATATTATATGTAAAATATACCATTAGGCGCCCCTTTGTGAGTAGCGCCCGGGGCATGATGCCCCCCTGCCTCCTTACTACGCCATTTTTTTCCAACTAACAATGATAATAATACAAGCAATACATTATCTTTCAGTTAACAATGATATTAATACAAGCAATACATTATCTTTCAGCTAACAATGATATTAATACAACAATACATTATCTTTCAGCTAACAATGATATTAAGAAAGAAATACATCATCTTTCTGATAACAGTAGTATTAATTTTAACATGTTAAACTTAATATAAACTGTGTTTAAAATAAACAGCTAATTCGGGCATGTGTTCACAGAAAGACATAGGCCTGCAAACAAATAGCAAAGAGATACAATCAAACAAGAAGGTGAGCCAGATTCCAGAAACTCGAGTAAGTTTTGGCACACTGGACGGTGTCTTATCGCCGAAAGAAACATTCGGGACAGTGAGAAATGTTGTTATCGGTTCGTCCGTAGAAACTTTACACGACCGGGACGGTTCAAATAAAGGTAGACCGACAGGTGGGTGAGGTGGCTCTGTTTTGTGATGTGAATAATGTAGTTTCAATCTGTGTGATGTTGACTAGATCAAGAATTTACTGTTCTTTGTTTTTTTTTTCAATTATCGCCCCTGTTGGCTGAAAAAAAAAATTGTGTCGTGTGGAGCATATCAGAGTGAAAGGAACGTATTTGTATAATTATGATCAAAGAACTCTGACTGTATTAATATGAATCAGTAATAAATTAATGTTTAATGTAATGACATATGAAGATGTTTTTTTTTAATTGCAACTACACTTGTCTATTTTTAACATTGTTATACATTAGTAAAAAGTGTTATAGTTTTCATACAATAAAGTATTATACATTTTATTGTGGCATTCGCTCCTGTTTTTCTGAAATAAGTTCATGGTTTTTGGGTTCCAACTACGTCACAGTAAAATCAAGGGATGTTAAATTTTAAAGCCGAAATAATGTAATAAAGAAATGGCTAATAATGTCTGAATCTTTCTACGGACCCCCCTAAACATTTCTCCACAGACCACCGGTTGCCGACTGCATATACAAGGTTAATAAGTTACTGTTTGTGATAGTAAATTTATGTTGTTTGTCTCTACCAAATATATAATTGTGTGAATAGTGAAGCTATTTAGAAATATATGGTATTTCTTATTAATTAATGCAAAATAATCTTCGTTATGGTGGGTCTGATGGCCGAGTGGTGTGGACTGTCGATTTGAGAGTCCTTGGTTCGTTCCTCGGTGAGAACCAAGGGCATTTTTCCAGGTACTAGTGAGAGTTGGTGTTAGCCCCACAAGTCCACCCAGCTTTAGTAGGGGAAGTAAAGGTGGCTGGGCGTTGTGCTAATCACACAATCCTTTCATATGCCGAGGTTACAGATGAATTCTACAATTCATCAGCCTTGACGGCCCTTAAGGGCTAAGGGAACTATACTTTTTTACGCTTACTTCAGAATATAGCTTCAAAACCTTTCGAACTCTGGAGACTCATCGACGTTTTTACTACTACGGACTACATTGGAATAAGTTACTGGTTGTTTCTATGGCCGTCCATCACTAATTATTGATTGTCATCATTCATGTAATCAATCATATCATCATTTATCTCATCATTCATGTCTTTATTTATGCCATTTTTCATGTCATTTTTTATGTCATTATTCATGCCATCAATCATGCCATCAATCAAGTCATCATTCATGTCATTATTCATTTCATAATTCATGGCATAATTCATGTCCCCTTTATGTTTACTAAGCAGATATGTTCTTACAAGTTGTTGTTTTTACCATGTAGGAAAAGGTTTATATGAGGGCCCTAATTGTGTCCCTTAATATTAAAAACTATAGTAACCCCCCCCTCCTGACAGTCCCAAACTTTAAGTTGTATGGCCAGGAGCCACCGACAATAGCCCATATTATCATTTCTTGGGGTAGGCCTGATATATCAATATGAACAGCGGCGTAGCGTGGGTATCGGCCGCCCAGGGCGGAAGACGATTTTGCCGCCCTCTCATTTAGGTATTTCAATTTAATCTATACATTTTTGCCGCCCCCCCCCCTAAAAAGTAATAAAAAGTGCCGCCCGCACCCACCGCCCCCCCCCCCCCAGGAACGCCACTGAATATGAAACACAAGAACTGGTAAGTGCAACTGTAATCGTGTCTTTAATACAGCTGCTTTTGTCTATCTCTATTTTACAGAGTTTATTTTTTTTAGGACTGGTATTATTTTGATTTTATTTTCCTGGACTGTCAGTGTGGCCCACTTAAAGGCGAAATTCAAAGTTCTGCAGAGAGCACATTTTTTGTTGTTGTGAATTTCTGATTCGTATTTCAGTGTTTATTCGCCAAATAACTACACTAATTTTTTTTTGTAAGGCATTGAACTCATAGGCATTAACAAAATAGCTTCTTAATTTAAATTGTTAAATAAAAAAAAACGCTGGTAATGTACCAACATTGCTTTATTAAATATTTATTATTCCAAAGTTTGTATAAAAACAGCAATTATAATAATAAATCAGAAGATTGTTTCAACTTATGTATATATTAGTTAAACTTTAGTTACTTAATTAGATAAAAATCATAAGCTTTCCATTGTAACTTTATGTAGGCTACATGTAGCATTTTTTTTTACATTATTTCCGATTTCATGTAAACTTTACAACTGAGCCGGTGTGGCCGGACAATAGATCTTTCAACTTCTAAGTAAAGATTTCAGACTCTAACCCTTGTAAGTCAACTGGTAACAGCGGTATTGGATGAAAAACTCTCCATTTACAAAATTAGAAAACAACATACAACAACAATTTAAAAAACATTGTACATTTACTACATCTAGACTGAATAGTTATTTGCTGTACCAACCAGTTTGAGCTGGAACGACGTAATAAGTAAAAAGAGGGGGGAAAAAATAAAACATCCTTTTACAATGAGAATGTCAAAAAAAAAAAAGAGGAATCAAACATAAATAAATTTCAACTTACAACCTAATGTTATGAAAGCCCGTTCGATGGTCCTTTGCATTCATGAAAAAAAAAGGATTCTAAGAAGTCATACAACTGGTTATATTGTCAACACATGTTACACATTGGGACGTTGTACAATTGAACAGATTGAATCAACTCATTTACAGTTTTATTGATTGAATTAAATCCTAAGCAATTTTACAGATTGCATCAACTCAGTAACAAATTTATTGATTGAATCTGCTTGTGAACAATTTTACAGATTGAATGAACACATTAACAGTTTTATAGATTAAATTAACTCATTAACAATATTATAGATTGAATCTGCTCGTGAAAAATCTTGCCAAATATAAAAATAAATAAAAATCGCCTCCTATTTTTTTTCAAGTACCGTACATTATTTCAAATCTATATTTTTGGAGTTACATTTATTATGTATCACAAACATAGCTAAGCACGGTCCCGAAAACAGTTTGAATGACTTGATTCAAAGATCTCAATGAACGGCGTTTACACTGTGACGAACAACTGAACAAACAGATAGTAAAACAATTTTTCGCGTGAAAATAGTTTAAAAGTTTGATTAACAAAGAACCGTGAATAGTTGTTTTTAAAGTATCTAAAATCAAGCACTGAAACAAAAAAATGTTTATAGTAAGATTTGTTTTTTTAGTTATTTTCTTCAATGGCAAAAAACTTTTTTTAATAACTGGCAGTGAACAAAAGAAATTTGAATACTCACATGCATGCATACAGTTACATATTATGAGGTAGTTATGGAATACATACATCACAAAAAAAAGCTTAATTTTTTTTTTTTGTATTTAAAAGCTTTCAGAAATAAATGACGTAAGATTTAGTGTCATAATTTTATGAACATTTCCGTTAAGTAAACCGATTTTATCTATAATATATAATAAATGCAGGCCTACTAAATATTTAATACTGTAGACATTGTACTAGCACAGGGGTCGGCAACCTACGGCTCGCGAGCCGCAGCGGCTCTTTCGACGTCAAGTTGCGGCTCTTTCGATGTCAAATTGCGGCCTTCCAGTTCCATGTGCAAATGATAATAATTATATTAGTTTATATACCTAATCCTAATCAAATACCATAATATTGAAACAACAATTTTAGTGGCTCTTTAAAAAATGAGAAAATTGTAAATTACAACTTTTGGCTCTTCCGTCTCAAAAGGTTGCCGACCCCTGTACTAGCACATGCTAAATATTTAATACTGTAGACATTCTACTAGTAGTTCTACTCTTGACGTGAACACCGTACTTGCAACTGCTACATGAAATGTATTAATGAGAAATGTTGAGAATTTAAATATATTACTTTATATGGTTGCACGTTGTAATGAATTGTCAATACATAGGCTAGGGTTGGACAATTACATCATATTTAAAAAAAAAATATTGAAATCATAGTAAATAGAAAATAAAAATAATTAACGGAAGATTAAAGATAAAAACAACAACGTATTTTTGAAAATATTTTTTGTACTGAAGTTGTATGTACGTGTTGTATTTTCAGCATAAATTTCTTTCTGTTTTGTTGTAGTTTGAAAATCTATACTTAATTTTCTTCGTGGCAAATAGTGTGCACTGGAGATATAAGTATATAGTATTATCACAGCTCTGGGTTATCTCTCCTGGCTTCATCATAAACATCCTGGTACCTTACAGACAAACTTGCCGCTGGTTTGATTCACCACCTGCGGATGCAGAGAAGGGAAAAAAAACGGTTTAGTTAACCCCACTAATGAGGAAAACACGGAAAAACACTTTTAGTTAAAATTTGAGAAACAATTTCAACAATGTCACAACAAATAAATGCAGACAATATTTAAGCTAATCACAAAAAAATCCAAAGAATGTTAATTTAAAAAATAAAAAAAAAGTAAAATTTAAACGGTTTCCACTAAGAAAAACGTAAATAAATCGTTCAGCTTAGAAACATTTTCTTTAAATGGTTTTAATGATTTCAGGGATTTAATATAGACAGAATGTAAATAAATCTAAGGAATAAAATAACAAAGTTTAAATTGAAACGATGTGGTATAGTTGAATCAAATGATTGGGCATATTGGAATAATTACTTACAATGTTACAATAGTATATATAACAAAAATAATTACTAGAACTACTCAACCATACACAAAAGAATCCAGAACCGTTCTTATGGAAAGGCAATCTGGTCTACAACCTAGCCCCCCCCCTCAAACACAGTCGCCCCTTCCGGTCATAATGACTATTAAATGTGGTTCTAAGAGTGCTAGTGCCCCCAACTTCTTTCAGTTCTATACCTAGGGCCCACAAAGATCTAGGAACGGCACTAAATGTATCATCATTCATAACCCATGCCCCACTGCTATTAGCTTAGAGAGAAATGTGTTTGACTACACGTTGACATATAGGTAGAGCCAATCTGGCCCTCCAAGTGAAGACGATAAGAGATGGTTTTAGTTCTGTTAAACATACTGCTTTCGAAATCAAGAATTCCCGTCAGGCGAGGAATGCATGAGCACCTATTAACCCCGGGTGTTCTATGCGGTTAAAAGCTTTAGAGTTTTGGCTTAAGACTGGCAGGTGACTTTTTTTTTTAAGTCCGATAGAATAACTTGCGTGCTGCCCCCTCCCACATCCAACGTCACAGGCATGTAAGGCCAGGAATTTTATCGATAGACTGGGACATGAATTCGATATAAAATGTACTCTCCAAACTGGTTTGATGGGAAGTCCAGACGGCCGTCAGTTGCTTTATCCCGAAAGGAAAGGGGTGGGGGGGGGTAGCGGGAGGGGGGGAGAGTAGAGAATTTGTTATTTAGAAGTGAGTAGCTAGAAACTGCATCGGAACTATTAGATCAAACACTGCGTCAGTTACCCATATGCGTCACGTTCCCATATCGTTACATTGTAGGATTGGAGATATTTCTTCTAATAAAATTGTCAACTTTAATTTTATGTTTTCTTACTCTGTAAAACACTTAATATTTAAAGTAGACATTAACTTCATTAGAGTGCTATTGCGCTCGGATTTTCTTTTTTTAAATTAGATAACCGGGTTTAACACCTTCTAACAGATTCCGGTGCTCTGTAGGGTAGCGAGGGATGCATTCAGACATTATAAAAAAAAGAAAAGAAATATATCATTTCTTAGTAGAATATTTTGAGCTTTTATTAAACTATTTACATTTCTGCATCAGCTAATAGCATTTTGTAAGGGGACATAATGAAAGTGAAGACTTATATTCTGACAAATGATCAAACAATATGTGTGTGTTGTGTGTGTGTGTTGTGAGAGAGAAAGAGAGAAATATTTCTTCTTAAGTTAACCAAATATTTCTTTTTTGTTTTTTTTTATATTAGTTTTGTTAAGAATCCTGAACAATGTATAAGAGGAAAAAAGGCAATTGGAAACAGTTGTTTCCATCTTTATTATGATTTTCTTAACAGTACGTTTCATTCATTGATTTTTTGTAATTCGGTATTTTTTGCTATGATTCTTCATTGTTTAGTCTGTATACATAGGATAGAGAGGGAGAGACTCTGAAGAAAACAGTTTTAAATTCCTGGGACCCAGAGGTCATATCTTACGTAGATGAGTTTCTCCAGTTATTTGTTCACCCCCAGAGTCTCACCATCTCCTGTGTTGTTTCTGTGAATCTGCTAGCCATCCTTCAGGGGCGGAATCAGCAGGGGGTCACTGGGAAAAGCAAATGTCTGTAGAGTTAGCTAAACATGACACAATAACGTGCTCTTCACAGTTTGGGCAAGTGTGCGGCCCTGCACTAACAAACATTTGCGGGGAAGACGGCTCTCTGCCCCCCCCCCGGTCTGGTTCGATGGTCAGGTGAGCGATGCCCGGTCAGGTGAACTCTTGAAGTTTCTTGACTACGTATGGCGGTAACTTTTGTTTTGTCCTAGTTATTGCTATTAAGATTAACATGTTAAAATTTCAACTTTCAGACAAAGGCTTGGATAAATGTAATGATCTATAAAAGGTGAAGAAAGTTATAATTAGGACTAACTGAGAAAAGTATTAAAAAAAAAACCCAACATATATGCACATGCGTCATATTATAAAAACAATGTGTTGCTAATACTGCGTTGATTTTTTTTCAATGTAGACCAGATTTTCATGTAATTAGAAGTGGCTTTTGTTGACTGAAACAGCTCTTTATTTGCATAGAACTGCGCTTTATTAAGATGAAGCTGCTCCTGATTAACATAGAACCGCTCTTTATTTACATGAACATTTTTTATTTATAATGATGTGTGATCTGTTCTTTATGTATAAACAACTGCTATTAGTTCTATAGAGCTTCTATTTACCTACATAGAAATGGCTTTAGTTCTATAAAGCTTCTATTTACTTAGATAGAAATGGCTTTAGTTCTATAAAGCTTCTATTTACTTACATAGAAATGGCTTTAGTTCTATAAAGCTTCAATTTAATTATTTAGAAATGCATTTAGTTAGGCCTATATAGAGCTTCTATTTAATAACATAGAGCTGCTATCAAAGATACTTTAATATATAATCAAAATGTAAATCGTCGAAGATTTAACATTAGTCATTGATAAGATGATTGGGCATCTACTCTAGCTTTAAATTGTGTTACAGGTGCATGGCGGATTTAACGGAGTGTGCATAAGGCGTGCACCATGAGCCCAATGAATAGGAAGGGCCATGGAAAGCAAAAACTTTTACACTTGCATAGCTTTGTTTCCTGTGTCCCGAAATAATTGTTCTGCGCCCTAGGCCTCAAAATACTTAAATCCGCCTCTATTCTGGTGAATGTCACTTTGTTAAAACCTGTGATTTGAATTTAGAAAATTGAGTGAACAAAAAAACCTAACTTGACTCGTAAAAAATGTCGAAAGTCAAAGATTTAAATCTCCCATCCAAAGCCGTAGTTAGCTACTGCGGCGCCCTTTGCGATTAAGATTTTTTTTTGGTACCCTCTTCCCAATCTGAAAAGGGTTAAATCATTTAGAAGCAATCTTTCGGCGCCCCTTCCTAGTACGGTGCCCTGTGCGGCCGCACAAACCGCAGTTCTCTTCCTACGCTACTTCTGCCATCTTTATTATACTCTTCGAAATGGAGTATAATTTTTTTTTTTTTTAAATTGGGAAAACAGAAGTAAAAAGAAAATTAAAAAAACTCAATACCTTATCGCACAATATAAACGAAACGAAATTGTGTGTTTCTTTAAGGATTTCCAAAAGATCCCACAGCTTCTAGTCAGCCATAGTTGTTTTTTCTTGTTATTCTAAGATAATGCTTCGATAATCGAAAAGAAAATAGCCAAACGTGATACTTTCTATACCTATACATTAACCTGTGACTATCTTCCAGTACATTTTCTTTTTACAGTTACATTCGTTGAAGGTGGGAAAGGGGCAGCGGGTTAGGAAATGGCAGAACTATTTATATTTACCGAGCAAATAGGTGAGATTAAAGTGGTTATTATGCAGTTTCTTGGGGTTTTCTCCATTTATCAAGAGTTGAATACTGACATTTACCGATGTCGAGTGTAGCTCCGTGAAGTAAGCAATAACATAATTGAAATAATGAATTACAATTAATGCAACGATTTGATTATATTTGCATAATTTCTAATAATGTTTCTTTATCTTTCTCCATCCAACATGAAACTTGTCAAACGGATTTTTTTAAAAAACGTTCCCAATTACAGATTATACATACAAATCCCAGATTTGCTAATATGTCTCTAAATATTTCTACTTTAATTGTATTTTTTTTTCCATATTTTGAAATGTTATTATTTGTAAGCATTAATCAAGAAAAGCTCTTCCAGACGAAATGGCCGAGTACATCCAATGATTGCGGATGATTTAAATCTGTTGTCTTCTGACTATCAAACTGAGTCCATAACGAGAACTGAAACACTTTAGTAACACCAACCCAAAATTTAGTAACACCAACCAACCAACAGGTTTGGGTTTGGCAAATTGCTGGGCCGGTTTCGTAACACCTGAGTTTCAGCCCCTGGTTAAAGTGTTTTGTTGTAAGTCTCTGACAAGCTAAGAATAGATTACTCCAACGCTGACAGCCCCTCACGTGTCCATCGGAGGGCATTCTGTCTAAACTGTGCAAACAATACTTCATTCGCCTATGAACAGTATCAGCACCACGTGTGTGGGGCATCAAGGGAAGAAGGGGCACCAAGCAATAAAATTCATACCCGAACTTATCATTTATTATTGAATATATTTACTTTTTTGCTGATGTCATGTGACTGGTTAGGTCAGGAAAACTATGCGGCTGTCTAGGTCCAACCCTCAATTGTGACTTTACTTACAAGCCCGCACGCCACAAATAAGGATAATCGGAAAATTCTGATCCTTTGTTCAGGACCCCGAGCTTAAATAGCAACCCTATTTTTAAAGATTATAAAAGGCCTTAAAATTTAAAAGTAGCGGCCTTGAATGTTTTTTTACGTCAACTCCCCCCCCCCTTTTCCCCAATAATTTACCTTTGCCTGTGGTACTCAAATATATCTTTGCCTCTTTGGCTCTTAAATACATTTTTGCCCAGTGCCTCAAAATCTATATTGGCTCAGGGTCCCCAAATGGTATTTCCCCAGGGCAGCCAAAAAAAAAAAAACAAACTCGCATTAGACACAATACAAGTGACTGGTGATTGTACATATTAAAAACAACAACTGTGGATTCAGAGTCTCAGGAGATGATATGACAAATTATGTTCCTATTTCTGTACTATTACTGTACTATTGCTAAGATTGTTAAAAATACTTTTGAAGTCCCTGACAGCATGGGATAAGTCCTAATAAGAAAAGACCAAGGGGAAGGCCAAGTAGCAGATGGATAGATGTGATCGAAAAAAGGTATTAAAGCCATAGGAGTGAAAGAGTAAAGGGAGAAGACAATGTAACGGTAACAGTGGAGATGAGTGGCACGACAATCCAGCGCCCCACAAGGGGTGTAGAGCCAAAGCAAGAAGAAGGAATGGAATGTTTATCCCTTAGGTCCCATAAACCGCTGACGGGTCGTTTTTTTTTTAATTTGTAGTTCCCATATTGGAGCCCAATCGTGTTCAAGAAAGCAATGGTCATTCGGTGAACCACGCAATATATAGGTAGGTGATTGGACACACAAGGGGAGTTTAACTCGTTTGGGTTGGCAGAACCTTGTCAGCACTAGCCTCATAGTAAAGAATTGACTTTCGACGCATAAGTTTCCGATATCTTCACAGAATGGCACGATACTCTCACCGCAAGAGACGTAGCGCAAAGAATGCTTGATAGTGTGCGAAAGTTATACGATAAAAAGTTAGAGATGGAATTCTTAGGGCATTGACGAATTAGCCAGCGTTAGCGGAAAGGACACAGGAAGTGAGCTTTCAGCTGTGTGTATATATGTGTCTGAAATGTGTCTCTTGGGTACAATGAGTGAATTGGTGAAGTTGTAGCTCATTTGAACAACATTTAGAGGTCCCCCAAGAGCTTTTAAAATTCCAGTATTAGGCCAACATAAAAATCCAGACAAATAATGGCTCAAATAATTTGCAGTTTTTGCATGCCATAGTTGAATAAAATGAAGTTTAAATATACTTATATTTACCTCATTGCTACCATTAACTAGAGTTGAAATTGTGTAATTCTTAATTAGATGTTACCAGAGAGGTTACCAACACGTCGATCAATTACCTGTCCTGCTCTCATCACTTGTCGATGGCACTACAAAGCTTCTTGGTGTTCCCAAGTTAGCATCCGGGTCCGGGTCAGGAAGGGCAGCTGCTGGTGCAGTATATGAACATATCAAATCGTGGAAGTGCGAATTTAAGGTCATCGACATGTGCTTCGACACTACGGCTTCCAATATTGGAAGACTCATTGGACCTTGCGCTCTGTTAGAAGTAGCCCTGGAACATAATCTATTATGGATGGCATGCCGTCATCACATGTTGGAAGTACTCCTTTCCGATGCATTCAATGTTTGCCTTGGACCATCCACTGGACCAGAGATTTTGTTTTTTAAGAGGTTTCGAGAAAAAATGGCCAGAATTAAACCAAACACCCGAGGCCAGATCCGCCCCTTTGATAATCGTGTCTGATTCGATTAAAGAATTTATTAAATGTCAACTTGAGGTCAGTCATTCACGTGATGATTATTTGGATTTTTCATCTGCTTGCTGCACAAATGGTTGGGTTGGAGGTTGATGTCAGCATTCGCAGACCTGGTGCCCTACATAGGGCAAGGTGGATGGCGAAAGCAAACTATGCATTGAAAATCGAACTATTGTTTGCAGGCAACGAAACCATCTTTCAGTTAACAGCTCGAGAATTACAAGGTATTCAGCGCTTTAATCGGTTTACCATATGTGTTTATCTTCAATCATGGTTTTCATGCAGGCTCACCGCAGATGCACCTGTGAATGATATCTTGTTAATACAGCGTTTATACGAATATGATAATGCTTTTCTTCGATCGACTGGATTTCGTCGGACAAAGAAAAAACTGGCTTTGTTCGGACAATGCAATCAGAACGTGGACCGCATCTCATAAAAACACTACCAAAAAGTGTTGATTTACGTGCTTCTACCACATTTTTTGAAACATCCAACATTGATGCCAGTTTTCTAGATGTTCCTGTTGAAGCATGGTCAGTTACACCATCTTTTAAAGTTGCAGCAGATTTTGTAAAGAATCTGGCTTGTGTCAATGACTCTGCAGAGCGAGGTGTAGCATTAATACAAAATTTCAATGACAGTATCAAAAAAGACGAAGAACAAAAACAATTTTTGCTCTAAGTGGTTGAAAAACATCGGAAAATTTTTGCAGAGTGTAGTCGTGAACAGCTGGCTAAAATTTAAATTTGAAGAACTTTTTTTGAATTTTTGTCTACCCTACAGTACAAAGAACAAAATAAATAGTAGGAATGCTTATTTGCATTGCTTATTATTATTAATTTTAAAGCAGATTGACATTCTTTCAAGAATTAACTTGACAAAATGAATAAAACTATGTTTTTCATAATTTTTTACTTAAATTTCAAATTTAAAAATATTAACCATTCAAGATTTATATATTTTGTTTCTTTGAATATTATAAACAACACTAAGCATCAATTTGTTACTTAATATATCAGTTTCGCATATAATGCAACATTAACGCTGTATAAGATTTGACCGCGAATGATTTTACTACAAAATTTGGAACTTTAAACCTCTTGGGGGACCTCTAAACATTGTCCAAATGAGCTGAAATTTTGCAGGTTAACTACTGTTACCATACAGACATATTCTGTGGGGTGAGACATCAACATTTCAAAACTTCATTTTTTTGGGACACCCTAATATATATATATATATATATATATATATATATATATATATATATATATATAAGGACAGCGTGTAAGTAAGAAGCCGAATCCGAATTGAACATGCACGCGGGTGCTGTAACGTGCCACATCAATTTGCCTCTGTGCTGCAAAATGGCAGAGAAAAAAAAAATAATTAGATCATTACTGCAATGGTAATTTTTTATTTTAACATTGAGAGAATTAATTACTGTTTAAACAAATAATCCTAAGCTACTAGCGTTGACGGGTAAAACGTTAGTGACATATGAAATGTAGGTCATTTCTGCACATTAGGTAGGTGGCATAAATTAGCATCCATATCTTTACATAATGGTGTGTTAGAAAAGTTTCAAGTGCCACATTTGAACCCCTCCCCCCCCCCTCCCCCGACTTACCTGGACTTGTTTAGCAATGGGTATAAAAAAAAGGATTCTTGGCCTCAAGACTAAGAACAAAGCACTGCATTGCTGTTGGTGTCGCCATACGTACTTATACTCCTTGTGTCCAGCCAATAAATAAGGGGAAAGGGTCATCAACTTTCACATTGAGATGTTGCATCTACTTGTTTGAACGAAAATTCCTCAAAGTAACAATATTACTGCAGGGCCGCCGCAAGGGGGAGGCCACCTGAACACTATTTTAGGGGCCCCCCTATTTGGGGGGGGGGAGCACGTCACGTTCGAAATATATTTAAGTGTATTATTTTGTTGCAACGCAGCTGGAACGTTTTTTGGAGAGGAAGGGAAGAGAGGGGCTCCACTTGCCAGAGTTTGTCAGGTCCCCCCCCCCAGATTCTCTGGCGATGCCCCTGAATGTTATCGTGTATTAATTCTCAGTAATTAAGATAAAAGAGAACACTTGTGGTTTTTTTAGCTTAGTTGTGTTTTTTTTTTTTATTGTTGTTTTGGTCAGAAACATGTCGAGGTGAGAGATTAAAATCTAAATATACTGCAGTGAGCCATCCACTTTAGATGAACTAGTCTTTCTTATGTGTCTCATTATCATTTCTCACAGGATAGAAATTGCTCATCGTTTCTTCAATGATCTATCAATGTTATCTGTTATGTAGCATTAACATCAGTTCAACAAAATATAAAGCTGAAGTGCAAATTGTCTTTAGATTGTATGGAATCAGATTGTAATGGAGGCAGATTGTAATGGATTCAGATTATATAAAGGCAGATTGTAAGGAGGCTGAATGTATGGAGGCAGAGTGTAATGGAGGCAGAGTGTAATGGAGGCAGATTGTAATGGAGGCAGATTGTATGGAGCAGATTGTATGGAGCAGATCGTATGGAGCAGATCGTATGGAGTCAGATTGTAATGGAGGCAGATTGTAATGGAGGCAGATTGTATGGAGGCAGATTGTAAAGAGGCTGATTGTATGGAGGCAGAGTGTAATGGAGGCAGATTGTAATGGATGAAGATTGTAATGGAGGCAGATTGTAATGGAGGCAGATTATAATGGAGGCAGATTGTATGAAGATTTATGGAGGCAGATTTTAATGGAGGCAGATTGTAATGGAGGCTGATTGTAATGATGGCAGATTGTATAGAGACAGACTTAATGAATTAACAAGGGGATAGCGATCTCAAGATTTATTCAATTAAACTTAAACTACTCAACATGAGAATTAACGAGGAACAATTAAAATAATTCTCCATTTGATAAAATACTAAATAATTAATTAGGCAAACAACCTTTTCCAGTTTAGTACTTGAAGAGAAAACAAGATGGGAAAATGTATCCGTATACCCTTCAGTAAAGAAAAAAATATGTAAAGATAATGCATTCAAAAAAAAAAACAAAAATCTTAGTTTCTGCATTATCAGTAAAACTAACAAGAAAATTGAATACAACTTTGCATGATTGCCTGTCTTGTGTTGTGAGCTTATAGAGATCAAATAATCAAATCTAGAAATTGATATACGGAAACTGAATCATTAAAAAAATATTTGCTCGAATCACAGACTGCTTAATTAGTGATTTGTTGAAAGTTTTGAGTTTAAATAAAATAGAATAAGGATATTACATATAGATTTAAAAAAAATTAATCTGGCTTTTAAGACGAAAAAAATGAGTTAAGCGCTGGTTATCTCAGACGCTAATTATGAGGAATAATATTTTTTTAATTTAGGTAACGAAAATACGGTCAGGAGAAAGAAAAAGGAATTTTCGAGACATCTTTCAATATGCTCCAAATTGCTACATTAATGATGAACTTCTATTGCAGTCATCGAATGTATATTTTTGTGCTTTGCGTGTTGTGTGTATCACAGTGTCGAACCTAGCCAAGGGGGCTTGGTCTCTTTGGGGGCCCCTGCATTTTGACGTTCAAAACCATGACATGATATAATTTACTTAATATTTAATGTAAAAAAAATGTGGCCTCCCCTCAAGCTGTAGCCCCCTCCTCTCCCTTCTGGTGTATCAGTTTGTGTGTGTGTGAGTTTGTATCTGATTTAGTTTGTATCTGATTTAGTTTGTATCTGATTTAGTTTGTATCTGATTTAGTTTGTATCTGATTTAGTTTGTATCTGATTTAGTTTGTATCTGATTTAGTTTGTATCTGAAATACACGAATACTGTCATTTACCCCAGTACTTAGACACTAGTCACCTAACGCACAGACATTGTACTTCCGGTCAGAGGACACAATTCATAGATATTTAACAAGTAGCTTGACCATTCTGAAATCAGGTTGTAAACTGACATAAGTCTCTATAGATTCCAGGTGAATAAAGATCTTATCTCTTGATATTTTGTTTTTCTCCTTTTTTTATCATTCTATTTTAACTGGGGCAACAGTGGTCAAGGAGCCAATGAGGGTGGAAGCCTAAGGGATGACCGAAGGGCTGAAGAGGTCCAGGTTTCGATGGAATTCGCACTAGTGACCTTATAAAAAAAACCTTGTAGGTCTCACGTCCGATAACTCAGCGCCTCGGGGCACACAGATAACAGCATTCAGTCATAACTCTGCGCTGTAATAGATGTTTCCCTTGTCACCTGCGGATGTTGGAGCATACAGTATCGCCAAGTGCGGAAATTAATCTCACGAATCTCTACGTGTGGGCGTGGTGAGCCTGATCCCCACTCAACCCTTCATGAAATATCAGTAACAATCCCAGAATACCTCCGTGTGTGGTGGCAACCACAAAAAAAAATCACTTTCAGCAAACAGAAGAAAGCAATAACATAACTGACCATGATTTTTATCCCCTTTTATATATTACATTTTTATGGGTATGTATAGGTCTTGATCCTATCTTTAGGTCTTAGATAAGTCATTGATAGGTCCGTCAGTTAATCTGGTGCTGATGTAGTGAAGGAAATACGCGGTTTAATTTTTTTTTATATTTTTTTTTTTTTAGGACGGAAAGTTGGGGGGGGGGGGGTGGACACTCGGAATGTTGAAATGTGACTTTTGTGTGGGTGGTGGATGTGTGTAAGTCATGAGGAGGGAGGTGAGCGCTCTGTGTGGGTGGTGGATGTCTGTGAATCTTGGGTGGGTGGGTGTGGGTGGGAGGGGAGGGGGAGGTTTAACGCTCAGTAACCAAGGAAAGTTTCCCCCATCTTGATGGATAGAGGCTGACTATGAAATTGAAGCTCAAAAGGCCGCGATCTGTTTACACGATAAAGCCAGACTTAAAGAGTCAGTTAGTTTTGATTTGTAGTTTATACACGAAATCTTCTTCCGACAGCCTGGGGGACAGATAAGGTAGTGTGGAGCAGACATAAATTATTGAAAGATGATCTCTCTCTATACAGGGCTGTTCACATTCACGAGTGTACAAATCATAGCATAATATCTGAAATTTGGTTTTTCATAGGTTTTTATTTAGTTTCAATTCTATGTTGT
Source organism: Bulinus truncatus (assembly GCA_021962125.1). Classification (NCBI taxonomy): domain Eukaryota; kingdom Metazoa; phylum Mollusca; class Gastropoda; family Planorbidae; genus Bulinus; species Bulinus truncatus. The sequence continues at coordinate 9,657,742 of JAGDYQ010000013.1, forward strand.
TGTTGTTCTCTGTCCGTCTCTTCGCTTTTGAAAGCGATTCTTTATTTTTACGTGCACTTCTCTGTGGCTTATTCCACACTATATGTGTTGTTTTGTTATTTTAACGAGTTATAATTTTAATATGATATTACGATGACTGTTTTCCATGTGGTGAAATGGAATTATTATGACAGTTCATTAAATTGAAGAATTTTATTATTAAACGATGCTTTGGTTTTTTTATAGCGAAAAATACTTAAATACATTATAAATGATACCAACGTTTTAATTTCTTTCGTATCATTGTGTTTGAAATATTTACTATTGGTACACTGTTAAGTAACGATGGTTATTTTTTTGTAAAGAATGTTGTGTTGAAAACAGAGAGACAGACAGACAGACAGACAAAGAACGATATATATAGTAGTATATACATACATTACACCCCCCCAAAAAATGCCAGTGCAAAAGTCGTGGAACTAGAATGTATGTGCAAGAGTTATGGAACTTGAGTGTAGTGCAAGAGTTATGGAACTTGAGTCTCAACTGTGCCACATTCAAGGTGTTTGTTTTCAGCCCACGTGACCACAAGAGAGGCAAAAAATTAATGAAGACAAATGGGATTAAAGAGTAGAGATAAGGAGTCAGAAGATAGACCTTGCCTCCCTCCGTTCAGCCAGAAGATAGACCTTGCCTCCCTCCGTTCATTCAAGGTGGTGGTGGTTAGTTGAAACAGTTCAACGCCGGATAAAGAATTTAAAATATATGAGCCGAGATACCAGCACTGTATACGGAATGGAATAATCCAACAGTCTTGTAGATAGAGAGAATAAGGGGAAGGCGAGAACTTACCTAAAGCCGGACAGTGGGTGAGAATGTGGACTAAATGAGTGATTTGGTGGAATTAGAGAATCGGTTAGAAATGTAAAGGAAAAAGTCTAACCTAATTTTATAAGATGAAGAGACAAAAAAAAAAACTTAATGATATCTACAGCATACACACACACACGCACACACACAAACACACGCACACACACACGCGATCTGTACTTGTAGGTGAAAGTCTTTTATTTATTTATTATTTTTTTTTTGTAAAATAAATTAAAAAAAAAATACAAAAAAATAAGAGACTCTAAGTTGGACTCTGTAAGTATCTATAGGTGAACTGTTGTCAAAATCATAATATTTCGCATGACAAAGATGTTTTAACTCATTGTGTCGTTATGTAAAGAAAGTTTAAGAAAAGAAACAAACAAAAAAGACGAAAGACCATTATTGCGCATGTTTTTTTTTATTTTGTTGTTCCTTGATAAATACTTTACATTTTTTACATTTTTCGTTCATGTGTACAGAGCTCTAGAATATCGCAACAATGTATAGCTGATACTCCTTAGTATTGGTAGGTTTAGGTTTAGTTCTGTCACTGAAATGAGGCCCTATTTACGTTACAGGCATCAGACCCACAGTCATCTTTATCCAGTCCTGTATTTTTGTGACTGACACTCTCTCTCTCTCCAGCCCACCCCCCCCCACCCCACCCCATGTGTATCTAATATTTAGAAGAGCTGGACAGTGACTCACCTGTTTGGGACCAACCAAATGACACTGTTTTTTCTTTGCTAGACACGCCGGCTTTCTTATACATTTGCCGAACTTTTTGATGCACCTGAAGTCGTCCTTGCGGCACCTCGGACAGTCCGGGACATTCTGGAATGAACAGGCTCTGCAAGACGTGTGCTGGCACCGGCCCTGACATTCGTGGTAGACGTCAGCAGTATCACTGGAAAATGTTTAATAAAAAAAAACACATCTCAGTTTTTTTTTTCACAAAGGGGCTGTCCATTAATTATGTCAACAAAATAGGGGGGAGGGGTGGGTCAGAAAATTTTTGACAATTGTTGACAAGGGGGAGGTCAAGAAAAGTTGACGTCAACAATGTTACTTTTTAAAAAATTTAATATAATTACTTAATAAAGGAAAATTAAGCAGCATTTGTAGTCCTGTGTTATACACACTCGCTTAACATGCAGCATTCTAATTAAACTAACTATATTCCTACTAATTTTGCCACATAAACATTTTGGAAGCCACCTTTTTTAGGGGGGGGGTAATCAAATGTTGACGTAATTTTATAGGGGGGGGGTCTCTGGAAGTTTGACAAGTTGTTGACAAGGGGGAGGGGGGAGGTAAAAATCGCCAAAAATTTGTTGACATAAATAATGGACAGCCCCAAAGGCGGAGCTTTAAGTATGTTCTAGTCTTAATCTAGACAAAATCTTTGCAAGAAGAAAATAGCGAAATCTAGAAAGAGGATATATGGAAGTTTGGGGTGAGGTGGATATGAATAGAGGGAGACATAAGTACGACATTTTGACAAATTAAATTTATACACACTTTATTTATAATCAGGTAATCTAATCTATCAGACTTGTAAAAAAAAAAACCCAGCAATAACAAACATAAACTAACATAGCCTCGCAGCATTGTTAATTAGCTGACGTGATTGGCAGACCCTTGAAGTTATTGACCAATCGCATAGAACATTTAGATGACAACCGGAGAAATGAAACGAAATAAAAAGCCTCTAAAAAATGTGGTTTTACAGAGTTCACGTTAAAAAAACTCCGCATCATATGTCCATCAGATCTTCACACCAAACTGGATTTACACTGGTCTCCTTGGTGATCAGACCAGCCAGTACTAATGGTCCCTTTCACTCCCAAGTATGGCTGCTCATTGTGTTATTAGAAGTTAATCCCTATAGAAGATGTAACACCTAAAATTTGATCCCGAAAGAGGGCGAAACATCTAAGACTTGATCCCTAAAAGGGTGTAACAACTAAAAACCTGACCCCAAAAGAAGGTGTAACATTTAGATCTTAGGTGGATCCCTTGTACTGGAGGGCCCAAAGTTGTAAACGACGCCGATGGTTGCTTATTTTTTACCCATTATAGATTCAATGGCTGGATTTATTATTTTTTTTTTTTTTTGCGTAAAATAAAAATTTGACCTTTATTCCCTCTACAACAAAAAACTAAATAATTATTTCTTAAATCATAGGTTAACTAATTAAATTTTCCATTCGATTAATGAAGTGTTGTAATTGGAAATTTCATTCAAAACGAAAAAAAAAGTATTTTTTGTTCTTTATAATTCTACATGGGCGGCATCTATAGTTCCAAAAAACTTTTTAACACAGGGCGCCATTAACGCAAACCACGCACCAGCAGCCACAGACTATTACCTACCGCCACAGGCTATTAACACCACAGTCACGGGCTATTACCACTGCGGCCACAGGCTATTACCTACCGCCACAGGCTATTACCACTGCAGCCACAGGCTATTACCACTGCAGTCACAGGCTATTACCACTGCTGCCACAGGCTATTACCACTGCAGCCATAGGCTATTACCACTGCAGCCACAGGCTATTACCACTGCAGCCACAGGCTATTACCACTGCAGCCATAGGCTATTACCACTGCAGCCACAGGCTATTACCACTGCAGCCACAGGCTATTACAACTGCAGCCATAGGCTTTGTTTGTTTAAAAAAAAATATTTAGTTTAAATTATTAATAACACAGGATATACTTCTTTGACAAATATTTATTTGAAATTATTAATAATACAGGATATAGTTCTTTGACAAATATTTAGTTTAAATTATTTATAATACAGGATATACTTCTTTGACAAATAAAGTAAACATTGCTTTAAAGAGCCGCAACATAGTCATCTAACCATATATTAGTGACAAAAGTAATTAAATAATAGAAAAAAAAAACTATCTGATTGGCAGCCCCCACAATATTCGTACCGTATTTGTTTACGCTAATCCTAGCTTATTTATTTATTTTTAGACATAACATATACAAATAAACAGACTTCCTTGGGAAGAAAGTTTATTATTTTTTTTGAAATTCTACCATTTAATTTGAAAACTACTTTGCTTTTTTTTTTTGTGTATCCAGGTTTGGCAACAATCATCTTTAAGGTCTGGCCTGGATTCACTTTTCCTGTTCAAACGTTGTTTTTTTTTTACTTTTTTCCCCCCATGTAGCGCTAATTAGTGGCTATCAGACGGTACCAAGTTCGATGCTTTAATTCTTAGTTAACAATGATAAAATTAGACAAAGTGCACATCTTGTGTATCCAAAATTTGAATTATAATTTAAAATATTATAAGGCGCTATTTTTTGTTTAAATCACAGAGCAATTTTACCCCTGGAAATACAGGACTAGAGAATATTAAATATACAGAAATTGAAATTCTTGATTAGACCATAGAATATTAAATATACAGTAAGTGCAATCCTTGATTTGATCGGCTCTACCGATTACCGCCTTATCTTACACCAGTACAATGTTATTCGTGTGCCTAACTGAAAAACTGTTCATCGAACATTCCCTTATACTCCATTTTAAAAGTAACTGAAAAGAATGTAAGTTAATTTTTCTAAAGCCTGACAGACATTGTTAATAAGCAATCTGTCATTCAACTGTTATATGGTTGTTGTTGTTTTTTAATTGACGAAGTTGTTTCATACTTCATTGTTTTTTTTTTATCGCACCTTAAATGGGAAGCAATTCTGTTCAATACAATAGCTATTTGTGCATCAATATTTAGGTGCTAACATCATAGTCTTATGTATCTACGGCTACACTATTAGAAATCCAAACACAGTCATGACAATTTATCTTTTCTGTCAATTATATAGGACTTTTTAAAATATATTGCTTTCTGTTCAATATATATTCTGTGCACAGGACCAATAGATCATGTAAAATAAAATTTAATGCATTTTAATTTCAAGTCGAACAGTTGTTTTTTTTTTTTAAAATAACAAGAGAATAGCTATTTCTAATATAAACACTTCAGTTATCACCAAAGCTATTCTTTCGTTGTTAGTCTGTCAGGTTACTTATGCCGGTTAACATGTGTACAGACTTGCAGATGTTCATTGATGAAAACAGAGTGTGTAACAAATTGAAAATGAGAGAAAAAAAAGTACGAACACATTTCTTAGCCAAGTTATACAAAATTTTCGTTAAAAAATTAGAACTCTAACCTATAAAATAAAGTAATGATAAAAAGTTTCTCAAATGAAAATTCGCTGGGATAGTCCATTCATTTCTTTGTTATTTACTTGATGACCAAAAAAAAAATTGCTGTACTGGTTGAAAACTTAATAGTGAAAGCCGAAAAATCAGATTAATGACTTCAAAATTATTGAGCCTGTGATATAGGTCCATGTACTAAGTACATGTACTCACATATTAAATTAGCTCTAATCCGACATGTGTCAGGTCTCAATGTTATCTTTTAACAAGTTGATTGTAAAAACGACACAACCGAAGTTTGCCCTAGTTACATCTACGATTCTAATACCAAGAGAGATAGCTTCTCATTACTTTAGGGTGAGGGTATTATAGATGAGTGTATTATAGGTGAGGGTATTATAGATAGGGAGGGGAAGCCTAGGCTATGCTACCCGTGCGTGGAGGGGGGAGGATGCTTAGACAAAAGTACATTTGGGAATTCTGGACAAAAACGCTGAATATTAATACCACCGATAGTATTTATTAGGCCCTGGCAATTTGAGGCAACTTCCCCATGGTCAAGTATTTTTAGTCAAAGGCCCCCAGTAAAGTGCTCAGAATTCCATTCCTTGTGTCGGGCCTAACTGTGTAGCCATGTCGCCAGCCAAAATATGAACGTCTATTTTTTTTTACAACTAGTAAACAACTAGTAAAGAACTAGAAAAGAGCTAGTAAACAAAACACAACAACTATTTAGGTAATCTTTAGTGCTTTAAAGCTAAAGAAATCCTGACATTCAACTCACATTGCAAACACAAACTTATTTTAATTCAATCGCTGTTTTTTTTTTTAAAAGGGATATTTACAGACGTCATTAAGTGTTATCGAATCGAATGATGTTTCAACACTCACGATTTATCGGGGACGGAACTATTCCACAGCTCATCTGTCAACACAAGTTACTTTATCTGAGGGTTGAGGAAATGGACGGCACCTGAGAGTTCCACCTTCTCTTCAGTTACGCATTTTTTTTTTCTATTTAAAACTTGATGATGTCTCTGAATGTCTATAACCGAATGTTTATCTCAGAAATTCACAAATTGGATTAAAACCAAAATCAGTTGTTGTTTGTTTTTTTTCAACCACAAAGTGGCGTAACTATGATGTATGTGTAGTGGCGCACATGGGCGGCATCTATAGTTCCAAAAAAATTTTTAACACAGGGCGCCATTAACGCAAACCACGCACCAGCAGCCACAGACTATTACCTACCGCATAAACACCACAGTCACGGGCTATTACCACTGCTGCCACAGGCTATTACCACTTCTGCCACAGGCTATTACCACAGCAGCCACAGGTTATTACCACTGCAGCCACAGGCTATTACCACTGCAGCCACAGGCTATTACCACTGCAGCCACAGGCTATTACCACTGCTGCCACAGGCTATTACCACTGCAGCCACAGGCTATTACCACTGCTGCCACATGCTATTACCACTGCAGCCACAGGCTATTACCACTGCTGCCACATGCTATTACCACTGCAGCCACAGGCTATTACCACTGCAGCCACAGGCTATTACCACTGCAGCCACAGGCTATTACCACTGCAACCACAGTCTATTACCACTACAGCCAAAGGTTATTACCACTGCAGTCACAGGCTATTACCACTGCAGCCACAGGATATTACCACTGCAGCCAAAGGCTATTACCACTGCAGTCACAGGCTATTACCACAGCAGCCACAGGTTATTTTCACTCGACGTGAATCTATCACCTTTTTTACGTCTTGTTGGTTGTGCTCTTACCTTGCCGAACAAACAGCCCGGGGATGGTGAGTACAGAAGTCAGGTGTACACTTTGGCCGACAGAACTCGACAAAAGCTGCGTCTGCCTGATGACCACGAGATCGTTTCTTGGTCACTGACAAAGACAAAAATATGAGCAATGAGTAATACGTGTGATTAACAAATTATACAGTTTGTAAGTTAATTATTCAGAAATTTTTATACAGTTTGTTAGTAAATCATTCAGAAATTGTTATACAGTTTGTTAGTTAATCATTCAGAAATTTTGAATGATTTTTTTTATTACATTTGTTTTTTATTAGTATTTTATCAGCACATTCATTTCATTAATTGTAAGCACATCACTAAATTAAATGCTCAATAATTAGATCAATTTCAACTCACTTAGGTATTAGATTAATTACATTGATTGAACAGATACTGATTCACATCTTACTCCATGTATCGTCAATTAAAAATCTTTTATCATATTACAAATGTATTTATGTTTCATTAAGTAATTGTCTTTTATTTAATAATCTTTTGTCGGGGAAGTCCATACATCCATAATTACATTGATAAGCCCCATAAACTAAAGAAATCGTTATTAATAAGTCTTCAACTTTTATATATATATATATATATATATATATATATATATATATATATATATATATATATAAACGATTAGATTTCATAATAAAATTTAAGTTTTTAGCAGTTGATTTTTATTTCTGTGTTTAAGATTGCAGTAATCTGCATTTAAGAATGTGTTTACTTCAACGTATTTATTGAAAAAAATGTCCGCTGATGGGAAATATTCAGAAGCTTCTCAAATGCCTTTGGTCATATTATTTTTTGAAGGCGCTTCCCTCGCTGAATGGCTGTCTAGTGTCTAGCAATGGTTGCCTGGGAAGTAATGTACAGTCTTCATAGAGAACACTTTAAACAAACGTCTCCAAATGTTTAAATTATTTCTGGGGCCATATGATGTTTGGGATGGGGAAGAGGGGGAGGGGGCATAATGCGCGTTCAGATTTTGACTTTACTTCTGCCTGCCCAACTCCCCCCCCCCCCCCTTTCTCCACATTTGTTAAAAAATTTAGCAAATATTATCGTTCAAAATGAATAAAACGATAAAAATTTAACTTTTTTTTTTTTTAGCTTCAGGCATTTTTGTGTTCTGGTAAGTATTTAGATTATCGGTAGGTCTAACAGACTATATAGCAGATCGTGTCGGTATCAATGGGGAAAATATACAAGAAAATAAAAAGGGAGGGGAGAGTCAAAAAAGAAACGGGGTGGGGGGGGGGGCGGGACATAACTAAGGATATGAGCCAAGCAAGTCATCAAAACGCAGTAAATCTTTGGAATAAAGTTAATTACTGCATTTGAATGAGTCACTGAAATTTAGTCCGTTCAACGGAAGAGTCACTAGAATAAAAAAAAATAGAAGCACAAAGTAAACAAGTCTAGAGTATCGAGTTGACTCAGTCAACGTTTATTTATAAATAACAATCGATTAAAATGTACTTTTCGGGAAGGGGGGGGTAGAGAAAATAATAAGGGACATGACTTAGGATCACCCATAGAAATATATTTCGGGGGGAGGGGGTTAAGACCAAACACGCGGAGCCGAAGCCGAGGAGCCGTGGAGCCGCACTTTTTGCTGGAGCCGGAGCCGAAAAAAATCTGGTGGCTCCACGGCTCCCAAATGTTTTTTTTTTAAGCAGAATTTTTTTTTTTAGCTTTAAAATTCCAAATTTGATTGTTCGCCTCCAACAATTTGAAATGTTGTCATGTTTTACGAAGGCCACAACAGTAAAAGCATTTAAATGATAGCGTGCACGCTACAAGAATTCTTTAACGGGGAATCGTTCTGTGTTCGTTTTAAATCTTGTTTACCCTCCGAAATTTTTTTAATGGCATGTTATTTTGTTATATATAAAGTTAAAACAGTTTTATTTCATATAATAATTTTATCAATCATTTAAAAATAATTTTTTACTACGACGGCAAATAGAACGCGTCATTTTGTATATTATTTGACCGCGAATTTGTAATAGACTAAAAACAAAATGGTCGCTTTCTGTATTTAACAATTGTATCATAAACAGAATAGCTGAAATAGAGTAGATAAATTTATAAGGCAGTGGGTCCGAATAACAATCAGACTTTATTGGGACGGGGTCCGAATAAAAATCGGAGTTTATTGGTTCCCGGGTCCGAATAGTCACTTCGAATTTATAAATAATAAATATAAATACTGAAGTCTTTAAAATATTTTAAATAATGTATCATTTTTCTATTTGCTAATTTGATCATTGAAATAACTTTTTATTACTTACGAAAATGGCGACTAGTGAAACCTCGGTCGAAAATAATGATATGATTCTGGATGCACTGAAAAAGTTTGTTTTTAGTAAAACCGACAATGCGTATATTTTTCAAGTTCCTGACTATGGGGGTGAATATAAAGAGACATGACTTAGGATCACCCATAGAAATACATGTCGGGGGGAGGGGGTAAAGACAATATAAAGAGACCTGACTTGGGACCACCCATAGAAATACATGTCGGGGGGAGGGGGTTAAGACAATATAAAGAGACCTGACGATTTTCAACTTTCGGTAGTATGAGAATTAACCTGTCTAACCTAGTCACAAAATGGTATCGCCTGAATCGTCAAAATGTGTAGGTTATATATTGCTAATGACGTTTTGACCTAAATACCAAAATGTCAAGGAAAGGCCCTGAACTAGGTGTGTATCATACATCACACATCATCACAAGATCATCCGTGCGATTTGATTGATTCATCAGAAGTCTGCGAGAGTCCCACTCAAACAAAACCCAAACCCACTGGACTCCCGCAAAAACAAAACCCAAACCCACGGGACTCCCGCAAAAACAAAACCAATCTTATGGAACTCCCGATAAATTTATTTCCAATCGCGCGGGACTCCCGCGAATCCCAATCCCGTGCAGCTCTCTTTTAGGGAGGGAGAGAGGGAGAGGGGGAGGGAGAGAGAGAGGTGGAGAGGGAGGGAGAAAGGAGGGAGGGAAAGAGGGGTTAGGGATGGAGAGAGAGGGGAGGAAAGGAGAGAGGGAGAGGATGGGAGAAATTGGAGAAAGAGATAAAGAGAGAGAGGGGGCAGAGAGGAAGAGAAAGGGAAGGAGGAAGGGGGAGAGAGAGGGAGGGAGGGATGTGGACATGGGGGAGAGAAGGAGAGGGAGATGGGAGAGGGAGGGAGGGAGAGAGAGATGGGAGGGAGAGGGAGGGATGGAGGGAAAGGGAGAGAGAGGGGGAGGAAGGGAGGGAGAGAGGAGGTAGGGAGAAAACAGAAGGTAAACGGAAAACCTTATTTTAAATCCGGGCAAAGCCGGGTACTTGCAACTAGTATATATATATATAATGATAAATATTTATATATTGTTATTTCTGCAGTTTCTGTTAAGTTATTCATTCTTTCAACATAGGTGCCCTCATCGTGTATTTGATTATTTTAAAAAACATTTTGAGTTTCTATTCTTCTCAATTTAGGGTTATTGTGACATGCGACCTTAATTTTTTTAGTTATTGCGTTGGGTATCGATGTGACAATGTCGAAATTGTGGGTGTATAATACTTTTGTAACAATGACAAATGTGTGAGTTATTGTGGAAAAAGTGTTGCTGCTGTTTGTCTAGTCCTTTTTTTTTTGTCCACATATCGCGTCAATTATTCGGGAATATCCCCACCGTCGTCAAAGTCAGACACGAGACATTATTGGAGTCACTCCACTCCCACAACAAAAGCATTTCCTTTTGACCCAGCCTGCAAAGCTCTTCAACACTTGTTTAAGACACCGAGCGTCGGTCGAGAAACAAAAATGTCCTTCTGTTTGTGAGACGTGCGTCAGACTGTCGGGAGAACAAAACATACCGATTGCGATTTTTAAAAAGAGTACACTCTTGAAGAGCATGAAGGATATAGAGGAGAGGCGGGAAGTCGGGCGACGGTTGGGGGGGGGGGGGGGGAGTCGTGCGCTAATTAAACACAATGAGATAGCCAGGTAAACAGAATTCCGGTGGCCAAATCTTATTTCAACATTGTTCATTAATCATAGGAACGAGCGGATTGGGGGCTCGGCGGGGAGGGGGGAGGGGGAGGGAGAAGGCGAAAGGAATGACGATGAATAGTGGAGGGAAGAAACGACTGGGAAGGGGGGGGGGTGAGGTAGGGGGCTGTTCAGAATTGGGTGTGTTCAAGTATTTCATCAGGGTTTACATTACAATTAACGTTCTCTAATTGCTAGCCGGAAGTTTCTTAGACAAACATTTCAGCACTTAGTGAGGGGGCCAAGTAGCAGTGGGTGGAGACCGTAACAGTGAAGGCATCTAGCTTGGTTTTCTTTTTTTCGAAACTAAACCAAGTGCAGCTTTTCAGTTCGAGTATTGGAACAGCTGACAATAAATTCTAAGAGTAGGTGTTGATATCTGTTCCATAAGGAACATATCGCAGTTGAGTATTCATTAGCTATTATTCTACTAAAAAATATCAGTTACCATTAAGTATGGGGACATTTATTTTTTCCAGAGAAAGTGGGATGGCTCATCTTGTTTTAAACAGTCTCATAAGAGTTAACGGGGAAAAATAAACAGTAAACATAATCATCTCAGGAGTAAGTAAATGACTAACACAGCAGAATTAAAAAAAAAATCAACTAAACAATGAAATTAACAATCACTGAAGAGGAGAAAAAAAAGAAGCCCATTATACTCAACACTCACAGAAAAGTTAACACAAATAAATTTAACACTCACAGAAAAGTTAACACAAATAAATTTAACACTCACAGAAGAGGTAGCAACACAGAAGAGGTAGAAACACACACAAACAAATCAAGAGTTAAAAGAAGAATGAAAAATAAATTTAACAACTGTCAAGTGAACCGTGAAATTATTAGTAAACGAATCAAAATGAAAGATTGCTATAGTTAGAAACTTACTCACTCTTTTTACAAATGCCGACCTGCTCTGTCTGTAGCGTGTGAGTATTAGTAATGACCGTGCTGGGCAATGGGGTTAGCACGCAGTCTAGGTTACGGTCACACTTCCCTCGGTAGGCGTAATGTCCACCACATTCCTCCCCTTCCTGCTTTGCACAGACTGGACAGCATCCACACACACCTAAGGGATTACAAAATGACCAACGGTCATAAATTATATGTATTGTGTATATGTGTAATCTATGCATCATATCTGTGCAGTTCAACAGTAACGAAGCTGTAGACATACGTGATTTCAATTGTAATGAATGTGTGTGTATTTGACCATGGTCAAGATTTATTTGTTTAGAATAAACTAAATAATATTAAAAACATTTAGAAATACTTGTATATTGTTAACATATTTGAATTGAACAGCCTGATGTTAATGAACCAATGATTGTCTTGTTTCTATTTTGTTTAATTACACAAGTGTATTTGTATCACAACCTATACTTACAGCTGTATTAAAATTACTAAAACAATTACATCTAGAAATCTGAATACATTTTTTCCTAACATTCCTAACAAAAGCTTTTAATTAGTTTCACTTATGTGAGTTTTTGGCTGGCCGTGCTTGTCCTCAAACTTTGTTACTCACTTTTAAACCTGTCAAATCTTTGAGAAAATGTTCAAGTTAGGCACACGCGTAGTTTGTAATGGGGATACACGATTTTAATATTTTCGAGTCTATGAATTTCCATTTTTAGTAATGTTTATAATGGGAAAAAATTCGCCTCGAGAATCAACCCAGCCACTTAGCTCGTATATACATATTTTCCTTTCTTCATAAGAATTAAAAAAAAAAGATGGGAGTAAAATCTAAAACACCATGTACTTATTTAATGTTTTTGTTGGAGGGTTACATATAACAAAAAGTTAAACATATATATATATATATATATATATATATATATATATATATATTTATATTTATATTTATATATATAATGCATTCAAATTTCAATGGTTTCTTATGTTAACAAATAACTCAATTCGGTATCGATTAAATATCAAAATGAAAATAGGCTTATTAGTGTTTACTATTAGCTATGGGTAGTTGAACTACATTTTTAGTATTTAATATTTGCTATGGGTAGTTGAACTACATTGTAAGTATTTAATATTGAACTAAGTTGTTAGTAGTTACTATTATGTGTGTATTGTGTGTTGCAAACTGGGACATTTAGACAGACAAATAGATGGGGGGGGGGGTCTCAACATAGAGACGTATATAGACGTATAGATAGACAGACAGATAGACAAAACGGATGGACAGACAGAAGACAGACAGACATATAGATAGACAGACAGATAGACTAATGGATGGATGGATAGATAGATAGATAGATAGATAGATAGATGAATAGATAGATAGATAGATAGATAGATAGATAGATAGATAGATAGATAGATAGATAGATAGATATATTGATAAATAAATAGATAAAGATATAAATGTATAAATATATTGATGAATAGATAGACAGACAGATAGACAGATGGATAGATATATATAGATTGATTGATTGATAAATAGATATATTGATAAATAGATAGATACATAGGTAGATGTGTAAATATATTGATAAATAGATAGACAGACTGATAGATAGATAGATAGATAGATAGATAGATAGATAGATAGATAGATAGATAGATAGATAGATAGATAGATAGATAGATAGATAGATAGATAGATAGATAGATAGATAGATAGATAGATAGATAGATAGATAGATAGATAGATAGATAGATAGATAGATAGATAGATAGATAGATAGATAGATAGATAGATAGATAGATAGATAGATAGATAGATAGATAGATAGATAGATAGATAGATAGATAGATAAAAAAGTTATTTTTTAGAACTGAAGAGCGTGTTGAAATTATTATTTTTCTTTTTTAGTCATAGAAACATAAATGTAAAATATTAAGTCAATCGAAGCTTGTTAAAAAATGCCTCACGGGCAGTGAAGTTGAAACAAAAGCAACAGATTATGTTACAATAATATTTATTAAAAGTAACTGTGAAATGAAAAAAAAAACAACAACATGTAAATAATGTAATAGTTTAGTAGTGGGGTAGCCAAACAGGAGATCAATGACACCAGCATTCAGGATTTTTATTTCACAAAGAGCCACAATATAATTTAAGGGCAATATATATCGTTTACATCCGATTACCTTATATCGCCATCTATAGCAGTTACAAAAAATATTCATTATAACAAATAAATTAGGTTTTATTTCACAGGACATGTGTTTTTTTTTCTGGCGGAACGCACCGGAACATCCTTAGCCAAACAAATGGAGCCGCATGCGGGTATTTGACTATAATTACTTAAGAATATTTGTTTTCACTCAATCTTTTTACATTGATCAATTGTATGCATTAAATATAATGATTGTTTATGTATTAAATATAATGATTGTTTATGTATTAAATGTAATGATTGTTTATGTATTAAATATAATGACTGTTTATGTATTAAATATAACGAATGTTTATGTATGAAATATAATGATTGTTTATGTGTTTTTTAACGGAATAAAAAAATTTGGGATTATAAATATGCAATAAAATCCAGTTTTATAATGTATATCAAATTGAATGTCGAAAATCATTTTTATTCTGTAATAGCTAAGGCGGCCAATATAGGCGATAGGATTAAAAAACTATTTAGTTTAAAAATATCACGTGGCTCTGGAATGCGGCTCTTATTGGCCCCACGTATGCCCACACCTCTACTTAGTTTTGTATTATTTTTATGTTTTTCTGATAATATTTATCAATATATTCTGTAATAGTTGTTTTTACTTACTGTAGTGAACTTCACTGCCCATAAGGCAGTACTAAACATCCTCAGACTGGACTAAAATTACAAGCATCCCAAAAGTTATTAAAAAAATTGTTTCGACACACCCTATCGTTCCATTTCTGACACACCCTTTTGTCACATTTCTGACACACCCTATTGTCCCATTTCTGACACACCCTATTGTCATCATAAAGGTCACCCAGGTTAGTGGTCAGCAACCTTACGGACCTTGCCGCCTACAAAGTTCATATTTTATTACCGCGGACCGCTAAATTTAAACGTTTTATTATCATAAACAACTGAATACATGTTTTAATTCCCGTGTACCACTAAATTCATAAGTTGTATTACCGCGGATTATTCAATTCATAAGTTGTATTACCGCGGACGACATATAGATGTTTGTGTGTGTTTATGTATGTATGTGTATCTCCGGATGAAAAGTGATCTACAGTAATTTCAGCCAAAACACTTGATTGTTTTGTTATATTTACACTCACAGTTTTGAATTATTAAAATATTTAATACAACATTAGTCTTAAATTGTTAATAACAGATGTGTTTACCTAAAATAGAGATGGCCGATAAGAGGTAGATGAATTACGTAGTCTTTTTTTTTTCCCAAGTTGAAAATTACTATGAATAGCCGCACTGTAGTCAAATTTGTTTTGTTTTTTAATTAAAAGAAAAACAAAAAAGAAAAATAAAGTAGTCAAACAACTGGGAAAAAAAAAGTTCGGCCTAATGCATGTATAGGGAAAAGAATATAATGCAAGTGTTACTGCGAGCCAAACAATTTTCTCGCAGACCGATGGTTGATGACCGTTGACCCAGAACAGGGCAGTTCTTATGGATAGGAAAACTAGTCAACAGCATAGCCCTCCCCCCCCCCTTTCTGCCAAAAGGACCCTTCTCTAAAAATTGTCAACAAAATCTAACACTATATGAATATAGAGAAACCGGATGCTACTTCTCCGAACGTCTGCCTATTACATCCTAATATCACCTACCTTCTGCCTAGTACATCCTAATATCACCTACCTTCTGCCTAGTACATCCTAATATCACCTACCTTCTGCCTAGTACATCCTAATATCACCTACCTTCTACCTAGTACACCATAATATCCCCTACCTTCTGTCTAAATT
This sequence comes from Bulinus truncatus, assembly GCA_021962125.1. NCBI lineage: Eukaryota > Metazoa > Mollusca > Gastropoda > Planorbidae > Bulinus > Bulinus truncatus. The sequence continues at coordinate 9,673,567 of JAGDYQ010000013.1, forward strand.
GTAATTATCAATCTTTTAATAAAAGATACTGACTATGAAAGAGTTTTTTAAAAAAAGGTGTTTTAGGCCTACCTGTGGTAATTCCACCTTTGCAGTTCAGTTTTGATGCTCGTCTGGGTGAGCAATGGAGCTTGTGACACGGTGGGCACTGGAAATTTTGGCCAATATCCCAGAGAACTGTCCAGAACATGAGAATAAACAGCACAGCAGATGAGCCTCCAGTATGATTCCATTGTGTCCACGAAATCCACATATTTAATTTACTGGACAGTGGCTATTTGTATCCGAGATCATGGCACATCTTCACACTGACTTATCACATTTAACTAGTCACAACTGACTCAACACGAGTGGACCGTTTGACATTTCATTAAAAATATGTCATAAACACTTTTCATTAATAGATGTGTCCTGAATAATCACTTTAAAGTAGTACGTGTGTCCTAGCTAAACACTTTCCATCAATAGTTGTGTCCTAATAAAACACTTTCATTAGTACTTCTGTCCTAAATAAACACTTTTCATTAATAATTGTGTCGCAAGATAAGATTTTTTCATATAAAAGATGTGCAATAAATAAAACCATTTTATTTGACTATATCAAATAATTCAACTTTAACACATATTTTTAGTTCTTTGTATGCTTCGAAATATATTTTTTTATCAGAACTAAGAAATCTTTTTTTTTCAAATATACTTCACTAATTATATTTCTTTCAATAGGAAACTATACCCAAAGAAAAAAAAATGTTTTCATAGACGACAGCTCAACTGGCATAAAACGTTTGTCGTTAATTGTGATTGATTCGGACACTCACATTAATTTCACGACGATGTCCATTTCGCTTGATCTAACAGTGACCGCCGTGCCAGGGACAGTTTAAGTAGAACATGACCATTTGAATGTCCGATAGTGAGCGATTGATGTTAGTCATTTCGTATCATAATGGCCTCTTCACACGAATGGGCTGAGACCAAACACGTTGACCTGCAACCAGAGATGTCGTGTGCACAGGACAGACGCCCGGACACATCAAATGTTTTCTGCAAATGTAGAAACTGTGATAGCTGGGCCGGTTCTAATCACGAGTATGCACGGTGGCTGCTAAATTTAAGGCTATCGAAGAAAGGAGAGGTTGGGGGGTGGGATTTTTCATTTGTTAATGGGCTATTAACATACTTCACATACACACACACACAAGCATACTGTTACGATCGCACCCCCCCCCCACCATCACAGCTACCCCATGTTATGTTACCCTCATCCCCACCCCCGTTAGATCTGTGGTCAGCAGAGCGTGATCAAAGCTACCAGGCGCTCGGAAGCTGGACGTTAGCTGGACGAAGGTGCAACTTCGCACCTTTGGCCACTGACCAAGATCAAAGCCCTACCGGACTCAAGAGAAAACCCAGGAGTCAGGCTTTCATGTCGGAAACGCCCCTCCCCCTATTCCCTTCCCTCGACATTCGGGGGCGAGCAGTCGATCGAGAAAGAAGTTTAATTTAGTTATAGATAGAGTGTTGGATTAGAGTTTGTATGAGACAGTCGTGCAGTCACGAGTAGTCTAAATAAAGTTCAGTTATTTTTATACTTTACACTAATAAGTGTTGACTCATCTGTTGGCTTATCTGTTTATGTGAATGTGTTCTGGAAACCTAGCAATAATTAAGAAATATACTAAAAGAGCCCGTAACATTTATGGCACCTCCGACGTGAACTCGTGACTGCGGATTAAAGGAAAATTGTGAAAATTGCTATCAATGCAAACGACGTTGTGAGTATTTTCTTCTGTGGATTATAAGTGAGCTACGGACATAATAATGTTTAACTTGTAATGCTGCTGTCGACCATTTGAACTGTTCTGTGATAGAAGTTATTGTTGCTGAGTAGGCTGCAGTTAAAGTACTGGTCTTGTCGACGTTTTGAATAGTTCATTTTTGCCTTTAAACTGATGTTGATATGTAACAGAGATTGCTGTTGAGCTGATGTTTATATGTAACAGAGGTTGCTGTTGATGATGCTAATGTGTAACCGAGATTGCTGTTGAGATGAGGTTACTGTCTAATTAATGAATTAGTCGCATAGTACTATACTTTTACTGCAATTTATAGTACGTATATTATTTACTGCTATATTGCACGTCATTGCGGTTTGATGTTGATGCTGCCGACGTATTTGATGCTGCCGACGTATCTGAGGTTGCTGACTTAGCTGATGTTGCAGAGGAAACTAATTGTTATATAGTGAGCTAACTGTGTGTATTACGGATCCGATTGAGTCTCAAGACTGGTATTTACGGTGGTACAGTTACAATATTGGATTATTGACAATATTATTTTAATTAAAAAGAACAATAAAATAAATCAGAAACTAATAACATTAGAGTTAAAATTCGAATGGAACTATATTAATGTCATCAATTCTGCAAGAGGATCTGGAAGTTGCAGCTAAGTTTAAAACTTTACATCTTGTATTAATTTTTTGAAAAATTAATTGTAACCTACTAATGTACTTTGTTTGTTGTTCCTAGTGGAATTCTGTATTGATTCGAATACAGTGGAGGTTTAAATAGGGTCCACTTGGAACAACTAAAACAATTTTACTGAGGTTAATTATTATGATTATTCTGTTTCCATTATTTAGGTACTTAGCTCTGCTGATTTAGTATACCTTGGGTTTTTTTTTTGGTGTTATCTTCTCTTTCCATTGAGTAATTTTATCAGGTCAATATAAGTTGTATTTATTTAGAATTTTTTGTAAGATTGTTTTAATGTAACTTAATTGTTCACTGTTCCTGGTAAAATTCTGTATTTCGTTTGTTAAATACAGTGGAGGTTAAAATAGGGTTTACCTGGAACAGCTATAACATTTATTTAAGTTTATTGGTTTTATTTCACTATCGATTTTAATTAGCAGTGGTGATCTGTTCAATTTTTTTTTATTATTATTGCTACTACTTCTATTTGTTGGTGTATATTGTTTACAGTGCCATGGCAACCTTAACATCTTTAATTGAGATGGGTAAGGACCTCGGGTATACTGGCAAAGAATTGCGGGATTGGGTTAGTATAAGAGAGGCCGAAGAAAGAGAGAGAGAGGATTATGAGAGGGTAGAAAGACAAGAAGAGATGACAATTAGAAAATTAGAAGTAGAAAATGAGAAAGTTAGGCTAGAAATAAAGGCATTTAACGAGAGGAAATTGAAAGAGAAAAATGACGAGTTGACGTTAAAGGATGAAAGAGTGAGTAGAGAACAGGGAAATGTGCAGTTAGAAAACAGAGAGAAATTACGAGATGAAATACTAGAAACAAATTTAAAAATGAACAACTTGTCAATTAGACTAGGTTCGGTAGAGAAGTTGTTACACAGTATCCTGATCAAATTAGAATCGATAGATTCAATCGCCGCATCACAGCCTAAAATAGAAGAGGGTTTGAAGGCCATGGTTAGTAAAATAGATTTAGTGGGCTCAATAGTTGAGATCAAGGATGTAAAAAAGGACATTGGTCAAGTTAAATTTATTGAAGAAGTCAGTAATCCGACCAAAAGTTGTAGTAATGATGGAACAATAATAAAGGAGAAATGTGATAGAATAAAGTCCCCTGTTATAGAGCCTGTTTGTAAACAAAATGATCATTGTGGGAAGACACCACAACAAAAACCAACTTTTCCTGTGCGTATTAGTAAACCTGAGTATCAGACTCGTAGAATAATAGTTGTAAGGAAGAACAACAGTTATAATCGTAACATACCCGTAGAGCAAGGTAGGCAGCGCAAATGTGAGTGTGAGTATATAATTAGAAGGAAGTTTGATGTGAGAGAGCAATGTTGCGTGAATGGGAATTGTGTGAATAATATGGCAATGATCGCACAGCCTAGGCAGGGTGATAACAATGTTTTTCGGTGTAGGGGTAGATATGACCCACAATATAATGAGGGTAGGAGAGGCTATGACATTAATAATGTCATGTTTTATAACAGACGTGTTCACGAAGACAGAGATTGTAGCAGTAGGGTAGCGTCATGCTTTAGGCCCTATTACCAAGACCAGTATTGTACTCTGAAGTCTAGACCTAAAAATAATGAGTTTCATAATAATTTTCATCAAAAGAGACAATCAAAGTATGGGTTCTTTGGATGCAGGGAGAGGGACTTAAATAGCAACTGGCGAGAACATTTTGTAAAATAGTTTGACTCTTGACCATGTGATATCTCGATTAGTGATGTACAAGAAAGGGTTAATGTTGGTAAAAGTGATGTCATTATTTAAAGTGTTTTATTGAAGATTTTATGTGCATTTGAAATATCGTTTTGTTTGTTTAAATGTTGACAATAATTTAATTTGTTTTAGAAGAATTTATAATTGCATGATGTAACTTATGTTACCATCCTAGGTTTTGCATAATAATTTTTGTGTTGTAAATATTCGTAAAATAGATATATTATCTCACTGTATTGATGGTTATTCGCCATGAGGTAGTTTAAATATCTAGTATATTATGACATTACGGATCATAAGACTTAAGATACGGTATTGTAGACCAAATGATACAATTGTTATAGGTAAACTGTTTTAGGATCATGTCACGTTTTGTTGGTTAACAAGTTGTAGAGCTGAGATTCTAACGTATGTTATGAGTTTGTTACCTACACAATAGTTGTCAATCAACATGTAACTTTTGCTTTTCTCTTTTATGCTAATCATCTTATTACGGGTATGAAAATGTTTAAAGTTTTTTAGTTATACTTATATTATTTTAAGTTAAATTAGTTTTGGTTTTGTTCAGGATACAATTTGATGTTTATTTTATTTTGCATGATTGCATCATGCTTACTGACAAGGAGGGAGATGTTACGATCGCACCCCCCCCCCCACCATCACAGCTACCCCATGTTATGTTACCCTCATCCCCACCCCCGTTAGATCTGTGGTCAGCAGAGCGTGATCAAAGCTACCAGGCGCTCGGAAGCTGGACGTTAGCTGGACGAAGGTGCAACTTCGCACCTTTGGCCACTGACCAAGATCAAAGCCCTACCGGACTCAAGAGAAAACCCAGGAGTCAGGCTTTCATGTCGGAAACGCCCCTCCCCCTATTCCCTTCCCTCGACATTCGGGGGCGAGCAGTCGATCGAGAAAGAAGTTTAATTTAGTTATAGATAGAGTGTTGGATTAGAGTTTGTATGAGACAGTCGTGCAGTCACGAGTAGTCTAAATAAAGTTCAGTTATTTTTATACTTTACACTAATAAGTGTTGACTCATCTGTTGGCTTATCTGTTTATGTGAATGTGTTCTGGAAACCTAGCAATAATTAAGAAATATACTAAAAGAGCCCGTAACACATACATACACAGACATACAAACACAGTGACATACATGAACACAGACATACACAAGCACAGACACACACATCCACAGACATACACACACAGACATACAAACGAACTGACACACACACACACACAAACAGGCATACACACATAAATATACATAAATGTATCAATATATCATTTAAATGAAAATAGTATACCGTTTTATCATTAAGGTAATTTATGTGTCGATTTCCTTCATAAATGGTAAATAAATCAACATAAAATGTAAAATCCTTTTGTGATACAGACAGCATATAAATTTACACTTAATGACTTTGTGTAATAAAATATACATACATATATATATATATATATATATATATATATATAGATAGATAGATAGATAGATAGATAGATAGATAGATAGATAGATAGATAGATAGATAGATAGATAGATAGATAGATAGATAGATAGATAGATAGATAGATAGATAGATAGATAGATAGATAGATAGATAGATAGATAGATAGATAGATAGATAGATAGATAGATAGATAGATAGATATCATTTTAGATTATAATTTTAAAATCTCTGATAAACACTTTTTTATTATTTAGATTTGTAATACACAAAGAAATGTTACTCTCATTTTCTTGACAGCATCAAGTAAGAAATCCATATGGTTGGCAGCTCTAAGTAAAAACAAATTGATTGAAATTACGCAATAGACGAACGTACAAAAAAAAGTGGATATCATTTCTTTCCAAGATTTCTGATGCTATTTAAGGTTTGCCAAACATATGAATAGAGAAAATAGAGAATTATTGTAAGCTAAGAATTAAGAAGACTAGTGCATAAAGAGCATCGAAAACTAGTGCACAGAAAATATAGAAAACTAGTGCAAATAAAACATAGAAAACTTGTGCACTAAGATAAAAGAGAACTAGTGTGACATAAAGTGGCGATCTAGAAACACAAATGACAGAACAGTCTCTAGACTATAGATGAACGATGAGTCAACACCAAATGACAACACACCAGTACAAATCAAGCTGGGGTGGTATATGCTGGTTGTTTCCAAACAAAAACTTGAAAGGCAAACAATGTATGTAAAATGAAAAGTAAATATCTAAATGTTGTGCTGTGTTCGGCATGTTATCATCTTCGAATACATTTCACAAAAACTCATAACAACACAGACCAACGTATGTAGTTTACGCTCCGAAAGCACTACAATATTGATGTAGAAATGTTCCTCTATTGATGCTATGAAGACACTACAATATTGATGTAGAAATGTTCCTCTACTGATGCTATGAAGACACTACAATATTGATGTAGAAATGTTCCTCTATTGATGCTATGAAGACACTATAATATTGATGTAGAAATGTTTCTCTACTGATGCTATGAAGACACTACAAAATTGATGTAGAAATGTTCCTCTACTGATGCTATGAAGACACTACAATATTGATTTAGAAATGTTCAACTATATATGCCCTGAAGATACTAAAAAAATTGTTCTTCTATTTATGTTCCAATGACATCACAATATATGTGTATGATGTTCATGTAGATAAATCTTAATATCGATTGTGTTTTCACAAGGAATTGACCTGTGTAGTGTTTATGACAAAATCCTAATTGTGTTCCTTTAATGCATTTCTAAGACAGAGCTTAGATAAACAAACATTCCGATAAACAGAGAATGAACATAGCCTCAGTCTAGACTTTGTCCTTTAGAGTAATACCAATAAACAAATTAAACTTAGTAGTAAACTGAAAACATCATTAAATAATTGTTTTAATTACGGCTATATAATTGTAAAATTCAATTTTATCTATTTAGAAACATAATTAAATATACTACAAAATATACACAAATAACTTTTTTTTTATTTTACGATAAACTTGCATCCTTTATAAAATAAAGTCATTGCAATGAACTCAGAAATACAGATTTAACAACTTATTTCAGTTACCTTTTTCATGTGGCTAGTAAGTCAATCTACCGTGTGAATCAACCCAACTGCTAAAATTTTGGAAGATTCGGATTAATTAGTTCCCAGTAATCTCGGGCGTGAAAAAACTCTCCGGTATTTGGCAATGAAACAAGAACTTGTGATATTTCTAACTCACGTTAGCCTAACTACAACGTACTAGATGAAATGTTCTTCGCTATAATCCATAGTTATTAAACTAGTCACACAATATTCAAGACAATTTTGAATAGTGGATAATCAAAATAGTACATTAAATAATGGAAAATTCTTAAGTTCTAACTGTTTAATTTTTCTAAGTTTTTTTACAATGTTTTATGGAATGAAATACTTCAAAGTGTTGAATATTCGTTTTTTTTTTTTTTGGATGGACTGTTGATATTTGAAAAACAAGTAGGTTGTACAATTTGTTTTGTCCAGCTTTGATCAATTTTAGCGACCAATATTTAAAAAAGACGATTTTGCCAACATTAAAAAAATATGTATATCGTTTGTTCTTTGTCTTTAAAATGTATTTTTTCGTGATAGTATCCGCTGATAAAACTGTATTTATTTACACAGCTCTGCTCCTAATCACAGCAGACCAAAGTCAAGTCAACAAACCTAAATTGTACAGGTTGCAGGTAAGTCTAAAAGACGAAACATTTAAAAAAAAAAAGAAAGAAAGAAAAAAAAAACCCACTGGCACGCACCTGTGTCTAAAGTCTGTAGTTCCAGCACTTACCATCATCATCATTCAGTTGGGTCTAGTTAGCCCATGTCTGCAAGACACCTCTCGGATTCTCGCTGCTACCACACGCTCCACACTACCACGATATTCTTGTAACTCAATAACAGGGTTTTTTTTTTCACTCTTTAGTTCCGCTATGACGGGCCACTGAAACCACCGACAGATCGAAGACCTCAAATTATGGGATGCCGCTGCCTGCATCGCTTCTCTAACCTTGAGCTTGGTGAAGGAAGAAGGTGGGGAGGGGGGGTGTAGAGGGGAGGGGGGCGGTTTCCTTTCACACCCATCTCCGTCGTATTTTTACAAAGTGTCATTCTATTGGTGCTTTCTTCTGCCCCTCCTTCTTCCCCTCTCCCACCCCTGTTTTCTCCCACCCCCCACCCCCCTTTTCCAATCTATTTTTCATGTACAATGAGTAGCATCCAGTCTTTTAAGCCAATTGAATTTATACATAAAGAATAAAAAAAAGAAAGAAACTTTGGCATAATTACATCGAATTGATGAGAATGAACTTCATATTTTGATGTGAAATCGCACATCGTGTGCTATGTGTCCTTTGTTACCAAATGAAACCACCCCCCCCCCCCCCGGATTATTTTGTTTTATACACTGATCCCTCCCCCCCCCCCCGCCTCCCAATGCAAAAAAAAAAAAACATTTAAGAAGCTGTTTGAAATGTATATTAAGAAAAGTTTGATTTTTTTTATTTATTACTATGACAAAAAACTTTTTTTTAAAAATCTTTATTCATCGAAATAATATCAAAACTAAAGACATACATAACTGAAATCGTTTAGCTACTAACTAATGAACGTCAACTGTAAAATAAATATAAAGTTGTTTTTTTTTCCTTAATGTGTTTCTTCGTTAACCTCTAGTCTCTCTTAAATGAAACGTTCTTAATAAGTAGGCCTTCTGATCTATAAAGTACCGATCTGATAGAGTACTGATCCTATAAAGTACCGATCTGATAGAGTACTGATCCTTTAAAGTACCGATCTGATAGAGTACTGATCCTATAAAGTGCCGATCTGATAGAGTACTGATTCTATAAAGTACTGATCTGATAGAGTACTGATCCTATAAAGTACCGATCTGATAGAGTACTGATCCTATAAAGTACTGATCTGATAGAGTACTGATCCTATAAAGTACCGATCTGATAGAGTACTGATCCTATAAAGTACCTATCTGATAGAGTACTTATCCTATAAAGTACCGATCTGGGAGAGTACTGATCCTATAAAGTACCGATCTAATAGAGTACTCATCCTATAAAGTACCGATCTGATAGAGTACTGATCCTATAAAGTACCGATCTGATAGAGTACTGATCCTATAAAGTACTGATCTGATAGAGTACTGATCCTATAATGTACCGATCTGATAGAGTACTGATCCTATAAAGTACTGATCTGATAGAGTACTGATCCTATAAAGTACCGATGTGATAGAGTACTGATCTTATAAAGTACCGATCTGATAGAGTACTGATCCTATAAAGTACCGATCTGATAGAGTACTGATCTTATAAAGTACTGATCCTAAAAAACTAGCAATTCTTAAGGTACCACAAGGTACAACATTTAATCGAGAAAATCTTATTTTTATGTACAAAAGTTACATCTCCTCACCACATATTAGATATTCTAAAGAGATTATTATGTAGCCAAATGTATGAAAGATTATAACGACACATATCATAAAACTGTTGATGCAGATAAGCCAATGCAGATTAAAAGAAAAGCCATCAGCTCCTTGAATATGCACAACAACGGTATTTAATGCCAACCTTACAATTTAGATTTGAAAATGTACACCAACACACAGAAAAACCTGGCCATATCATTTTAAAGAGCTCGGCGGGACTGAGGAAAATGAAAGCAAATAGACGTAGTGGGCGCTGGGTGGTGGGTATTGGCTGTTGAAGAATAGACAAGTCCAAACTAGATGATGAGAACCACGTGTAGAAGGGGAACCATTGTACAAGGTAAATTCTTGTACTCATCATTTATGACTTTCTTGTACCCCAGCAGCTATACGTTTTATTGTACTCATTCCATTTGTCTGTCTCTTGTACTCAATAGTTGAACGTATCTTGTATTCAAAATCTGTATGTCTCTTGTACTCATTAATCGCATATTTCTTATAATTTAGATGTGAATGTATCTTATACACAACGGTATGATGTCTCTTATACACAACAGTAGTATGTATCTTATATACAACAGTGGTATGTCTCTTATACACAACGGTAGTATGTCTTTTATACACAACGGTATGATGTCTCTTATACACAACAGTAGTATGTATCTTATATACAACAGTAGTATGTCTCTTATATACAACAATAGTATGTCTCTTATACACAACGGTAGTATGTCTCTTATACACAACAATAGTATGTCTCTTATACACAACGGCAGTATGTCTCTTATACACAACAGTAGTATGTCTCTTATACACAACGGTAGTATGTCTCTTATACACAACAGTAGTATTTCTCTTATACACAACGGTAGTATGTCTTTTATACACAACGGTATGATGTCTCTTATACACAACAGTAGTATGTCTCTTATACACAACAATAGTATGTCTCTTATACACAACAGTAGTATGTCTCTTATACACAACGGTATGATGTCTCTTATACACAACAGTAGTATGTCTCTTATACACAACGGTAGTATGTCTCTTATACACAACAGTAGTATGTCTCTTATATACACAACGGTAGTATGTCTCTTATATACAACAGTAGTATGTCTCTTATACACAACGGTAGTATGTCTCTTATATACAACAGTAGTATGTCTCTTATATACAACACTTGTGTGTCTCTTAAACACAACACTTGTATGTCTCTCGTACTCAACAGTTGTATGCGCTTTGTGTATCTTAACATTTAGGCTATAAAATAGATACAGTTAAAATAAAATAACTTGAAGACAAAAAAATATAACCGAATGAAGAACAACAACTTAAGTTCCAATGTAATGTACCCTGTTATATAAAACATTATAAAATTGATCTAAACCTAGATCATTCATTAAGAAACCCAATTAGTCCGTTATAACAGTCAGTGTGTGTGTGAGAGAGGGGGGGAGTAAATGTTACTTTTTCAACACAATTTCTAAAAAATCTGATTTGAATTTACGTTCAGCTTTCATCTGTCTTCATTTGATACCAAAATGTAATGATCGGCAGTGTTCTCAAATGACTGTGAAATAGAACTTTGATTTAGTTTGAAACTTTACACATTTCCTCAAACGATTTACAATCATAGCTTACTTTTTATCTTCTTTTTTTATATATAAAAATAAACACACACACACACACACACACAGTACCCACAATGCAGCATCTATATCTTAAATTTACTGAAAAAAGGGGCGGGGTGGGGGTGGGGTGGAGGATGGTATACGGCTGGAAATGACCATAAAATATAGTTTTGGCATCAGCCCTATCACTAGCACCGGTGTAACCAGCACATGAGTTTGGAATTAAACACCCATTTCATTGAATACCCAGCATCACCTGCACTGACCTATATAAAAATAAAAATCCTGCACATAATTGAACAACACTATAACGAATGTATAAGCATGGCTTGCTGAGAATTAAATACTATCTGCCTGGAGAGGCTCAGATAGATCACACGAGGTTCATATTATGATCCTATTGAGTGAAATGAAAAAAAAAAATAAAAAAAAGAGATCCCATTCCCCATCCCTCAGATGTATTTTTTTTTTTTTAGCAAAATATTTTCGAGGATAACATCGTCACATTAAACTTCCCAATTTGTTTATTAAGCCTTTGTATGAAAGAGTAATGTGTGATACTAGCTGTACCCTGCAAAACCTTGCATAGAGTATTCCCTTAGGTTTGATCCGTAGGCTATGTTATTTTTGGTTTCGGACAGATCCGATTTTTTTCATGATTTTTATTACTATTGTTTATGTTTGACGATTTGAACTGGAATACTGTTATATTAATTCTTTACTTTCGATTTAACGCAGAACCCACACCGCTATTATTTATATAGATTTGTGTATTGTTTTATTTGTAACGGTCTAATGGCTATATATCTATAGGGTCCTAGGCAGAGGCTTTAAGAGATGTTTGGGCGTCCTAGGCAATAGTAATTATACCTGTCGGGCAGAACCGTAGCTAGCTATCGTGGCGCCCTGTGCGACGAATATTTTTGGCGCCTTCTCCCCCAATCTGAAAAGTGTTCGTTCAGCGCCCTTTCCTAGTTCGGCGCCCTGTGTGGCCGCACAGTACCCTTACTAGGCTACTTCTGTCGGGGCCCTTGTTGGATCATATTTGAATTACTGCCTTTGTAGTTGGGACTCTCTGCGGTCGCTTAGTTTGACCATTCTTAAGAACGGGCCCGCCTCTAAGCAAAATTTTATCAAACAAAAATGTTAAGAAACAGTAACTGTTCACCTTGTGGCTTTGCTAAATAAGAATTTTAAATACCATAATATTTTTAGATGAAAATTTCGAGGGTTTAGTTTAGATATTATCAGCACCCAGGACGCTTGCGAAAAAAAAGCATACTAAACAGCATACTAAACAGCATACTAAACAGCATATAAGATAAAACTTGGCGATGGTGCCAGTGACGTAGCTGGCGGTAGTGGATTGGACTCTGAAAATACCTCCTCACTCCCGTGCCAAACAGTACTAAAGTAAGGTAGATACCGCCCGTGTCGGAAGGTAATGAAAGTACCCCCCCCCGGGCGTGGACCGCCCCCCACATGGTTACGCCACTGGAATTATAAGTAGCACATCCTGGACATGATTTGAACTAGACCTGACTGGCACTGAAGCTGACAGAGCAGGAAGAAGTAATTCTAGTGCCCATGCTAGACTTTAAATTGGTAGAAATTTAGTCGAGTGTGGTTGAGTGTCCATCTCAGAATGTAACTGATAGAAATGTGACAGAGTGTGATATTGAGTACCCACCTCATCATTTAAACTATATCTATTGTTTATCACTTAAGTAATGTGCTAATATTAATTGCACTACGGCTCCCCAGCGGAAATCGAGTGTTGCGGGTCTTTAATAAAGGTTCTGGACTGTTGGGGCTGGTCACTTTAGACTGTTGGGGCTGGTCACTCTAGACTGTTGGGGCTGGTCACTTTAGACTGTTGGAGCTGGTCACTCTAGACTGTTGGGGCTGGTCACTTTAGACTGTTGGAGCTGGTCACTCTAGACTGTTGGGGCTGGTCACTCTAGACTGTTGGGGCTGGTCACTTTAGACTGTTGGAGCTGGTCACTCTAGACTGTTGGAGCTGGACACTCTAGACTGTTGGGGCTGGTCACTCTAGACTGTTGGGGCTGGTCACTTTAGACTGTTGGAGCTGGTCACTCTAGACTGTTGGGGCTGATCACTTTAATAAATCGCTACATACTTTACAATTTTCCGAGTGGTACAATGGTAAAATTACAAATGTGTGTACATGTACAGTTAAGAGCAGTGTGTGGTTGAAATTGTGAGAGGTGATTGATTTATATATATATATAACTTCGAGAAAAAATTTAGCAGCCAGTTTACCTTTTCGCCTCTTTTTTTTTTATATCATACTCGTCTTTATCATTATACTTTATTTTACAAAAAAATTTTAATCCGTTTTATATAGACTGGTGATTAAAGCTGATTTTGGTATCGGAGTATATAGACTGATATAGACTGGTGATTAAAGCTGATGTTTGGTAACGGAGCATATAGACTGGTGATTAAAGCTGATGTTTGGTATCGGAGCATATAGACTGGTGATTAAAGCTGATGTTTGGTATCGGACGATTCCATAGACCACATGCAGCTCACGCCTATTTCCTAATAAAGCGACCAATTCTGAGAAAATGGTGCCTTAAAGAAAACAAAACTCCCATTGAAATACGATGTAGAATAGCCTCCGCAATATAGCATTTTAAAAATACAGTGGATTCCGCTTAATTGGGACAGCCGCTTATTTTGGACAAATCTCAAAGAAACCAAACCAAGAAGCCAATAGTAAATGTGTATGTTTAATTGGGACAGCCGCTTAATCGGGACAAAAAGCCTCGGTCCCGATGTGTCCCAATTAAGCGGAATCGACTGTATAAGATCACTTTAAAATCTACGTGTGTTTATATATAATTAAAGGACTGTCTCCACTTTAGGGTCTGGGTTGAATTTGAAAAATCGATACGTCATTTTCGTAATAGTGTGCCATGTAATCTAAATAAATTAAAAATTACTATTGTTAACTGGTAGTTAGAATAGTTATATGAATCTAGTTACTTGAGCCCACCCTTGGTGAATATTTACATTTTTTATTGCACTTTTATCACTTTTCCCTTTATCACAATGTCAGCGTAATATTACGCCTCGATATTAGCTGGCATGGCTTACACAAACACAGAGAAAACAACGAGGGGATATTCCTCTAAAAGGGATATATAATTATATATAGACAGTAATTTGATCTGGTCTTATCTATTTTAAATTTGATGTTTGGGAGAGGATTTAATATAGGATTCTTTTGGGAGTTTTGCTCTCTGGCGCCATTTACAGTGGTCGACATGGAGATGCAAGTCTTCTATACGGAATTCAGACTGGTCGACATTAAATGAAAATTAATATTTTACTAGAACAAAGCAAGGAATTTATAAATTAATTTAACTTGGATGTTGCCTAGTATCTGAATTATGAACTTACTAGAGTACTAGACAGCCCCGTAGCGTGAAAATTCTACAGCAAGGGGCCAGGCAATAGCAGGGAGGCCAGGTAATACATTTTACTAATTAGAACAAATAAGTAGAGGGGGCCCTGCCCCTTCCTCCCCGCACGCTACCGGCCTGGTACTAGACGATTTACTTGGTTAAATGTGACCCAGTAACCTCATCAAATAGAGGTTAAAATACCAGTTTGGAAAGTTGTCTCGAAATGGTAAATAATGAGGAGTGATCCTTCTCTAATAAATTAGATGGGCGGTAGATTGACGTTTGTTATGTAGTTCCTTAGTGGTGTAGTTGAGTGGAAAATTATTATCTTAATATCTAAATGTAAACAAATGTACTTTCAAGAGATCAATGAGAATATACTATTTAAAAAAAATATTAACGGAATTGAAATCAACGTTCACTTAATTAATTTGAAAACACAATAACTGTATTGTAGTTTTTCAGTGAATATAAAATTCAATCACACCTAACACAACAAACTGCAGGGAAAGATTTCCTTTTTTTTGTAATCGTTAAGTTGTCACCCCTGTTGCACCACCTGTGCGTGGCTTCACGGCAGATTTTTTTTTTAAATCTCCCCCATCCGTCTCAACGCTTCTCTGGCCCGGTGGGGATGGCGTCTACCAAAACAAGGAGGGCCACTCTCAATGCCAGCCTACTTGAAGGTTTATGACATGGCGCCAGTCTCTATAAATGCCACATACACAGTCAGACCAGACCAGGAGAGAGAAGAAAATCAATTTGAAACTGAAATAATTCTTTTCTCTTATCTCTCCCACCGTGTCCAGTTTTTACTTCGTGAACTCGTAAAAACAAACAATTATAATTTACTACGTAAAAAAAAACAAGCAATAATAATTTACTACGTTAAAACCAAGCAATTATAATTTACTACTTAACAAACAATTATAATTTACTACTTAACAACAAACAATTTTAATTTACTACTTAACAACAAACAATTATAATTTACTCCGTAAAAAACTAGCAATTATAATTTACTACTTAACAACAAACAATTATAATTTACTCCGTAAAAAACTAGCAATTATAATTTACTACTTAACAACAAACAATTATAATTTACTACTTAACAACAAACAATTATAATTTACTACTTAACAACAAACAATTATAATTTACTACTTAACAACAAACAATTATAATTTACTACGTAAAAACAAGCAGTAATAATTGACACATTTCAGAGACAATGACAATTAAAATGCCCATGCAGTTGTACGAAAATAATTTTGGCTGTACAAGATTAATACCTATGTAAAAAAAAAATCGACGCAAGCATAAATTACCCCATATGGCATAAAGTCCTTAATATCATTTAATAGACCTATGCTTTTCTAGAGTTGTTACTAAAAATGCTTTAGTTTTTACTGATTTAACCTTATGCTTTTTATTTCAATACTTTTGAAGTATACATAGCCAGAAATGTAACTTAATACCATACATATTTTTTTTTGGTCGGGAGGAGGGGGGGCTGTTAACAAATATCTTGTACACGATCTGAGTACTGCGAACATTAAACTATACATGCAAGTTCTTCATCTGCTTATTACTATTTGTATTTATTTTCATTCTTGTTGTGACTTGCTGATCACGTACGCTTGTTTGATGTTACATTATTTGTGTACTATTTTTTTTTTTAATTTATTAACTTGGTTTTCTATGCCTGAAGCCAGAATTATTATTATTATTATTTTTTAGTATGACTAATTAGTTCAATTAGTCCACAGAATCATTGAATAAGAATGAGGAGTTCAGGTGGAACGTAAGGTAGGTGGCTGACAGTTTAAGCTGCCAGTGATGACTACATGATTGCGGTGTGGGCTCACGGTTCCAACCTATTTAATACCCACTTGACTGCGTTGTTGTTTTTACCTCGGTAACAACTTCAAGACTTCCAGGAAACGTTATGCCTTTACTCGACTAGAACTAAAGAAAAAAGATTTTTTTTTGTCAAAGTGTAAAGATTTTTTTTTTATTGATTTCAAATAAAGTTATAAGTTTATCTCTGTTTAAACAGTTTCCCACCAGTTCATTAGTAATGTTTAAACTACAAGTCATATTTCTCGACTGACCGACTGGGTGTTGTTAATAATTGCATTAGGTTTTTTTTCCTTGTTTTTTTCAGGTAAAGCTACTTAAATCAAAATGTCCTTGATTAGTTCTTAGATTGTCATAGATATATTTCTCAAAAGCTAATGAAAGTTAAACATTCTGAGGTATCCCTTTCAAGTTATAATAATAATTTTTAACACTTATATTTACCTAGGACCATACTACTATATTCTTAAACTAATATATAATGCATCAATACCCACTCCCTCGTGTGATTCATAGAACCATCCTTCAATACATGAATCAATTTCTACACCCCTTCAATGAATGAGTCGGTTACTACACCCCTTCATATGAATGAGTCAGTTTCTACACCCCTTCAATGAATGAGTCAGTTTCTACACCCCTTCATATGAATGAGTCAGTTTCTACACCCCTTCATATGAATGAGTCAGTTTCTACACCCCTTCATATGAATGAGTCAGTTTCTACACCCCTTCATATGAATGAATCAGTTTCTGAACCCCTTCAATGAATGAGTCATTTTCTGAACCCCTTCAATGAATGAGTCATTTTCTGAACCCCTTCAATGAAAGAGTCGGTTTCTACACCCCTTCATATGAATGAGTCAGTTTCTACACCCCTTTATATGAATGAGTCAGTTTCTACACCCCTTCATATGAATGAGTCAGTTACTACACCCCTTCATATGAATGAATCAGTTTCTGAACCCCTTCAATGAATGAGTCATTTTCTGAACCCCTTCAATGAAAGAGTCGGTTTCTACACCCCTTCATATGAATGAGTCAGGTTCTACACCCCTTCGGTGAAAGAGTCAGACCTAGCAATGACACAAGGTAAACAAAATGTTTGTAGAATTTGATACTTTTTCAACAAAGCCGTTCTTATAGATAGTCAAAATAGGGCGGGACTGTCTAGAACGAACCCCCCTCCCCTGCCCGCTGTAGAGGATGGCCTATAGACCTTTCTCACTTGTATTCCTCCGCGTCAGCTGTCTTTGTGAAAGGGTCATAATGGGCTTCCGGTCGCTTTGTTTATACGCAGTGGCTACGGTTCGGTCCGACCGAACGCGTATTTTTTTTTTCGGGTACCAGCCTTACTTATTATTGCATAGCGGCCGAGTCGCTGCACTGAACTATATAACAACATATTTTTTTTTTTTTCAGAATTTTTTTTTCAGGATTAGGGTTAGGGATAGGGTTAGAGATAGGGTTAGGGATAGGGTTAGGGATAGGGTTAGAGATAGGGTTAGGGTGTGGAGCAATATTATTTATGGCTGGTACCCTAAGTAAAAAAAATACGGGTTCGGTCGGACCGAACCGTAGCCACTGCCTTGTTTATACTTGATTAATACTTAGCTCGATTATTTTTCCTACTTTTTTTGTCTAATATATGATAAAATGACTTTAAATTTATTACCGAAATTTAATTTTTGTGATGTTGACAAGTTTTTAAAGTCACAAAATGTCCCGATATCAGAGAGAGAAGTTACGAAGGGTTACAAATACTTCTCTGAGAAGTATGTCTATGACATGAAAAGTTACATTTTACACTAAAATTGTTGTTTAAAGTTTTTATAATTGACGATTAGGGTTACCAGCAGGCCCGTATCGTGCGGGGGGGGGGCAGGGGGGCCGGGCCCCCTGCTTATTTGCTCTACTTAGTAAAATGTATTACTTGCCCCCCCCCCGCTATTGCCTGGCCCCCCTGCTGTAAAATGCCTGGCCCCTGCTGTAGAATTTTCACGGTACGGGGCTGGTTACCTGTTTAGGGATAGATAGGGTGAGTTAACGTTAGGTTTATTTAATGTGTTATAATTTAAAAGGTAAAAAGCTCAGTCCTCAGCAAACGTTGAGAATTAGACCTATCTTAAATCACATAAGTCATAATTTTCTACCTGGACACATTCCTAACCTTGGCACGTATTAACAGTAACAACAACATTAACTTTACTTAATTTTACATTACCATTATCTTAACCGAAACCCTAGTACAAACACTCATGTAAATTATATTATTTAACCATGATTGTTAAAACAGTATATTTTTGGTTAGCATATATTGTGCGATAGATAGTAATTAAAAATCGGTAGTAAAAGGTTTGAAACTACTACCTCATATTCAGTGGCGCAACCAGCAAAAAGTGCTGGGGGGGGGGGCTCACATATTGAAAAAAGACAGTTTGACAGTCTTTTTAGTAACTTTATATAGTAAAATATGTATTGATGATTTGGTCTGGGGGGGCCTCAAGCCCCCCCCCCCTGGTTGCGCCACTGCTCATTATGATGAGGTGATGGTCAATGTGTTTTTTCTTAAATAAACAATATACAGTTACAGACCTTAGCTCTACACTAGGAAATGTAGTCAAACTATCAGCGAGATGCTATAGAAGCTAGAGAAAAAATCACGAACCTCATAATTTACAGGTAAAAGGAAAAATATATGATATCATAATAAAATATGTTACTTATTTAATATTTTTTTAAATGAAAATATCTGGTGATTTTTTGGTGCGAGAAGGGAATTTATATCTGTACAGCCAGATACAAATGTTTGAAAAATGACAAATTAACAAAAAACATAGCCTTTTGGTTGAAGGAAGTCGGACTACAATGAGTCATATTCAAAATGTCAACTTTTATACATTGGTATACAATTGTACTTTTTTTTACTGAGTTGAAGTTGTTTGCATTAAACACATGTTTAACTGTTTACAGACAGTCCATTAAAATATTAAGATTAAAAAGTCGAGAGCATACACTAGTGTTAGCAGTGGTCTTTAATTATAAAAATTATATCGTATAGTATTAAAAATCAGAAAAACATTGTTATAGTTTTAACTTTTAAGATAATAATAAATAATCACACTGAAAAATATATTAAATTTTGATTATTTGATTTTCATGATTAAAATTAAAAGAATAGCAGGTAACAGAAATTTATTATTCGCAAATTCAAGTACATTAATTGGTACCGGAAGTGTAACTAGCCCTTCTAAACAAACAATTCAGTAAGGGGACTACTTTATGAGAAAGGTCTATATCGGGACCTCTGCCTTTATTTCGCCGGAAAGTAAAGTTTAAGTTGAATCTATTATTGTTGTTGTTTTTTTTTTACTGGAGGGGAGGAGGGCTGGCAGAGGTTTCGGTTGACAGAGACCGTGAGATGTTTAACACTCAGATGGAGGTAGTCTTTAGAGTATATACTGTGTCCAGGGTCTCCAAATTACTTTTCCAAAGATTCTCAAAGTTATATTGACTTTCCTAAATGTGTTAAAAATTTTTATCAGGGATAAAATAATAGCTAATAGTAATAAGTGACTATTGAAACATATTTTTCTTTTGATTAATAACAAAAGTCAGTTGTATTATAAAACAAGTATATATAGCATTATATATTATTTACAACTGTATACAACAATTCTATCTATTCATCATAAAAATAACATTATTATTTCCCTTTATTCCACCACCCCCCACACACACCTTTCCGGTATCGGAGGCTAGCAAACTAACGACGCTGATGTCGGGCTTAAATTTCTCCGACACCACAGGCCTGATTTAATGGTTTGGAATAGGGCTGTACCGGATTGTAATTTTTAAATCCTGCAGGAATCGGAACCGGAACCGGATTTAATATTTGAATCCTGCCGGAATCGGAACAGGAACCGGATTTTACCAAATTAAATAGTAACTCTTCCAAACGAAGTAGTAATTTCTCGCCTAACATAAAAAAGATATAAGAAGGAAAAATAGAATAAAAAAATAAGTTTTTAAGTTCTAGATAGCAAAAAACAGTATTAACCATTTAGATCTTGAAGACTGTGACTAAAACCCTTTCCCCAATCTTGAGTTAAGAAACAGGTTCTTTGTTTTAAAAATTTATTTTAATACAGCTGTACCTAATTTAAATTGATTTCTATTACAATCAAACAAAGAAATGGGTAACATATCCTAGAAAGTATAATACACATGTTTATTAATAAATGAATTCCAAATATATATATAAAAAATGTGTTTGAAGACATGTATGGAATAATTTTAATAAAACCTGTTTCTGGTTACTTTGTGCCAGGAAAATCTTCATACCCTTTGCTGATAAGTTTTTTAAACAATGAAAACTGAACAGTCAGTACATCTATTAAAACCTGACTAGGCCATTTTAATCCACCCCTATCTAAATCATGTAAATATGAGTGAAATTGAGTTGAAAATGAAATATCTAGAGTTTTATCTATGCTAGTTCTTTTGTACAAAAACCACACTTAATCCTATTTGAACTGCGCAACTTAAAAGCTATATAACCAGCAATAAAAATTAATACTTTCTTCTCTGACTCAGTTAAATCTGTTTCTGTACATTTATCAATGAGATCAACAAAATGATTGATACTATCATCTGAAATACTGCTTTCTAAATTATCTTGAAAATTAATCAAAACATCAGTAATAGAAATTTTACCATGTGAAGCATTAAGCAAACAACCAATCTAAGTTATTTTTCAGACTTCTAAGAGCTCCTGAACAGAAACATGATAATTAGTGCCACACAATCTGCGATATTTACCGAACCTACTTTCTAGACAGTCTGTCTGAAATTTACCAGTTAGCACATACCGAAATTTTAAGACATCTAATAAATAAGGAATAAGCTCTATAAATGTTGAAACTGTATGCTTTAAAGCTATGAATGTCTCATTACTAAGACCACCAGATCTAGGTCTTAAGTTATAGCTCTCCCACTTAGTTAACCAGTTTAATGTTTTCCTCTAGGAAATCTAATCTATCATATTGAGGACTTAAAAGGCTTACCATCTGGGTCTCTTTTAAAGTAACCCTTGTCATAAGATTTAATGTTAAACATTCTCCATAATTTCAAAAGCCGGCTAAGAAAATCAACAGTACCACTAACATCAATTTTTTCTTTATCACCTAGATGTTTTAAAGAGACAATAACTTTTTCATCAAATACTTTTAATGCCAAACTAACATTTTGCCTTTCTATGCTTGATGGGTAAATTGATTTATAAGTCAAACCTGGGGCCATGGTTTTAACGTAGTAAATTATTATTGCTTGTTTTTTTTTTACGTAGTAAATTATAATTGTTTGTTTTTACGAGTTCACGAAATAAAAACTGGACACGGTGGGAGAGATAAGTGAAAAGAATTATTTCAGTTTCAAATTGATTTTCTTCTCTCTCCTGGTCTGGTCTGACTGTGTATGTGGCATTTATAGAGACTGGCGCCATGTCATAAACCTTCAAGTAGGCTGGCATTGAGAGTGGCCCTCCTTGTTTTGGTAGACGCCATCCCCACCGGGCCAGAGAAGCGTTGAGACGGATGGGGAGATTTAAAAAAAAAAAAATCTGCCGTGAAGCCACGCACAGGTGGTGCAACAGGGGCGACAACTTAACGATTTAAAAAAAAAAGGAAATCTTTCCCTGCAGTTTGTTGTGTTAGGTGTGATTGAATTTTATATTCACTGAAAAACTACAATACAATTATTGTGTTTTCAAATTACTTAAGTGAACGTTGATTTCAATTCCGTTAATATTTTTTTAATAGTATATTCTTATTGATCTCTTGAAAGTACATTTGTTTACATTTAGAGATTAAGATAATGATTGTCCACTCAACTACACCATTGGAGAACTACATAACAAACGTCAATCTACCACCCATCCAATTTATTAGAGAAGGATCACTCCTCATTATTGACCATTTCGAGACAACTTTTCAAACTGGTATTTTAACCTTTATTTGATGAAGTTACTGGGTAACATTTAACCAAGTAAATCGTCAAGTACCAGGCCCGTAGCGTGCGGGGGGGGGGGGCGGGCCCCCTCTACTTATTTGTTCTAATTAGTAAAATGTATTATCTGGCCTCCCCCTGCTATTGCCTGGCCCCTTGCTGTAGAATTTTCACGCTACGGGGCTGTCTAGTACTCTTAGTAAGTTCATAATTCAGATACTAGGCAACATCCAAGTTAAATTAATTTATAAATTCCTTGCTTTGTTGTAGTAAAATATTAATTTTCATCTACTGTCGACAAGTCTAAATTCCTTATAGAAGACTGGCAGCTAGGATCATCTCCATGTCGACCACTGTAAATGGCGCCAGATAGCAAAACTCCCAAAAGAATCCTATATTAAATCCTCACCCTAACATTAAATTTAAAATAGATAAGACCAGATCAAATTACTGTCTGTATATAACTATATATCCCTGTTTCCTCCGTGTTTGTGTAAGCCATACCGGCTAATATCGAGGCGTAATATTACGCCGACATTGTGATAAAGTGAAAAGTGATAAAAGTGCAATAAAAAATGTAAATATTCACCAAGGTTGGGCTCAAGTAACTAGAATCATATAACTATTCTAACTACCAGTTAACAATAGTATTTTTTAATTTATTTAGATTACATGGCACACTATTACGAAAATGACGTATCGATTTTTCAAATTCAACCCAGACCCTAAAGTGGAGACAATCCTCTAATTATATATAAACACACCGCTTAATTGGGACACATCGGGACCGAGGCTTTTTGTCCCGATTAAGCGGCTGTCCCAATTAAACATACAAATTTACTATTGGCTTCTTGGTTTGGTTTCTTTGAGATTTGTCCCAAATAAGCGGCTGTCCCAATTAGGCGGTGTCCCAATTAAGCGGAATCCACTGTATTTTTAAAATGCTACATTGAGGAGGTTATTCTACATCGTATTTCAATAGGAGTTTTTTTTTTCTTTAAGGCACCATTTTCTCAGAATTGGTCGCTTTAGGAAATAGGCGTGAGCTGCATAGGGTCTATGGAATGCTCCGATACCAAATATCAGCTTTAATCACCAGTCTATATGCTCCGATACCAAACATCAGCTTTAATCTCCAGTCTATATGCTCCGATACCAAATATCAGCTTTAATCACCAGTCTCATTGCTCCGATACCAAACATCAGCTTTAATCACCAGTCTATATGCTCCGATACCAAACATCAGCTTTAATCACCAGTCTATATGCTCCGATACCAAACATCAGCTTTAATCACCAGTCTACATGCTCCGATACCAAACATCAGCTTTAATCACCAGATCTCATTGCTCCGATACCAAACATCAGCTTTAATCACCAGTCTCATTGCTCCGATACCAAACATCCAGCTTTAATCACCAGTCTACATGCTCCGATACCAAACATCAGCTTTAATCACCAGTCTCATTGCTCCGATACCAAACATCAGCTTTAATCACCAGTCTACATGCTCCGATACCAAACATCAGCTTTAATCACCAGTCTCATTGCTCCGATACCAAACATCAGCTTTAATCACCAGTCTATATGCTCCGATACCAAACATCAGCTTTAATCACCAGTCTCATTGCCCCGATACCAAACATCAGCTTTAATCACCAGTCTACATGCTCCGATACCAAACATCAGCTTTAATCACTGGTCTATATCAGTCTACATAATCCGATACCAAAATCAGCTTTAATCACCAGTCTATATAAAACGGATTAAAACATTTTTGTAAAATAAAGTATAATGATAAAGACGAGTATGATATAAAGAAAAAGAGGCGAAAAGGTAAACTGGCTGCTAAATTTTTCTCGAAGTTATACATAAATCAATCACCTCTCACAATTTCAACCACATACTGCTCTTAACTGTACATGTACACACATTTGTAATTTTACCATTGTACCACTCGGAAAATTGTAAAGTATGTAGCGATTTATTAAAGTGACCAGCCCTAACAGTCTAGAGTGACCCGCCCCAACAGTCTAAAGTGACCAGCTCCAACAGTCTAGAGTGACCCGCCCCAACAGTCTAGAGTGACCAGCTCCAACAGTCTAGAGTGACCAGCTCCAACAGTCTAGAGTGACCAGCCCCAACAGTCTAGAGTGACTAAATCCAAAAAATCTAAAGTGACCCAGCCCCAACAGTCTAGAGTGCGACCAGCCCCAAAAGTCTAAAGTGACCAGCCTCAACAGTCTAGAGTGACCAGCCCCAACAGTCCAGAACCTTTATTAAAGACCCGCATCACGTGATTTCCGCTGGGGAGCCGTAGTGCAATTAATATTAGCACATTACGTAAGTGATAAACAATAGATATAGTTTAAATGATGAGGTGGGTACTCAATATCACACTCTGTCACATTTCTAGCAGTTACATTCTGAGATGGACACTCAACCACACTCGACTAAATTTCTACCAATTTAAAGTCTAGCATGGGCACTAGAATTACTTCTTCCTGCTCTGTCAGCTTCAGTGCCAGTCAGGTCTAGTTCAAATCATGTCCAGGATGTGCTACTTATAATTCCAGTGGCGTAACCATGTGGGGGCGGTCCATACGGAGGGTACTTTCTGTTACCTTCCGACACGGGCGGTATCTACCTTACTTAAGTACTGTTTGGCACGGGAGTGAGGAGGTATTTTCAGAGTCCACTCCACTACCGCCAGCTACGTCACTGGCACCATCGCCAAGTTTTATCTTATATGCTGTTTAGTATGCTGTTTAGTATGCTGTTTAGTATGCTTTTTTTTTGCAAGCGTCCTGGGTGCTGATAATATCTAAACTAAACCCTCGAAATTTTCATCTAAAAATATTATAGTATTTAAAATTCTTATTTAGCAAAGCCACAAGGTGAATAGTTATTGTTTCTCAACATTTTTGTTTGATAAAAATTTGCTTAGAGGTTCTTACGAATGGGCAAACTAAGCGACCGCAGAGAGTCCCAACTTCAAAGGCAGTTATTCAAATATGATCCAACAAGGGCCCCGACAGAAGTAGCCTAGTAAGGGTACTGTGCGGCCACACAGGGCGCCGAACTAGGGAAGGGCGCTGAACGGACACTTTCAGATTGGGGGAGAAGGCGCCAAAAATATTCGTCGCACAGGGCGCCACGATAGCTAGCTACGGTTCTGCCCGACAGGTATAATTACTATTGCCTAGGACGCCCAAACATCTCTTAAAGCCTCTGCCTAGGGCCCTATAGATACCTAAGATAGATACCCATTAGACCGTTACAAATAAAACAATACACAAATCTATATAAATAATAGCGGTGTGGGTTCTGCGTTAAATCGAAAGTAAAGAATTAATATAAAGTATTCCAGTTCAAAATCGTCAAACGTAAACAATAGTAACAAAAATCATGAAAAAAATCGGATCTGTCCGAAACAAAAAATAACATAGCCTACGGATCAAACCTAAGGGAATACTCTATGCAAAGGTTTTGCAGGGTACAGCTAGTATCACATATTACTCTTTCATACAAAGGCTTAATAAACAAAATGGGAAGTTTATATGGACGATGTTATCCGCGAAAATATTTTGCTAAAAAAAATACATCTGAGGGATGGTTAATGGGATCTCTTTTTTTTTTTTCATTTCACTCAATAGGATCATAATATGAACCTCGTGTGATCTATCTGAACCTCTCCAGGCAGATAGTATTTAATTCTCAGCAAGCCATGCTTATACATTCGTTAAAGTGTTGTTCAATTATGTGCAGGATTTTCATTTTTTATATAGGTCAGTGCAGGTGATGCTGGGTATTCAATGAAATGGGTGTTTAATTCCAAACTCATGTGCTGGTTACACCGGTGCTAGTGATAGGGCTGATGCCAAAACTATATTTTATGGTCATTTCCAGCCGTATACCATCCTCCACCTCCCACCCCACCCCACCCCTTATTTCTGTAAATTTAAGCTATAGATGCTGCATTGTGGGTACTGTGTGTGTGTGTGTGTGTGTGTTTATTTTTATATATACAAAAATAAGATAAAAAGTAAGCTATGATTGTAAATCGTTTGAGGAAATGTGTAAAGTTTCAAACTAGATCAAAGTTCTATTTCACAGTCATTTAAGAACACTGCCGATCATTACATTTTGGTATCAAATGAAGACAGATGAAAGCTGAACGAAAATTCAAATCAGATTTTTAGAAATTGTGTTGAAAAAGTAACATTCACCCCCTTCTCTCTCTCTCACACACACACAGACTGTTATAACGGACTAATTGGGTTTCTTAATGAATGATCTAGGTTTGGATCAATTTTATAATATGTTTTATATTACAGGGTACATTACATTGGAACTTAAGTTGTCGTTCTTCATTCGTTTATATTTTTTCACTTTTTTGTCTTCAATTTATTTTGTTTTTACTGTATCTATTTTATAGCCTAAATGTTAACATATACAAAGCGCATACAACTGTTGAGTACGAGAGACATACAAGTGTTGTGTTTAAGAGACACACAAGTGCTGTATATAAGAGACATACTATTGTTGTATATAAGAGACATACTACCGTTGTGTATAAGAGACATACTATTGTTGTATATGAGAGACATACTACTGTTGTATATAAGAGACATATATATTGTATGTAGAGACATACTATTGTTGTATATAAGTAGGCTTGCCATACGTCCCGGTTTGGCCGGGACAGTCCCGGATATACTGGGTTGTCTCGGTGTCCCGCCCTGATTTGTTGAAATTGTCCCGGTTTAGATTCAGGGCACAGTTTCTTGGAAATAATTGAGCAAAATTATTAGATCAGGGAGAATGATTAATCTGCTCTTGTGTGATCAGTAACATTTTGGTAAGTAAACACAGTAATACAAATTTACAGAAGTGAAAAATACGAGTGGTACAACTAGAAGTAGAAAACTGTTTTGTTTTGTAAAAAATATCATGTTTGTGTACCATTATGAATAAAATAACAAAGATTATCTATTCTATATTTTAAGTGTTTTTTACATTACTGTTTTCATACCCCCCCCCCGTCGGTTGGTCCGTGAGTGAAAAATATGGCAACCCTATATATAGAGACATACTACTGTTGTATATAAGAGACATACCACTGTTGTATATAAGATACATACTACTGTTGTGTATAAGATACATTCACATCTAAATTATAAGAAATATGCGATTAATGAGTACAAGAGACATACAGATTTTGAATACAAGATACGTTCAACTATTGAGTACAAGAGACAGACAAATGGAATGAGTACAATAAAACGTATAGCTGCTGGGTACAAGAAAGTCATAAATGATGAGTTCAAGAATTTACCTTGTACAATGGTTCCCCTTCTACACGTGGTTCTCATTATCTAGTTTGGACTTGTCTATTCTTCAACAGCCAATACCCACCACTCAGTGCTCACTACGTCTATTTGCTTTCATTTTCCTCAGTCCGCCGAGCTCTTTAAAATGATATGGCCAGGTTTTTCTGTGTGTTGGTGTACATTTTCAAATCTAAATTGTAAGGTTGGCAATAAATACCGTTGTTGTGCATATTCAAGGAGCTGATGGCTTTTCTTTTAATCTGCATTGGCTTATCTGCATCAACAGTTTTATGATATGTGTCGTTATAATCTTTCATACATTTGGCTACATAATAATCTCTTTGAGAATATCTAATATTTGGTGAGGATTTGTAACTTTTGTACATAAAAATAAGATTTTCTCGATTAAATGTTGTACCTTGTGGGAAAATCTTTGTGTAAAATGACAAGCTTTTTTTTTTGTTAATTTTTTTTTAATTTAAGAATTACTAGTTTTTTAGGATCAGTACTCTATCAAATCAGTACTTTATAGGATCGGTACTTTATAGGATCAGTACTCTATCAGATCGGTACTTTTAGGATCAGTACTCTATCAGATCAGTACTTTATAGGATCAGTACTCTATCAGATCGGCACTTTTAGGATCAGTACTCTATCAGATCAGTACTTTATAGGATCGGTACTTTATAGGATCAGTACTCTATCAGATCGGTACTTTATAGGATCAGTACTCTATCAGATCGGTACTTTATAGGATCAGAAGATTAATAAGAACGTTTCATTTAAGAGACAGACTAGAGGTTAACGAAGAAACACAATAAGAAAAAAACAACAACTTTATATTTATTTTACAGTTGACGTTCATTAGTTAGTAGCTAAACTATTTCAGTTTTGTATGTCTGTAGTTTTAATATTATTTCGATGAATAAAGATTTAAAAAAAAGTTTTTTGTCATTGTAATAATAAAAAAAAATCATCCTTTTCTTAATATACATTTCAAACGGGTTCTTAAATGTTTTGTTTTTTTACATTGGGCATTGTGGGGAGGGGGGGGGGGAGGGATCGGTGTATAAAACAAAATAAACCGGGGGGGGGGGTAGTTTCATTTGGTGCGATTTCACATCAAAATATGAAGTTCATTCTCATCAATTCGATGTAATTATGTCAATGTTTCTTTCTTTTTTAATTCTTTATGTATAAATTCAATTGGCTTAAAAGACTGGATGCTACTCATAGTACATGAAAAATAGGTTGGAAAAAGGGGGTGGGGGTGGGAGAAAACAGGGGTGGGAGAGGGGAAGAAGGAGGGGCAGAAGAAAGCACCAATAGAATGACACTTTGTAAAAATACGACGGAGATGGGTGTGAAAGGAAACCGCCCCCCTCCCCTCTACACCCCCTCCCCACCTTCTTCCTTCACCAAGCTCAAGGTTAGAGAAGCGATGCAGGCAGCGGCATCCCATAATTTGAGGTCTTCGATCTGTCGGTGGTTTCAGTGGCCCGTCATAGCGGAACTAAAAAGTGAAAAAAAAAACCCCTGTTATTGAGTTACAAGAATATCGTGCTAGTGTGGAGCGTGTGGTAGCAGCGAGAATCCGAGAGGTGTCTTGCAGACAGGGGCTAACTAGACTCAACTGAATGATGATGATGGTAAGTGCTGGAACTACAGACTTTAGACACAGGTGCGTGCCAGTGGGTTTTTTTTTCCTTTCTTTCTTTTTTTTTTAAATGTTTCGTCTTTTAGACTTACCTGCAACCTGTACAATTTTAGTTTGTTGACTCGACTTTGGTCTGCAGTGATTAGGAGCAGAGCTGTGTAAATAAATACAGTTTTATCAGCGGATACTATCACGAAAAAATACATTTTAAAGACAAAGAACAAACGATATACATATTTTTTTTTTAATGTTGGCAAAATCGTCTTTTTTAAATATTGGTCGCTAAAAATGATCAAAGCTGGACAAAACACATTGTATAACCTACTTGTTTTTCAAATATCAACAGTCCATAAAAAAACAAAAACAAACGAATAGTCAACACTTTGAAGTATTTCATTCCATAAAACATTGTAAAAAAAACTTAGAAAAATTAAACAGTTAGAACTTAAGAATTGTCCATTATTTAATGTACTAATTTGATTATCCACTATTCAAAATTGTCTTGAATATTGTGTGACTAGTTTAATAACTATGGATTATAGCGAAGAACATTTCATCTAGTACGTTGTAGTTAGGCTAACGTGAGTTAGAAATATCACAAGTTCTTGTTTCATTGCCAAATACCGGAGAGTTTTTTCACGCCCGAGATTACTGGGAACTAATTAATCCGAATCTTCCAAAATTTTAGCAGTTGGGTTGATTCACACGGTAGATTGACTTATTAGCCACATGAAAAAGGTAACTGAAATAAGTTGTTCAATCTGTATTTCTGAGTTCATTGCAATGACTTTATTTTATAAAGGATGCAAGTTTATCTTAAAATAAAAAAAAAGTTATTTGTGTATATTTTGTAGTATATTTAATTATGTTTCTAAATAGATAAAATTGTATTTTACAATTATATAGCCGTAATTAAAACAATTATTTAATACTGTTTTCAGTTTACTACTAAGTTTAATTTGTTTATTGGTATTACTCTAAAGGACAAAGTCTAGACTGAGACTATGTTCATTCTCTGTTTATCGGAATGTTTGTTTATCTAAGCTCTGTCTTAGGAATGCATTAAAGGAACACAATTAGAATTTTGTCATAAACACTACACAGGTCAATTCCTTGTGAAAAACACAATCGATGTTTAGATTTATCTACATGAACATTATACAAATATATTGTGATGTCATTGGAACATAAATAGAAGAACCATTTTTTTAGTGTCTTCAGGGCATATATAGTGGAACATTTCTAAATCAATATTGTAGTGTCTTCATAGCATCAATAGAGGAACATTTCTACATCAATATTGTAGTGTCTTCATAGCATCAATAGAGGAACATTTCTACATCAATATTGTAGTGTTTTCATAGCATCAGTAGAGAAACATTTCTACATCAATATTGTAGTGTCTTCATGGCATCAATAGAGGAACATTTCTACATCAATATTGTAGTGCTTTCGGAGCGTAAACTACATACGCTGGTCTATGTTGTTATGCGTTTTTGTGAAATGTATTCGAAGATGATAAAAATGCTGAACACAGCACAACATTTAGATATTTACTTTTCATTTTACATACATTGTTTGCCTTTCAAGTTTTTGTTTGGAAACAACCAGCATCTACCACCCCAGCTTGATTTGAACTGGTGTGTTGTCATTTGGTGTTGACTCTTCGTTCATCTAGACTAATCTACAGTCTAGAGACTGTTCTGTCATCTGTGTTTCTAGATCGCCACTTTATCTCTTTTATCTTAGTGCACACGTTTTCTATGTTTTATTTGCACTAGTTTTCTATATTTTCTGTGCACTAGTTTTCGATGCTCTTTATGCACTAGTCTTCTTAATTCTTAGCTTACAATAATTCTCTATTTTCTCTATTCATATGTTTGGCAAACCTTAAATAGCATCAGAAATCTTGGAAAGAAATGATATCCACTTTTTGTTTTGTACGTTCGTCTATTGCGTAATTTCAATCAATTTGTTTTTACTTAGAGCTGCCAACCATAAGAATTTCTTACTTGATGCTGTCAAGAAAATGAGAGTAACATTTCTTTGTGAATTACAAATCTAAATAATAAAAAAATGTTTATTAGAGATTTTAAAATTATAATCTAAAATGATATCTATCTATCTATCTATCTATCTATCTATCTATCTATCTATCTATCTATCTATCTATCTATCTATCTATCTATCTATCTATCTATCTATCTATCTATCTATCTATCTATCTATCTATCTATCTATCTATCTATCTATCTATCTATCTATCTATCTATCTATCTATCTATCTATCTATCTATCTATCTATCTATCTATCTATCTATCTATCTAATCTCTCTCTCTCTATATATATAATATATATATATATATATGTATGTATATTTTATTACACAAAGTCATTAAGTGTACATTGATATGCTGTCTGTATCACAAAAGGATTTTACATTTTATGTTGATTTATTTACCATTTATGAAGGAAATCGACACATAAATTACCTTAATGATAAAACAGTATACTATTTTCATTTAAATGATATATTGATACATTTATGTATATTTATGTGTGTATGCCTGTTTGTGTGTGTGTGTGTCAGTTCGTTTGTATGTCTGTGTGTGTATGTCTGTGAATGTATGTCTGTGGATGTGTGTGTCTGTGCGTATGGTGTATGTCTGTGTTTATGTATGTCACTGTGTTTGTATGTCTGTGTGTATGTATGCTTGTGTGTGTGTGTGTATGTTTGTGCGTGTATGTGAAGTATGTTAATAGCCCATTAACAAATGAAAAATCTCTTCCCCCCCCCACCTCTCCTTTCTTTGATAGCCTTACATTTAGCAGCCACCGTGCATACTCGTGATTAGAACCGGCTCAGCTATCACAGTTTCTACATTTGCAGAGAACATTTGATGTGTCCGGGCGTCTGTCCTGTGTGCACGACATCTCTGGTTGCAGGTCAACGTGTTTGGTCTCAGCCCATTCGTGTGAAGAGACCATTATGATACGAAATGACTAACATCAATCGCTCACTATCGGACATTCAAATGGTCATGTTCTACTTAAACTGTCCCTGGCACGGTGGTCACTGTTAGATCAAGCGAAATGGACATCGTCGTGAAATTAATGTGAGTGTCCGAATCAATCACAATTAACGACAAAAGTTTTATGCCAGTTGAGCTGTCGTCTATGAAAACATTTTTTTTTCTTTGGGTATAGTTTCCTATTGAAAGAAATATAATTAGTGAAATATATTTGAAAAAAAGGATTTCTTAGTTCTGATAAAAAATATATTTCGAAGCATTCAAAGAACTAAAATATGTGTTAAAGGTGAATTATTTGATATAGCCAAATAAAATGGTTTTATTTATTGAACATCTTTCATATGAAAAAAGTTTATCTTGCGACACACTTATTAATGAAAAGTGTTTATTTAGGACACAAGTACTAATGAAAGTGTTTTATTAGGACACAACTATTGATGGAAAGTGTTTAGCTAGGATACAAGTACTAATTAAAAGGGATTATTTAGGACACAACTATTAATGAAAAGTGTTTATGATTTTTTTAAATGAAATGTCAAAGGGTCCACTCGTGTTGAGTCAATTGTGACTAGTTAAATGTGATAAGTCAGTGTGAAGATGTGCCATGATCTCGGATACAAATAGCCACTGTCCAGTAAAATAAATATGTGGATTTCGTGGACACAATGGAATCATACTGGAGGCTCATCTGCTGTGCTGTTTATTCTCATGTTCTGGACAGTTCTCTGGGATATTGTCCAAAATTTCCAGTGCCCACCGTGTCACAAGCTCCATTGCTCACCCAGACGAGCATCAAAACTGAACTGCAAAGGCGGAATTACGACAGGTAGGCCTAAAACACCTTTTTAAAAACTCTTTCATAGTCGTATCTTTTATTAAAAGATTGATAATTACAATGTATACATAATGTAGGTGATATTAGGGGGTACTAGGCAGAAGGTAGGTGATATTAGGGTGTACTAGACACAAGGTAGGTGATATTAGGGTGTACTAGGTAGAAGGTAGGTGATATTAGGGGGTACTAGGCAGAAGGTAGGTGATATTAGGGTGTACTAGGCAGAAGGTAGGTGATATTAGGGGGTACTAGGTAGAAGGTAGGTGATATTAGGGTGTACTAGGCAGAAGGTAGGTGATATTAGGGTGTACTAGGCAGAAGGTAGGTGATATTAGGGGGTACTAGGTAGAAGGCAGGTGATATTAGGGGGTACTAGGTAGAAGGTAGGTGATATTAGGGTGTACTAGACAGAAGGTAGGTGATATTAGGGGGTACTAGGCAGAAGGTAGGTGATATTAGGGTGTACTAGGTAGAAGGTAGGTGATATTAGGGGGTACTAGACAGAAGGTAGGTGATATTAGGGTGTACTAGGTAGAAGGTAGGTGATATTAGGGGGTACTAGACAGAAGGTAGGTGATATTAGGGTGTACTAGGTAGAAGGTAGGTGATATTAGGGGGTACTAGGCAGAAGGTAGGTGATATTAGGGGGTACTAGGTAGAAGGTAGGTGATATTAGGGGGTACTAGGCAGAAGGTAGGTGATATTAGGGGGTACTAGGCAGAAGGTAGGTGATATTAGGGTGTACTAGGTAGAAGGTAGGTGATATTAGGGTGTACTAGGTAGAAGGTAGGTGATATTAGGGGGTACTAGGCAGAAGGTAGGTGATATTAGGGGGTACTAGGTAGAAGGTAGGTGATATTAGGGTTTACTAGGCAGAAGGTAGGTGATATTAGGGGGTACTAGGTAGAAGGTAGGTGATATTAGGGGGTACTAGGCAGAAGGTAGGTGATATTAGGGGGTACTAGGTAGAAGGTAGGTGATATTAGGGTGTACTAGGCAGAAGGTAGGTGATATTAGGGGGTACTAGGTAGAAGGCAGGTGATATTAGGGGGTACTAGGTAGAAGGTAGGTGATATTAGGGAGTACTAGGTAGAAGGTAGGTGATATTAGGGGGTACTAGGTAGAAGGTAGGCGATATTAGGGTGTACTAGGTAGAAGGCAGGTGATATTGGGGGTGGTACGCTATAGAAGTAGTATCCGGTTTCTCTATATTCATATAGTTTTAGATTTTGTTGACAATTTTTAGAGAAGGGTCCTTTTGGCAGAAAGGGGGGAGGGGGAGGGCTGTGCTGTTGACTAGTTTTCCTATACATAAGAACTGACCTGTTCTGGGTCAACGGTCATCAACCATCGGTCTGCGAGAAAATTGTTTGGCTCGAAGTAACACTTGCATTATATTCTTTTCCCTATACATGCATTAGGCCGAACTTTTTTTTTTACCAGTTATTTGACTACTTTATTTTTCTTTTATGTTTTTCTTTTAATTAAAAAAAACAAAACAAATTTGACTACAGTGCGGCTATTCATAGTAATTTTCAACTTAGGGAAAAAAAAAAAGACTGTACGTGTTTCATCTACCTCTTATCGGTCATCTCTATTTTAGGTAAACACATCTGTTATTAACAATTTAAGACTCATGTTGTATTAAATATTTTAATAATTCAAAACTGTGAGTGTAAATATAACAAAACAATCAAAGTGTTTTGGCTGAAATTATTGTAGATCACTTTTCATCTGAAGATACACATACATACATAAACACACACACAACCATCTGTATGTCGTCCGCGGTAATACAAATTATGAATTGAATAATCCGCGGTAATACAAATTATGAATTGAATAATCCGCGGTAATACAACTTATGAATTGAATAATTCGCGGTAATACAACTTATGAATTGAATAATCCGCGGTAATACAACTTATGAATTTAGTGGTACGCGGGAATTAAAACATGTATTCAGTTGTTTATGATTATAAAACGTTTAAATTTAGCGGTCCGCGGTAATAAAATATGAACTTTGTTGGCGGCTAAGTCCGTAAGGTTGCTGACCACTAATCTGGGTGACCTTTATGATGACAATAGGGTGTGTCAGAAATGGGACAATAGGGTGTGTCAGAAATGTGACAAAAGGGTGTGTCAGAAATGGAAGGATAGGATGTGTCGAAAAATTTTTTTAAATAACTTTTGGGATGCTTGTAATTTTAGTCCAGTCTGAGGATGTTTAGTACTGCCTTATGGGCAGTGAAGTTCAC
Organism: Bulinus truncatus; assembly: GCA_021962125.1. Taxonomy (NCBI): domain Eukaryota; kingdom Metazoa; phylum Mollusca; class Gastropoda; family Planorbidae; genus Bulinus; species Bulinus truncatus. The sequence continues at coordinate 9,709,316 of JAGDYQ010000013.1, forward strand.
CACAGTAAGTAAAAACACTATTACAGAATATATTGATAAATATTTGCAGAAAAACATAACAAATAATACAAAACTAAGTAGAGCTGTAGGCATACGTGGGGCCAATGAGAGCCGCATTCCAGAGCCACGTGATATTTTTTAACTAAATAGTTTTTTTTCATCCTATCGCCTATATTGGCCGCCTTAGCTATTACAGAATAAAAATGATTTTCGACATTCAATTTGATATACATTATAAAACTGGATTTTATTGCATATTTATAATCCCAAATTTTTTATTCCGTTAAAAAACACATAAACAATCATTATATTTGATACATAAACATTCGTTATATTTAATACGTAAACAGTCATTATATTTAATACATAAACAATCATTATTTTTAATACATAAACAATCATTATATTTAATACATAAGCAATCATTATATTTAATACATAAACAATCATTATATTTAATACATAAACAATCATTATATTTAATGCATACAATTGATCAATGTAAAAAGATTGAGTGAAAACAAATATTCTTAAGTAATTATAGTCAAATATCCGCATGCGGCTCCATTTGTTTGGCTAAGGATGTTCCGGTGCTTTCCACCAGAAAAAAAAAACATAGATACTGTGAAAAAAAACCTAATTTATTTGTTATAATGAATATTTTTTTGTAACTGCTATAGATGGCGATATAGGGAAATCGTATGAAAACGACATATTGCCCTTAAATTATATTGTGGATCTTTGTGAAATAAAAATCCTGAATGCTGGTCTCATTGATCTCCTGTTTGGCTACCCCACTAATAAACTATTTCTTATTCACATGTTGTTGTTTTTTCCATTTCACAGTTACTTTTAATAACTATTTTTTGTAACATAATCTGTTGCTTTTGTTTCAACTTCACTGCCCATGAGGCATTTTTTAACAAACTTCGATTGACTTAATATTTTACATTTATGTTTCTATGACCAAAAAGAAAAATAATAATTTCAACAAGCTCTTCAGTTCTAAAAAAATAACTTTTTTATCCATCTGTCTATCTATCTATTTATCAATATATTTACACATCTATCTATGTATCTATCTATTTATCAATCTATCTATCTATCTATCTATCTATCTATCTATCTATCTATCTATCTATCTATCTATCTATCTATCTATCTATCTATCTATCTATCTATCTATCTATCTATCTATCTATCTATCTCTCTATCTATCTATCTATCCATCCATCCACCAGTCTATCTGTCTGTCTATCTATATGTCTGTCTGTCTTCTGTCTGTCCATCCGTTTTGTCTATCTATCTGCCATGTCTATCTGTCTGTCCATCTATACGTCTATATACGTCTCCATGTTGTGACCCCCCCCCTTCCCCATCTATTTGGCTGTCTAAATGTCCCAGTTTGCAACACACAATACCTATAGCTAATAGTAACTACTAACAACTTAGTTCAATATTAAATACAATGTAGTTCAACTACCCATAGCTAATAGTAAACACTAATAAGCCTATTTTCATTTTGATATTTAATCGATACCAAATTGAGTCATTTGTTAACAAAAGAAACCATTGAAATCTGAATGCATTATATATATATATACATATATATATATATATATATATATATATATATAGCTTTTTGTTATATGTAACTCTCCAACATAAACATTAAATAAGTACAAGGTGTTTTAGATATTTACTCCCATCTTTTTTTTTTAATTCTTATGAAGAAAGGAAAATATGTATATACGAGCTAAGTGGCTGGGTTGATTCTCGAGACGAATTTTTTCCCATTATAAACTTTAATAAAAATGGAAATTCATAAACTCGAAATTATTAAAATCGTGTATCCCCTTTACAAACTACGCGTGTGCCTAACTTGAACATTTTCTCAAAGATTTGACAGGTTTAAAAGTAACAATGTTTGAGGACAAGCACGGCCAGCCAAAAACTCACATAAGTGAAACTAATTAAAAACTTTTGTTAGGAATGTTAGGAAAAACAAGCAATTAAGCCTGTTCCATTCTGGACACAGGACGTGTTAGCGCATTTTCGTGTTATGTATCAGTACGTTTGTTAGCTTTCAGTAAATATTTGTAAATTTTGGAAATGTTTATAAATTCAATTGTGTAATGCATATATTTGTAAAAAAAAAATTATAAAGACGTTTCTTGATATTTGAAAAAAAATTATTGTCTCTTAAATCTAACTACAAGTGGTTTGTGGTTACTGAAATAGGACTCATAACTGAAAACATTCTAAATTATAGTTATTTAATCGTCCGAAAACTCCGTCAATTGTTGCATAGCTCTGATACTTTCAATTAAACTCAGAACACAAGCTTACTATTTCATTTGATGAGTTTCTTAATAAATCTTGGTGAAACTACGTGCTGCAGTATTTCGCACCAAATGAACGGATTATTGAACGTACAAGGTGTATATATAATATATAAGCCCCTTAGGAGCCCTGAAGCCCGGCCCTCAGAGGTCCTATCGCGAAATGTACTTTTGATGTACACATGGCAGGCCAAGACCTACAAAATGATATATACATCATGGGTCTAGGACTTATAGTTGCTGAGATATAGCGCTCCTTTATTAATATAGCTTATATAGTAAAAAACGGTACTAAGGCCCCTTTTACGGCCCTGAGAGGTCAGATCGTGAAATGAAAAAAAGCCATTTCTTGGCAGGCCAAGACCTACAAAATGATATATACATCATGGGTCTAGGACTTATGGTTGTTGAGATCTAGGGTGATGACGGACAGACAGACAGACAAAACGGGGACAATAGAGCATTTTTTTTCGAAAATGCTCTAAAAATGTATTCAGATTTCTAGATGTCATTGTTTTAGTAATTTTAATACAGCTGTAAGTATAGGTTGTGATACAAATACATTTGTGTAATTAAACAAAATAGAAACAAGACAATCATTGGTTCATTAACATCAGGCTGTTCAATTCAAATATGTTTACAATATACAAGTATTTCTAAATGTTTTTAATATTATTTAGTTTATTCTAAACATATAAATCTTGACCATGGTCAAATACACACACATTCATTACAATTGGAATCACGTATGTCTACAGTTTGATTACCGTTAAACTTCTCAGATATGATGCATAGATTACACATATACACAATACATAGACTAGACATAATATAATTTATGTCCGTTGGTCATTTTGTAATCCCTTAGGTGTGTGTGGATGCTGTCCAGTCTGTGCAAAGCAGGAAGGGGAGGAATGTGGTGGACATTACGCCTACCGAGGGAAGTGTGACCGTAACCTAGACTGCGTGTTGACCCTATCGCCCAGCACGGTCATTACTAATACTCACACGCTACAGACAGAGCAGGTCGGCATTTGTAAAAAGAGTGAGTAAGTTTCTAACTATAGCAATCTTTCATTTTGATTCGTTTACTAATAATTTCACGGTTCACTTGACAGTTGTTAAATTTATTTTTCATTCTTCTTTTAACTCTTGATTTGTTTGTGTGTGTTGCTACCTCTTCTGTGTTGCTACATCTTCTGTGAGTGTTAAATTTATTTTTGTTAACTCTTCTGTGAGTGTTAAATTTATTTTTGTTAACTTTTCTGTGATTGTTGAGTTTACTGGGTTTTTTTTCTCTTCACTTCAATGATTGTTAATTTCATTGTTTAGTTGATTTTTTTTTTAATTCTGCTGTGTTAGTCATTTACTTACTCCTGAGATGATTATGTTTACTGTTTATTTTTCCCCGTTAACTCTTATGAAACTGTTTAAAACAAGATGAGCCATCCCACTTTCTCTGGAAAAAATAAATGTCCCCATACTTAATGGTACGGATATTTATTTTTAGTAGAATAATAGCTAATGAATACTGAACTGCGATATGCTCCTTATGGAACAGATATCAACACCTACTCTTAGAATTTATTGTCAGCTGTTCCAATACTCGAACTGAAAAGCTGCACTTGGTTTAGTTTCGAAAAAAAGAAAACCAAGCTAGATGCCTTCACTGTTACGGTCTCCACCCACTGCTACTTGGCACCTCACTAAGTGCTGAAATGTTTGCCTAAGAAACTTCCGGCTAGCAATTAGAGAACGTTAATTGTAATGTAAACCCTGATGAAATACTTGAACACACCCAATTCTGAACAGCCCCCTACCTCACCCCCCCCCTCCCAGTCGTTTCTTCCCTCCACTATTCATCGTCATTCCTTTCGTCTTCTCCCTCCCTCCCCCCTCCCCCGCCGAGCCCCGCTCGTTCCTATGATTAATGAACAATGTTGAAATAAGATTTGGCCACCGGAATTCTGTTTACCTGGCTATCTCATTGTGTTTAATTAGCGCACGACGACTCCCCCCCCCCCAACCGTCGCCCGACTTCCCGCCTCTCCTCTATATCCCCCCATGCTCTTCAAGAGTGTACTCTTTTTAAAAATCGCAATCGGTATGTTTTGTTCTCCTGACCGTCTGACGCACGGCTCACAAACAGAAGGACATCTTTGTTTCTCGACCGACGCTCGGTGTCTTAAACAAGTGTTGAAGAGCTTTGCAGGCTGGGTCAAAAGGAAATGCTTTTGTTGTGGGAGTGGAGTGACTCCAATAATGTCTCGTGTCTGACTTTGACGACGGCGGGGATATTCCCGAATAATTGGCGCGATATGTGGACACAAAAAAAAAAGGACTAGACAAACAGCAGCAACACTTTTTAGACATGATTACAAAAGGTACTCATCCACAATAACTCTCACATTTGTCATTGTTACAAAAGTATTATACACCCACAATTTCGACATTGTCACATCGATGCCCAACGCAATAACTTTAAAAAAATTAAGGTCGCATGTCACAATAACCCTAAATTGAGAAGAATAGAAACTCAAAATGTTTTTAAAAGAATCAAATACACGATGAGGGCATGCCCTATGTTGAAAGAATGAATAACTTTACAGAAACGGCAGAAATAACAATATATAAGTGTTTATCATTATATAATATATATATATATACATATATATATATATATATATATATATATATATATATATTAGGGTGGGTAAAAAAATTTTTTTTTGGAGTTGGGAATTTGAAACATGTTTAAAAAGTTGCCTATGGTCCTACTGATTGTAAAAATGTAAAATTTGTAAAAATCAGATAATGTCTTCCACTCCCAACTTTTAGTTCAAGGGGGTACGGGGCGAAAAAAAATGCACTATGTCTAAAAAAAAACAATTTTTATTTTTTTTTTATTTTTAGATACTAAAACATGTCAATAATAACTATGAATTAATTATATTGCAGAAAAAAATTTTTTAGATCAATTAAAATGTATTTTCAGAATGTTACTCATTCAGAAACTTCAATAATTTAAAAACTTAAAAGTCATTTTTCTCTGAAAAAATACTTTTGACACTTTGCTTCACTATGGCAAGAAAATCTCAAAAACCACCTGTCAGATTTTGATAAAACTTCTAATTTTTATGTAGAAGAGGTGCATTTATAGAATGTCAGAGGCTTTTCAAGAAATTTTAAGTCCTTTTTTTTTTTTTTAATTTTCAAAATTAGCATTTTTGCTTATTTCACCATACAAAATTTTAAAAATTCATAAAAAAAATATTTATTACATTATCAAAAAAGTACTTTGACATTCCATAAAGTAAGCTTTTCTGATTATAAAAATGTACATTGTATATGAAACAGTCTATAAACATTTCAGAATTATTTGCCACAAAAAGGTCATAAATTTCAAGATGGCGGCACGCCGCACCCACAAATATCAATATGTTAATATTTTTTTTTAACAAAATTATTTTTAAATCTACTATATCATTACTAAGATATTATAATGTCTTAAACTTTAATAATAAAAAAGATTTTGCTTTGATCCAGGTACCCCCCCCCCCCAATGTATGACATTTTACAACATTTGGAATGTTTGGTATAAGTACTATGAAATTGTACAAATCTATAAATCGTTCATGTAAAATATACAATGTACATATGAATAATACTGTTTATGGATTGTCACAGGAAACTTGCTTTGCTTTCAATTTTCGGAAGAACATCCATTGATTTCTTTGTTTGCAAAACCATCCCATGCCGAGAGCTATGTCCGTACAGTTTGAAATGTCCGTACACTTTCAAACTAACAGCAGTAACTTTAATTGCTCTTTCAACAGCTTGAGAGTGACAGGGGATTTGAACATGTATGATTGGGTTTTGCGTTTAAGTTCATCATCACAAATATGTTCCAGCAGAGGAGGGGATGTCACTGCACAAAGATCCCAGTTAATCATCTGATCATATGATTTAGCTGCAATATTCAGGATTATGCCATTTTCGTTGAAAAATTCTAACTCTGCATGGAGCTGGTTTATGTCGTGCTGTTATGATTTTATTTACTGAATACCTTCCAATTTCTTCATCATTGTCCTAACTGCAGCCAATAGAATTTTTTCTGGATGTGCAAAGTAGCAGTTATTTTCCAATACAGGCAATATAATATATTGATCAGCAGTATCAAGGTTCTGAAGCAGTTGTATCATATAGAAAAAGTTTCTAGCCCCACTTTGACAAGATGGATCGCAAAAATCCTGTTCGCTTTTGTTAACCATCTTTGCTCTCATCAGTATGTTCCTTGGCTGCCCCATCTCTCCAAATTTTTCTATGTCGACGCATCTTTGCTGGATCCAGAGCTTTAGTTGGTGTTAACATGTTTAAGTCCTTCAACACAGCTTTAACGATAAGACATGTATCCTTATTGCTTAGTTTATATCGATCCACTGCTTCATATTGATATCTGTTTTGTTATTTGGAACATTCCTCATCGCTGGAGAAGTCTGCATCAAGTAGTTCATCATCTTCAGCATCCTGATCTGGAATATCATTATCTTTCTCATCATTGACCTTATCATTTGTGGTTCCTATCTGATCGCCACCCTGCATCAATGAATGTTTTCTTTTCTGTCGATTTTGTAATATTTTTGTTGTTTGCTTGTCAACATTGTCTATGAACATATTTCTTGCCATCTTTTGATCCACCCAAAATGCCCACTCAAGCACAGAAATTATTACTGATTGTGGACATTTACAGTCTCCTCTATCCCTAACATCTGCATCTTTTTACTCGAACAATTATACTGGTAATGTCATTTGTAGGGATATTAGCCTGGTCATATAATTGTTTAACTTGATGCGCTAATGCGTGCGCTCGTGAATGAAGGCTATGATTGTATTGTTCCATTTTAAGCATCCACCAATAGCCTTGAAAACATCTTCCCTGGTTGGAAGTTGTCTTTTAGGCAATTCAGCTGCTGACCCAAACACAGAATGTACAGTTGCACTTCTTGTAGAAGAACTCATATTTATAGAAGAACTTAATAAAATAATTGAAAAATTAATCAAAAATGAAATAAAATAACCATGCGTGATCCGATAATGAATACATGGTACACCAGTTATATTGAGAGAAAAATGGATGCAATGCTTATCCCAGTCGTCTGAACTAATTAGTTGTTCATAAAAAAGGTTATAAAGATAAAACACAAATTTTATATGCATATCATTTCTTTTTTGAATAACCTAGGTCACAAATTTAACATGTTCAGTCATAAAAAATTCATAGTAAATATAGTAAAAATTTCGAACAAAAGTTGGGAGTAGTAAAACTATGTAGTTTTCAAATATTTGTACATATTCCATGTACTACCATGATGTAACAACTTTTTAATAATGTTTCAATAAAAAATTTTTTTTTGACCCACCCTAGTATATATATATATATATATATATATATATATATATATATATATACATATATATATATATATATAATAAAAGCAAACTAAAATTGAGTTAATATCATTCTAAATGTCGATCTACTTAGTACTAGGTTGAAAGTCAAATCATATATTTATTATTGTTTCTTGAATGGTTAAAACAGAGTTGTATTCAAACAGTCATTTTTTGTAAAAAAAAAAAAAGAAACACATTCACATAAAGCCCAATCAATAGGTAGATAAGAAGATTTTTTTTTCTACAACAGGGACTTTATATGGATCGGTTAATGAGGAGGCTGCTTAGGACCCTCATTTCTATGGGTGGTCCCAAGTCAAGTCTCTTTATATTGTCTTAACCCCCTCCCCCCGACATGCATTTCTATGGTTGGTCCAAAGTCAGGTCTCTTTATATTGTCTTAACCAGGCTTGCGGAGCCACCATATTTTTTTCCGGCTCCGGTTCCCACAAATTTGACGGCTCCGGCTCCAGCTTGGCTCCTGCTCCCTATTAAGATAGTATCACACGAGACACAAATTTTTGTAATTGCGCCACGCAAACATGCCGCTAATAAAAAAGTTATTCAAATTTTGCCGCGTTCACCCCCATAGTCAGGAACTTGAAAAATATACGCATTGTCGGTTTTACTAAAAACAAACTATTTCAGTGCATCCAGAATCATATCATTATTTTCGACCGAGGTTTCACTAGTCGCCATTTTCATAAGTAATAAAAAGTTATTTCAATGATCAAATTAGCAAATAGTAAAATGATACATTATTTAAAATATTTTATTCGGACCCGGGAACCAATAAACTCCGATTTTTATTCGGACCCCGTCCCAATAAAGTCTGATTGTTATTCGGACCCACAGCCTTATAAATTTATCTACTATATTTCAGCTATTCTGTTTATAATAAAATTGTTAAATACAGAAAGCGACCATTTTGTTTTTAGTCTATTACAAATTCGCGGTAAATAATATACAAATTGATGCGTTCTATTTGCCGTCGTAGTAAAAAATTATTTTTAAATGATTGATACAATAATTCTATGAAATAAAACTGTTTTAACTTTATATATAACAAAATAACATGCCATTAAAAAAATTTCGGAGGGTAAACAAGATTTAAAACGAACACAAAACGATTCCCCATTAAAGATTTCTTATGGTGATGTGCGTGCACGCTATCATTTAAATGCTGTTACTGTTGTGGCGTTCGTAAAACATGACAACATTTCAAATTGTTGGAGGCGAACAATCAAACAAATTTGAAATTTTAAAGCTAAAAAAAAAAAATTCTGCTTAAAAAAAAACATTTGGGAGCCGTGGAGCCGCCAGATTTTTTCGGCTCCGGCTCCAGCAAAAAGTGCGGCTCCACTGCTCCTCGGCTTTGGCTCCGTATGTCTGGTCTTAACCCCCTCCTCCCGAAATATATTTCTATGGGTGATCCTAAGTCATGTCCCTTATTATTTTCTCTACCCCCTCCCCTTCCCGAAAAGTACATTTTAATCGATTGTTATTTATAAATAAACGTTGACTGAGTCAACTCGATACTCTAGACTTGTTTACTTTGTGCTTCTATTTTTTTTTATTCTAGTGACTCTTCCGTTGCACGGACTAAATTTCAGTGACTCATTCAAATACAGTAATTAACTTTATTCCAAAGATTTACTGCGTTTTGATGACTTACTTGTCTCATATCCTTAGTCATGTCCCCCCCCCCTCGTTCCTTTTTTTGACTCCCCCCTCCCTTTTTATTTTCTTGTATATTTTCCCCATTGATACCGACACGATTTGCGCTATATAGTCTGTTAGACCTACCGATAATCTAAATACTTACCAGAACACAAAAATGCCTGAAGCTAAAAAAAAAAAAAGTTAAATTTTTATCGTTTTATTCATTTTGAACGATAATATTTGCTAAAATTTTTAACAAATGTGGAGAAAGAGGGGGGGGGGGAGTTGGGCAGCAGAAGTCAAGTCAAAAGCTGAACGCGCATTATGCCCCCCCTCCCCCTCTTCCCCATCCCAAACATCATATGGCCCCAGAAATAAATTAAACATTTGGAGACGTTTGTTTAAAGTGTTCTCTATGAAGACTATACATTACTCCCCAGGCAACCATTGCTAGACACTAGACAGCCATTCAGCGAGGGAAGCGCCTTCAAAAAATAATATGACCAAAGGCATTTGAGAAGCTTCTGAATATTTCCCATCAGCGGACATTGTTTTTCAACAAATACGTTGAAGTAAACACATTCTTAAATGCAGATTACTGCAATCTTAAACACAGAACTAAAAATCATCTGCAAAACACTTAAATTTTATTATGAAATCCAATCGTTTATATATATATATATATATATATATATATATATATATATATATATATATATATATATATATGTAAAGGTTGAAGACTTATTAATAACGATTTCTTTAGTTTATGGAGTTTATCCATGTAATTATGGATGTATGGACTTCCCTGACAAAAGATTATTAAATAAAAGACAATTACTTAATGAAACATAAATACATTTGTAATATGATAAAAGATTTTTAATTGACGATACATGCAGTAAGACGTAAGTCAATATCTGTTCAATCAATGTAATTAATCTAATACCTTAGTGAGCTGAAATTAATCTAATTAACTTAAGTTGAAATTGATCTAATTATTGAGCATTTAATTTAGTGATGTGCTTGCAATTAATGAAATGAATGTGCTGATAAAATATAATAAAAAACAAATGAAATAAAAAAAATCATTCACAATTTCTGAATGATTAACTAACAAAGTGTATAACAATTTCTGAATGATTAACTAACAAACTGTATAACAATTTCTGAATAATTAACTAACAAACTGTATAATTTGTTAATCACACGTATTACTCATTGCTCATATTTTTGTCTTTGTCAGTGACCAAGAAACGATCTCGCGGTCATCAGGCAGACGCAGCGTTTGTCGAGTTCTGTCGGCCAAAGTGTACACCCGACTTCTGTACTCACCATCCCCGGGCTGTTTGTTCGGCAAGGTAAGAGCACAACCGACAAGACGTAAAAAAGGTGATAGATTCACGTCGAAGTGAAAATAACCTGTGGCTGCAGTGGTAATAGCCTGTGACTGCAGTGGTAATATCCTGTGGTTGCAGTGGTAATAGCCTGTGACTGTGGTGGCAATAGCCTGTGACTGTGGTGGCAATAGCCTGTGACTGTGGTGGCAATAGCCTGTGACTGCGGTGGTAATAGCCTGTGGCTGCAGTGGTAATAGCCTGTGACTGTGGTGGCAATAGCCTGTGACTGTGGTGGCAATAGCCTGTGACTGCGGTGGTAATAGCCTGTGGCTGCAGTGGTAATAGCCTGTGACTGTGGTGGCAATAGCCTGTGACTGTGGTGGCAATAGCCTGTGACTGTGGTGGCAATAGCCTGTGACTGTGGTGGCAATAGCCTGTGACTGTGGTGGCAATAGCCTGTGACTGTGGTGTTAATAGCCTGTGACTGTGGTGTTAATAGCATGTTGCGGTAGGTAATAGTCTGTGGCTGCTGGTGCGTGGTTTGCGTTAATGGCGCCCTGTGTTAAAAAGTTATTTGGAACTACAGATGCCGCCCATGGGCGGTGCGCCACTACACTTACGTAGTTACGCCACTTTGTGGTTGAAAAAAACAAACAACAACTGATTTTTGGTTTTAATCCAATTTGTGAATTTCGGAGATAAACATTCGGTTATAGACATTCAGAGACATCATCAAGTTTTAAATAGAAAAAAAAATGCGTAACTGAAGAGGAGCCGGTGGAACTCTCAGGTGCCCTCCATTTCCTCAACCCTCAGATAAAGTAACTTGTGTTGACAGATGAGCTGCCCCGAGGGTTGTGGAATAGTTCCGTCCCCGATAAATCGTGAGTGTTGAAATATCATTCGATTCGATAACACTTAATGACGTCTGTAAATATCCCTTTAAAAAAAAACCAGCGATTGAGATGAAAATAAATTTGTGTTTGCAATGTGAGTTAAATGTCAGGATTTCTTCAGCTTTGAAGCACTAAAGATTACCTAACTAGTTGTTGTGTTGTGTTTACTAGCTCTATTCTAGTTCTTTACTAGTTGTTTACTAGTTGTAAAAAAAAATAGACGTTCACATTCTGGCTGGCGACATGGCTACACAGTTAGGCCCGACACAAGGAATGGAATTCTGAGCACTTTACTGGGGGCCTTGACTAAAAATACTTGACCATGGGGAAGTTGCCCCAAGTTGCCAAAGATTATTAGGGCCTAATAAATACTATCGGTGGTATTGTCAGCGTTTTTGTCCAGAATTCCCAAATGTACTTTTGTCTAAGCATCCCCCCTCCACGCAAGGGTAGCATAGCCTAGGCTTCCCCTCCCTATCTATAATACCCTCACCTATAATACACTCATCTATAATACCCTCACCTATAATACACTCATCTATAATACCCTCACCTATAATACACTCATCTATAATACCCTCACCTATGATACCCTCACCTATAATACCCTCACCTTTAGTAATGAGAAGCTATCTCTCTTGGTATTAGACTCGTAGATGTAACTAGGGCAAACTTCGGTTGTGTCGTTTTTACAATCAACTTGTTAAAAGATAACATTGAGACCCAACTGACACATGTCGGATTAGAGCTAATTTAATATGTGAGTACTTAGTAGTGGATATATTCACATGGACCTATATCACAGGCTCAATAATTTTAAGTCATTAATCTGATTTTTCGCCTTTCACTATTAAGTTTTCAACCAGTACAGCGATTTTTTTTGGTCATCAAGTAAATAACAAAGAAATGAATGGACTATCCCAGCGAATTTTCATTTGAGAAACTTTTTATCATTACTTTATTTTATAGGTTAGGGTTCTATAATTTTTTAACGAAAATTTTGTATAACTTGGCTAAGAAATTGTGTTCGTACTTTTTTTCCCTCTCATTTTCAATTTGTTACACACTCTGTTTCCATCAGTGAACATCTGCAAGTCTGTACACATGTTAACCGGCATAAGTAACCTGACAGACTAACAACGAACGAATAGCTTTGGTGATAACTGAAGTGTTTATATTAGAAATAGCTATTCTGTTGTTATTTTAAAAAAAACTGTTTGACTTAAAATTAAAATGCATTAAATTTTATTCTTCATGATCTATTGGTCCTGTGCACAGAATATATATTGAACAGAAAGCAATATATTTTAAAAAGTCCTCTATAATTGATAGAAAAGATAAATTGTCATGACTGTATTTGGATTTCTAATAGTGTAGCCGTAGATACATAAGACTGTGATGTTAGCACCTAAATATTGTTACACAAATAGCTATTGTATTGAACAGAATTACTTCCGATTTAAGGTGCGATAAAAAACAATGAACTATGAAACAACTTCGTAAATTAAAAAACAACAACAACCATATAACAGCTGAATGACAGATTGCTTATTAACAATGTCTGTCAGGCTTTAGAAAAATTAACTTACATTCTTTTCAGTTACTTTTAAAATGGAGTATTAGGAGATGTTCGATGAACAATTTTACAGTTATGCACACGAATAACATTGTATTGGTGTCAAATAAGGCGGTAATCGGTAGAGCCGATCAAATCAAGGATTGCACTTTCTGTATATTTAATATTCTATGGTCAAATCAAGGATTGCACTTTCTGTATATTTAATATTCTATGGTCAAATCAAGGATTGCACTTTCTGTATATTTAATATTCTATGGTCAAATCAATGATTGCACTTTCTGTATATTTAATATTATATGGTCAAATCAAGGATTGCACTTTCTGTATATTTAATATTCTATGGTCAAATCAAGGATTGCATTTTCTGTATATTTAATATTCTATGGTCAAATCAAGGATTGCACTTATTGTATATTTAATGTTCTATGGTCTAATCAAGAATTTCAATTTCTGTATATTTAATATTCTCTAGTCCTGTATTTCCAGGGGAAAAACTTCTGTGTGATTTAAACAAAAATAGCGCCTAATAATATTTTAAATTATGATTCAAATTTTGGATACACAAGATGTGCACTTTGTCTAATTTTATCATTGTTAACTAAGAATTAAAGCATCGAACTTGGTACCGTCTGATAGCCACTAATTAGTGCTACATGGGGGGAAAAAAGTAAAAAAAAAACAACAACGTTTGAACAGGAAAAGTGAATCCAGGCCAGACGTTAAAGATGATTGTTGCCAAACCTGGATACACAAAAAAAAAAGCAAAGTAGTTTTCTACTGTAAGAAAAAAAATGTTTTTTTTTTACTCAGGCAATCAAATTAAATGGTAGAATTTCAAAAAAATAATAAACTTTCTTCCCAAGGAAGTCTGTTTATTTGTATATGTTATGTCTAAAAATAAATAAATAAGCTAGGATTAGCGTAAACAAATACGGTACGAGTATTGTGGGGGCTGCCAATCAGATAGTTTTTTTTTTTTTATTATTTAATTACTTTTGTCACTAATATATGGTTAGATGACTATGTTGCGGCTCTTTACAGCAATATTTACTTTATTTGTCAAAGAAGTATATCCTATATTATAAATAATTTCAACTAAATATTTGTCAAAGAAGTATATCCTGTATTATTAATAATTTAAACTAAATATTTTTTTTTAAAACAAACATAGCCTATAATATAAATTACACAATATGCTTTTTTTTTTAAACACGTAGAGTTATAAAGAACAAAAAATACTTTTTTTTTTTCGTTTTGAATGAAATTTCCAATTACAACACTTCATTAATCGAATGGAAAATTTAATTAGTTAACCTATGATTTAAGAAATAATTATTAAGTTTTTTGTTGTAGAGGGAATGAAGGTCAAATTTTTATTTTACGCAAAAAAAAAAAAAATCCAGCCATTGAATCTAAAATGGGTAAAAAATAAGCAACCATCGGCGTCGTTTACAACTTTGGGCCCTCCAGTACAAGGGATCCACCTAAGATCTAAATGTTACACCTTCTTTTGGGGTCAGGTTTTTAGTTGTTACACCCTTTTAGGGATCAAGTCTTAGATGTTTCGACCTCTTTCGGGATCAAATTTTAGGTGTTACATCTTCTATAGGGATTAACTTCTAATAACACAATGAGCAGCCATACTTGAGAGTGAAAGGGACAACTAGTACTGGCTGGTCTGATCACCAAGGAGACCAGTGTAAATACAGTTTGGTGTGATGATCTGATGGACATATGATGCGGAGTTATTTAACGTGAACTCTGTAAAACCCAATTTTTTTAGAGGCTTTTTATTTCGTTTCATTTCTCCGGTTGTCATCCAAATGTTCTAAGCGATTGGTCAATAACTTCAAGGGTCTGCCAATCACGTCAGCTAATTAACAATGCTGCGAGGCTATGTTAGTTTATGTTTGTTATTGCTGGTCTGGTTTTTTTTTTTTTTTTACAAGTCTGATAGATTAGATTACCTGATTATAAATAAAGTTTGTATAAATTTAATTTGTCAAAATGTCATACTTATGTACCCCTCTATTCATATCCACCTCACCCCAAACTTCCATATATCCTCTTTCTATATTTCGCTATTTTCTTCTTGCAAAGATTTTGTCTAGATTCTGACTAGAACATATTTAAAGCTTCGCCTTTGGGACTGTCCATTATTTATGTCAACAAATTTGTGGCGATTTTTACCTCCCCCACCCCCTTGTCAACAACTTGTCAAACTTCCAGAGACCCCCCCCCTATAAAATTACGTCAACATTTGAATACCCCCCCCCCTAAAAAAGGTGGCTTCCAAAATGTTTATGTGGCAAAATTAGTAGGAATATAGTTAGTTTAATTAAAATACTGAATGATAAGCGAGTGTGTAACACAGGACTACAAATGCTGCTTAATTTTCCTTTATTAAGTAATTATATTAAATTTTTTAAAAAAGTAACATTGTTGACGTCAACTTTTCTTGACCTCCCTCCTCCCCCTTGTCAACAATTGTCAAAAATTTTCTGACCCCCCCCTCCCCCCTATTTTGTTGACGTAATTAATGGACAGCCCCTTTGTGAAAAAAAAACTGAAATGTGTTTTTGTTTATGAAACATTTTCCAGTGATACTGTTGACGTCTACCACGAATGTCAGGGCCGGTGCCAGCACACGTCTTGCAGAGCCTGTTCATTCCAGAATGTCCCGGACTGTCCGAGGTGCCGCAAGGACGACTTCAGGTGCATCAAAAAGTTCGGCAAATGTATAAGAAAGCCGGCGTGTCCAGCGAAGAAAAAACAGTGTCAGTTGGTTAGTCCCAAACAGGTGAGTCACTGTCCAGCTCTTCTAAATATTAGATACACATGGGGTGGGGGGGGAGAGTGTCAGTTGGTTGGTCCCAAACAGGTGAGTCACTGTCCAGCTCTTCTAAATATTAGATACACATGGGGTGGGGGGGGGAGAGTGTCAGTTGGTTGGTCCCAAACAGGTGAGTCACTGTCCAGCTCTTCTAAATATTAGATACACATGGGGTGGGGGGGGAGAGTGTCAGTTGGTTAGTCCCAAACAGGTGAGTCACTGTCCAGCTCTTCTAAATATTAGATACACATGGGGTGGGGGGGGAGAGTGTCAGTTGGTTGGTCCCAAACAGGTGAGTCACTGTCCAGCTCTTCTAAATATTAGATACACATGGGGTGGGGGGGAGAGTGTCAGTTGGTTAGTCCCAAACAGGTGAGTCACTGTCCAGCTCTTCTAAATATTAGATACACATGGGGTGGGGGGGGAGAGTGTCAGTTGGTTGGTCCCAAACAGGTGAGTCACTGTCCAGCTCTTCTAAATATTAGATACACATGGGGTGGGGGGGAGAGTGTCAGTTGGTTGGTCCCAAACAGGTGAGTCACTGTCCAGCTCTTCTAAATATTAGATACACATGGGGTGGGGGGGGGGGAGAGTGTCAGTTGGTTAGTCCCAAACAGGTGAGTCACTGTCCAGCTCTTCTAAATATTAGATACACATGAGGTGGGGGGGGAGAGTGTCAGTTGGTTGGTCCCAAACAGGTGAGTCACTGTCCAGCTCTTCTAAATATTAGATACACATGGGGTGGGGGGGGGGAGAGTGTCAGTTGGTTAGTCCCAAACAGGTGAGTCACTGTCCAGCTCTTCTAAATATTAGATACACATGGGGTGGGGGGGGGAGAGTGTCAGTTGGTTGGTCCCAAACAGGTGAGTCACTGTCCAGCTCTTCTAAATATTAGATACACATGGGGTGGGGGAGAGTGTCAGTTGGTTAGTCCCAAACAGGTGAGTCACTGTCCAGCTCTTCTAAATATTAGATACACATGGGGTGGGGGGGGAGAGTGTCAGTTGGTTGGTCCCAAACAGGTGAGTCACTGTCCAGCTCTTCTAAATATTAGATACACATGGGGTGGGGGGGGGAGAGTGTCAGTTGGTTAGTCCCAAACAGGTGAGTCACTGTCCAGCTCTTCTAAATATTAGATACACATGGGGTGGGGGAGAGTGTCAGTTGGTTGGTCCCAAACAGGTGAGTCACTGTCCAGCTCTTCTAAATATTAGATACACATGGGGTGGGGGGGGAGAGTGTCAGTTGGTTGGTCCCAAACAGGTGAGTCACTGTCCAGCTCTTCTAAATATTAGATACACATGGGGTGGGGGGAGAGTGTCAGTTGGTTAGTCCCAAACAGGTGAGTCACTGTCCAGCTCTTCTAAATATTAGATACACATGAGGTGGGGGGGAGAGTGTCAGTTGGTTGGTCCCAAACAGGTGAGTCACTGTCCAGCTCTTCTAAATATTAGATACACATGGGGTGGGGGGGGAGAGTGTCAGTTGGTTAGTCCCAAACAGGTGAGTCACTGTCCAGCTCTTCTAAATATTAGATACACATGGGGTGGGGGGGGGGAGAGTGTCAGTTGGTTGGTCCCAAACAGGTGAGTCACTGTCCAGCTCTTCTAAATATTAGATACACATGGGGTGGGGGGGGAGAGTGTCAGTTGGTTAGTCCCAAACAGGTGAGTCACTGTCCAGCTCTTCTAAATATTAGATACACATGGGGTGGGGGGGGGAGAGTAGTCAGTTGGTTGGTCCCAAACAGGTGAGTCACTGTCCAGCTCTTCTAAATATTAGATACACATGGGGTGGGGGGGGGGGAGAGTGTCAGTTGGTTAGTCCCAAACAGGTGAGTCACTGTCCAGCTCTTCTAAATATTAGATACACATGGGGTGGGGGGGGAGAAAGTCAGTTGGTTGGTCCCAAACAGGTGAGTCACTGTCCAGCTCTTCTAAATATTAGATACACATGGGGTGGGGGGGAGAGTGTCAGTTGGTTAGTCCCAAACAGGTGAGTCACTGTCCAGCTCTTCTAAATATTAGATACACATGGGGTGGGGGGGGGAGAGTGTCAGTTGGTTGGTCCCAAACAGGTGAGTCACTGTCCAGCTCTTCTAAATATTAGATACACATGGGAGGTGGGGGGGAGAGTGTCAGTTGGTTGGTCCCAAACAGGTGAGTCACTGTCCAGCTCTTCTAAATATTAGATACACATGGGGTGGGGGGAGAGTGTCAGTTGGTTGGTCCCAAACAGGTGAGTCACTGTCCAGCTCTTCTAAATATTAGATACACATGGGGTGGGGGGGGAGAGTGTCAGTTGGTTGGTCCCAAACAGGTGAGTCACTGTCCAGCTCTTCTAAATATTAGATACACATGGGGTGGGGGGGGGGAGAGTGTCAGTTGGTTGGTCCCAAACAGGTGAGTTACTGTCCAGCTCTTCTAAATATTAGATACACATGGGGTGGGGGGGGAGAGTGTCAGTTGGTTGGTCCCAAACAGGTGAGTCACTGTCCAGCTCTTCTAAATATTAGATACACATGGGGTGGGGGGGGGAGAGTGTCAGTTGGTTGGTCCCAAACAGGTGAGTCACTGTCCAGCTCTTCTAAATATTAGATACACATGGGGTGGGGGGAGAGTGTCAGTTGGTTAGTCCCAAACAGGTGAGTCACTGTCCAGCTCTTCTAAATATTAGATACACATGGGGTGGGGGGAGAGTGTCAGTTGGTTGGTCCCAAACAGGTGAGTCACTGTCCAGCTCTTCTAAATATTAGATACACATGGGGTGGGGGGAGAGTGTCAGTTGGTTGGTCCCAAACAGGTGAGTCACTGTCCAGCTCTTCTAAATATTAGATACACATGGGGTGGGGGGGAGAGTGTCAGTTGGTTAGTCCCAAACAGGTGAGTCACTGTCCAGCTCTTCTAAATATTAGATACACATGAGGTGGGGGGGAGAGTGTCAGTTGGTTGGTCCCAAACAGGTGAGTCACTGTCCAGCTCTTCTAAATATTAGATACACATGGGGTGGGGGGGGAGAGTGTCAGTTGGTTAGTCCCAAACAGGTGAGTCACTGTCCAGCTCTTCTAAATATTAGATACACATGGGGTGGGGGGGAGAGTGTCAGTTGGTTGGTCCCAAACAGGTGAGTCACTGTCCAGCTCTTCTAAATATTAGATACACATGGGGTGGGGGGGGAGAGTGTCAGTTGGTTAGTCCCAAACAGGTGAGTCACTGTCCAGCTCTTCTAAATATTAGATACACATGGGGTGGGGGGGGGAGAGTGTCAGTTGGTTGGTCCCAAACAGGTGAGTCACTGTCCAGCTCTTCTAAATATTAGATACACATGGGGTGGGGGGGGAGAGTGTCAGTTGGTTGGTCCCAAACAGGTGAGTCACTGTCCAGCTCTTCTAAATATTAGATACACATGGGGTGGGGGGGAGAGTGTCAGTTGGTTGGTCCCAAACAGGTGAGTCACTGTCCAGCTCTTCTAAATATTAGATACACATGGGGTGGGGGGGGGAGAGTGTCAGTTGGTTGGTCCCAAACAGGTGAGTCACTGTCCAGCTCTTCTAAATATTAGATACACATGGGGTGGGGGGGGGGGAGAGTGTCAGTTGGTTGGTCCCAAACAGGTGAGTCACTGTCCAGCTCTTCTAAATATTAGATACACATGGGGTGGGGGGGAGAGTGTCAGTTGGTTGGTCCCAAACAGGTGAGTCACTGTCCAGCTCTTCTAAATATTAGATACACATGAGGAGGGGTGGTGGGGGGTGGGCTGGAGAAAGAGTGTCAGTCACAAAAATACAGGACTGGATAAAGATGACTGTGGGTCTGAGGCCTGTAACCTAAATAGGGCCTCATTTCGGTGACAGAACTAAACCTAAACCTACCAATACTAAGGAGTATCAGCTGTACATTGTTGTGATATTCTAGAGCTCATGAACGAAAAATTTAAAAAATTCAAAGTATTTATCAAGGAACAAAATAAAAAAAAAAACATGCGCAATAATGGTCTTTCGTCCCTTTTTTTTTGTTTGTTTCTTTTCTTAAACTTTCTTTACATAACGACACAATGAGTTAAAACATCTTTGTCATGCGAAATATTATGATTTTGACAACAGTTCACCTATAGTTCCAACTTAGAGTCTTTTATTTTTTGGTTTTTTTTATTTATTTTACAAAAAAAAATAATAATAAATAAATAAAAGCCTTTTACAGATCGCGTTTGTGTGTTTGTGTGTGTGTGTGTGTGTGTGTGTGTGTGTGTGTGTGTATGTTGTAGATATCATTAAGTTTGTTTTTTTGTCTCTTCATCTTATAAAATTTGGTCAGACGTTTTACTTTACATTTCTAACCGATTTTTCTAATTCCAACAAAATTTCTCATTTAGTCCACATTCTCTCCCACTGTCCGGCTTTAGGTAAGTTCTCCCCTTCCCCTTTTTCTCTCTATCTACAAGACTGTTGGATTATTCCATTCCGTATACAGTACTGGTAACCATAATAATTATCTCGGCTCATATATTTTAAATTCTTTATCCGGCGTTGAACTGTTTCAACTAACCACCGCCACCTTGAATGAACGGAGGGAGGCAAGGTCTATCTTCTGGCTGAACGGAGGGAGGCAAGGTCTATCTTCTGACTCCTTATCTCTACTCTTTAATCCCATTTGTCTTCATTAATTTTTTACCTCTCTTGTGGTCACGTGGGCTGAAAACAAACACCTTGAATGTGGCACAGTTGAGACTCAAGTTCCATAACTCTTGCACTACACTCAAGTTCCATAACTCTTGCACTACACTCAAGTTCCATAACTCTTGCACTACACTCAAGTTCCATAACTCTTGCACTACACTCAAGTTCCATAACTCTTGCACTACACTCAAGTTCCATAACTCTTGCACTACACTCAAGTTCCATAACTCTTGCACTACACTCAAGTTCCATAACTCTTGCACATACATTCTAGTTCCACGACATTTGCACTGGCATTTTTTTTTTTGGGGTGTAATGTATGTATATACTACTATATATATCGTTCTTTGTCTGTCTGTCTGTCTCTCTGTTTTCAACACAACATTCTTTACAAAAAAATAACAATCGTTACTTATCAGTGTACCAATAGTAAATATTTCAAACACAATGATACGAAAGAAATTAAAACGTTGGTAGCATTTATAATGTAATTAAGTATTTTTCACTATAAAAAAAACCAAAGCATCGTTTAATAATAAAATTCTTCAATTTAATGAACTGTCATAATAATTCCATTTCACCACATGGAAAACAGTCATCGTAATATCATATTAAAATTATAACTCGTTAAAATAACAAAACAACACATATAGTGTGGAATAAGCCACAGAGAAGTGCACGTACAAAATAAAGAATCGCTTTTAAGAGCGAAGAGACGGACAGTTGAACAACAACAACATAGAATTGAAACTAAATAAAATCCTATGAAAAATCAAATTTCAGATATTATGCTATGATTTGTACAATCGTGGATGTGAACAGCCCTGTTTAGAGAGAGAGAGATCATCTTTCAATAATTTATGCCAGCTCCACACCACCTTATCTGTCCCCCAGGCTGTCGGAAGAAGATTTCGTGTATAAACTACAAATCAAAACTAACTGACTCTTTAAGTCTGGCATTATCGTGTAAACAGATCGCGGCCTTTTGAGCTTCAATTTCATAGTCAGCCTCTATCCATCAAGATGGGGGAAACTTTCCTTGGTTACTGAGCGTTAAACCTCCCCCTCCCCTCCCACCCCAGCCACCCACCCAAGATTCACAGACATCCACCACCCACACAGAGCGCTCACCTCCCTCCTCATGACTTACACACATCCACCACCCACACAAAAGTCGCATTTCAACATTCCGAGTGTCCACCCCCCCCTCCCCCAACTTTCCGTCCAAAAAAAAATTATAAAAAAAATTAAACCGCGTATTTCCTTGGCTACATCAGCACCAGATTAACTGACGGACCTATCAATGACTTATCTAGGACCTAAAGATAGGATCAAGACCTACTATACATACCCATGAAAATGTAATATATAAAAGGGGATAAAAATCATGGTCAGCTATGTTATTGCTTTCTTCTGTTTGCTGAAAGTGATTTTTTGTGTGTGTGGTTACCACCACACACGGAGGTATTCTGGGATTGTTACTGATATTTCATGAAGGGTTGAGTGGGTGGGGGGGGGGGTCAGGCTCACCACGCCCACACGTAGAGATTCCTGAGATTAATCTCCGCACTTGGCGATACTGTATGCTCCAACATCCGCAGGTGACAAGGGAAACATCTATTATAGCGCAGAGTTATGACTGAATGCTGTTATCTGTGTGCCCCGAGCCGCTGAGTTATCGGACGTGAGACCTACAAGGCTTTTTTATAAGGTCACTAGTGCGAATTCCATCGAAACCTGGACCTCTTCAGCCCTTCGGTCATCCCTTAGGCTTCCACCCTCGGTGGCTCATTGATCACTGTTGCCCCAGTTAAAATAGAATGATAAAAAAAGGAGAAAAACAAAATCATCAAGAGATTAGATCTTTATTCACCTGGAATCTATAGAGACTTATGTCAATTTACAACCTGATTTCAGAATGGTCAAGCTACTTGTTAAATATCTATGAATGGTGTCCTCTGACCAGAAGTACAATGTCTGTGCGTTAGTGTCTAAGTACTGGGGTAAATGACAGTATTCGTGTATTTCAGATACAAACGAAATCAGATACAAACGAAATCAGACACAAACTAAATCAGATACAAACTAAATCAGATACAAACTAAATCAGATACAAACTAAATCAGATACAAACTAAATCAGATACAAACTAAATCAGATACAAACTAAATCAGATACAAACTCAGACACACACAAACTGATACACCAGAGGGGAGGGGGGGGGCTCCAGCTTGAGGGGGGCCCACATTTTTTTTTACATTAAATATTAAGTAAATTATATTATGTCATGGTTTTGAACGTCAAAATGCAGGGGCCCCCAAAGAGACCAAGCCCCCTTGGCTAGGTTCGACACTGTGATACACACAACACGCAAAACACAAAAATATACATTCGATGACTGTGCAATAGAAGTTCATCATGAATGTAGCAATTTGGAGCATATTGAAAGATGTCTCGAAAATTACTTTTTTCTTTCTTCTGACCGTATTTTCGTTTCCTAAATTTAAAAAATATTATTCCTCATAATTAGCGTCTGAGATAACCAGCGCTAAACTCATTTTTTTGTCTTAAAAGCCAGGTAATTTTTTTTTAAATCTATATGTAATATCCTTATTCTATTTTATTTAAACTCAAAACTTTCAACAAATCATTAATTAAGCAGTCTGTGATTCGAGCAAATATTTTTTTAATGATTCAGTTTCCGTATATCAATTTCTAGATTTGATTATTTGATCTCTATAAGCTCACTACACAAGACAGGCAGTCATGCAAAGTTGTATTCAATTTTCTTGTTAGTTTTACTGATAATGCAGAAACTAAGATTTTGGTTTTCTTTGAATGCATTACCTTTACATATTTTTTTCTTTACTGAAGGGTATACGGATACATCTTCCCCTCTTGTTTTCTCTTCAAGTACTAAACTGGAAAAGGTTGTTTGCTTCATTAATTCTTTAGTATTTTATCAAATGGAGAATTATTTTAATTGTTCCTTGTTAATTTTCCTGTTGAGTATTTAAGTTTAATTTAATAAATCTTGAGATCGCTACCCCCTTGTCAGTTCATTAAGTCTGCCTCCATTACAATCTGCCATCATTACAGTCTGCCTCCATTACAATCTGCCTCCATTACAATCTTCATCCATTATAATCTGCCTCCATTACAATCTGCCTCCATTACAATCTGCCTCCATTACACTCTGCTTCCATACAATCAGCCTCCTTACAATCTGCCTCCATATAATCTGAATCCATTACAATATGCCTCCATTACAATCTGACTCCATACAATCTGCTCCATACAATCTGCCTCCATACAATCTGCCTCCATTACAATCTGTCTCATTACAATCTGCCTCCATTACAATATGTCTCCATACAATCTGCCTCCATTACAATCTGTCTCATTACAATCTGCCTCCATTACAATCTGCCTCCATTACAATCTGCCTCCATACAATCTGTCTCATTACAATCTGCCTCCATTACAATCTGCCTCCATTACAATCTGCCTCCATTACAATCTGCCTCCATACAATCTAAAGACAATTTGCACTTCACCTTTATATTTTGTTGAACTGATATTAATGTTACATAAGAGATAACATTGATAGATCATTGAAGAAACGGTGAGAAATTTCTATCCTGAGAGAAATGATAATGAGACACATAAGAAAGACGAGCTCATCTAAAGTGGAGGGCTCAGTGCAGTATATTTAGATTTTAATCTCTCACCTCGACATGTTTCTGACCAAAACAAAAAAAAAAACACAACTAAGCTAAAATAACCACAAGCGTTCTCTTTTATCTTAATTACTGAGAATTAATACACGATAACAATCAGGGAATTCGCCAGAAAATCTGGGGGGGGGGGGCCCTGACAAACTCTGGTAAGTGGAGCCCCTCTCTTCCCTTCCTCTCCAAAAAACGTTCCAGCTGCGGTGCAACAAAATAATACACTTAAATCTATTTCGAACGTGACGTGCCCCCCCCCAAAAAAAATTGGGGGGGGGGGGCCTAAAATAGTGTTAAGTGGCCTCCCCCTTGCGGCGGCCCTGCAGTAATATTGTTACTTTGACGAATTTTCGTTCAAACAAGTAGATGAAACATCTCAATGTGAAAGTTGATGACCCTTTCCCCTTATTTATTGGCTGGACACAAGGAGTATAAGTACGTATGGCGACACCAAGAGTAATGCAGTGCATTTTTCTTAGTCTTGAGGCCATGCGACACCAAGAGTAATGCAGTGCATTGTTCTTAGTCTTGAGGCCATGCGACACCAAGAGTAATGCAGTGCATTGTTCTTATTCTTGAGGCCATGCGACACCAAGGGTAATGCAGTGCATTGTTCTTAGTCTTGAGGTCATGCGACACCAAGGGTAATGCAGTGCATTGTTCTCAGTCTTGAGGCCATGCGACACCAAGGGTAATGCAGTGCGTTATTCTCAGTCTTGAGGCCATGCGACACCAAGAGTAAAGCAGTGCATTGTTCTCAGTCTTGAGGCCATGCGACACCAAGAGTAATGCAGTGCACTGTTCATAGTCTTGAGGCCATGCGACACCAAGAGTAATGCAGTGCACTGTTCATAGTCTTGAGGCCATGCGACACCAAGAGTAATGCAGTGGATTGTTCTCAGTCTTGAGGCCATGCGACATCAAGAGTAATGCAGTGCATTGTTCTTAGTCTTGAGGTCATGCGACACCAAGAGTAATGCAGTGCATTGTTCTTAGTCTTGAGGCCCTGAATCCTTTTTTTTTTTATACCCATTGCGAAACAAGTCCAGGTAAGTCGGTTGGGGGGGGGTTTCAAATGTGGCACTTGAAACTTTTCTAACACACCATTATGTAAATATATGGATGCTAATTTATGCCACCTAACCTAATGTGCAGAAATGACCTACATTTCATATGTCACTAACATTTTACCCGTCAACGCTAGTAGCTTAGGATTATTTGTTTAAACAGTAACTAATTCTCTCAATGTTAAAATCAAAAATTACCATTGCAGTAATGATCTAATTATTTTTTTTCTCTGCCATTTTGCAGCACAGAGGCGAATTGATGTGGCACGTTACAGCACCCGCGCGCGTTCAATTCGGCTACTTACTTACACGCTGTCCTCACTTCCTGTGCTATATATATATATATATAGCTGAATGCTCACTTTTGTGTTATATATATAGCTGAATGCTCACTTTTGTGTTATATATATATATATATATATAGCTGAATGCTCACTTTTGTGTTATATATATATAGCTGAATGCTCACTTTTTTGTTATATATATATAGCTGAATGCTCACTTTTGTGTTATATATATATAGCTGAATGCTCACTTTTGTGTTTTATATATATATATATAGCTGAATGCTCACTTTTGTGTTATATATATATAGCTGAATGCTCACTTCCTGTGTCCTTTCCGCTAACGCTGGCTAATTCGTCAATGCCCTAAGACATTCCATCTCTAACTTTTCATCGTATAACTTTCGCACACTATCAAGCATTCTTTCCGCTACGTCTCTTGCGGTGAGAGCTTCGTGCCATTCTGTGAAGATATCGGAAACTTATGCGTCGAAAGTCAATTCTTTACTATGAGGCTAGTGCTGACAAGGTTCTGCCAACCCAAACGAGTTAAACTCCCCTTGTGTGTCCAGTCACCTACCTATATATTGCGTGGCTCACCGAATGACCATTGCTTTCTTGAACACGATTGGGCTCCAATAAAGGCACTACACATTTAAAAAAAAACGACCCGTCAGCGGTTTATGGGACCTAAGGGATAAACATTCCATTCCTTCTTCTTGCTTTGGCTCTACACCCCACGTGGGGCGCTGGATTGTCGTGCCATTCATCTCCACTGTTACCGTTGCATTGTCTTCTCCCTCCACTCTTTCACTCCTATGGCTTTAATAGCTTTTTTTCGACCACATCTATCCATCTGCTACTTGGCCTTCCCCTTGGTCTTTTCTTATTAGGACTTATCCCATGCTGTCAGGGACTTCAAAAGTATTTTTAACAATCTTAGTAATAGTACAGTAATAGTACAGTAATAGGAACATAATTTGTCATATCATCTCCTGAGACTCTGAATCCACAGTTGTTGTTTTTAATATGTACAATCACCAGTCACTTGTAATGCGAGTTTTGTTGTTGTTTTTTTTTTGGCTGCCCTGGGGAAATACCATTTGGGGACCCTGAGCCAATATAGATTTTGAGGCACTGGGCAAAAATGTATTTAAGAGCCAAAGAGGCAAAAATATATTAGAGTACCACAGGCAAAGGTAAATTATTGGGAAAAGGGGGGGGGGTTGACGTAAAAAACATTCCACGCCGCCACTTTTAAATTTTAAAGCCTCTTATAATATTTAAAAATAGGGTTCCTATTTAAGCTCGGGGTCCTGAACAAAGGATCAGAATTTTCCGATTATCCTTATTTGTGGCGGGCGGGCTTGTAAGTAAAGTCACAATTGAGGGTTGGACCTAGAGAGCCGCATAGTTTTCCTGACCTAACCAGTCACATGACATCAGCAAAAAAAAAAAAGTAAATATATTCAATAATAAATGATAAGTTCGGGTATGAATTTTATTGCTTGGTGCCCCTTCTTCCCTTGATGCCCTACACACGTGGTGCTGAAGTATTGCTTGCACAGTTTAGACAGAATGCCCTCCGATGGACACGTGAGGGTCTGTCAGCGTTGGTGTAATCTATTCTTAGCTTGTCAGAGACTTACAACAAAACATATTAACCAGGGGCTGAAACTCAGGTGTTACGAAACCGGCCCAGCAATTTACTAAACCCAAACCTGTTGGTTGGTTGGTTGGTGTTACTAAATTTTGGGTTGGTGTTACTAAAGTGTTTCAGTTCTGGTTATGGGCTCAGTTTCATAGAAGACAACAGATTCAAATCATCCGCCATCATTGGATGTACTCGACCATTTCGTCTGGAAGAGCTTTTCTTGATTAATGCTTACAAATAATAACATTTCAAAATATGGAAAAAAATACAACTAAAGCAGAAATATCTAAAGACATATTAGCAAATCTGGGATTTGTATGTATAATCTGTAATTGGGAACGTTTTTAAAAAAAAATCCGTTTGACAAGTTTCATATTGGATGGAGAAAGATAAAGAAACATTATTAGAAATTATGCAAATATAATCAAATCGTTGCATTAATTGTAATTCATTATTTCAATTATGTTATTGCTTACTTCACGGAGTCACACTCGACATCGGTAAATTTCAGTATTCAACTCTTGATAAATGGAGAAAAACCCAAGAAACTGCATAATAACCACTTTAATCTCACCTATTTACTCGGTAAATATAAACAGTTCTGCCATTTCCTAGCCCGCTGCCCCTTTCCCACCTTCAACGAATGTAACTATAAAAAGAAAATGTACTGGAAGATAGTCACAGGTTAATGTATAGAAAGTATCACGTTTGGCTATTTTCTTTTCGATTATCGAAGCATTATCTTAGAATAACAAGAAAAAACAACTCTGGCTGACTAGATGCTGTGGGATCTTTTGGAAATCCTTAAAGAAACAAACAATTTCGTTTCGTTTATATTGTGCGATAAGGTATTGAGTTTTTTAATTTTCCCAATTTAAAAAAAAAAATTATACTCCATTTCGAAGAGTATAATAAAGATGGCAGAAGTAGCGTAGGAGGAGAACTGCGGTTTGTGCGGCCGCACAGGGCACCGTACTAGGAAGGGGCGCCGAAAGATTGCTTCTAAATGATTTAACCCTTTTCAGATGGGGAAGAGGGAACCAAAAAAAAAATCTTAATCGCACAGGGCGCCGCAGTAGCTAACTACGGCTTTGGATGGAAGATTTAAATCTTTGACTTTCGACATTTTTTACGAGTCAAGTTAGGTTTTTTTTGTTCACTCAATTTTCTAAATTCAAATCACAGGTTTTAACAAAGTGACATTCACAAGAATAGAGGCGGATTTAAGTATTTTGAGGCCTAGGGCGCAGAACAATTATTTCGGGACATAGGGAACAAAGTGATGCAAGTGTAAAAGTTTTTGCTTTCCATGGCCCTTCCTATGCATTGGGTTCAGGATGCACGCCATATGCACAATCCGTTAAATCCGCCATGCACCTGTAACACAATTTAAAGCTAGAGTAGATGACCAATCATCTTATCAATGTCCAATGTTAAATCTTCGACGATTTAAATTTTGATTATATAATAAAGTATCTTTAATAGCAGCTCTTATGAAATAGAAGCTCTATATAGGCCTAACTAAATGCATTTCTATCTAAATAAATAGAAGCTTTATAGAACTAAAGCCATTTCTATGTAAGTAAATAGAAGCTTTATAGAACTAAAGTCATTTCTATGTAAGTAAATAGAAGCTTTATAGAACTAAAAAGCAGTTGTTTATACATAAAGAACAGATCACACATCAATATAAATAAAAATGTTAATGTAAATAAAGAGCGGTTCTATGTTAATCAGGAGCAGTTTCATCTTAATAAAGCGCAGTTCTTTGCAAATAAAGAGCTGTTTCAGTCAACAAAAGCCACTTCTAATTACAAGAAAATCTGGTCTATATTGAAACAAGCAATTAAGCCTGTTCCATTCTGGATACAGGACGTGTTAGCGCATTTTCATGTTATGTATCAGTACGTTTGTTATCTTTCAGTAAATATTTGTAAATTTTGGAAATGTTTATAAATTAAATTGTGTAATGCATATATCTGAAAAAAGATATTAAAAGGACAAGTAAGTCATGTTGAATAACTGTTACAAAAATAAATAATGATTACGCCCCTTTGATTAGCTTTTATTATTTATATTTAAAATATAAGCAAAACGGTACATAACAAACTCTTATATTTTGGCCCTGAGAGGTCAAATCGCGAAATGGACTTTTGATGTACACTTGGAAGGCCAAGACCTACACAATGATATATACATCATGGGTCTAGGACTTATGGTTGCTGAGATATAGGGCGGTCCATTATTAATATAGCTTATATAGTAACAAACGGTACTTTATAAGGCCCCTTTTACGGCCCTGAGAGGTCAGATCGCGAAATGGAAAAAAGTCATTTCTTGGCAGGCCAAGACCTACAAAATGATATATACATCATGGGTCTAGGACTTATGGTTGTTGAGATCTAGGGTGATGACAGACAGACAGACAGACTGACAGACAGACAAAAATCAATGCAGTATTAGCAACACATTGTTTTTATAATATGACGCATGTGCATATACGTTGGGTTTTTTTAGAAATACTTTTCCCAGTTAGTCCTAATTATAACTTTCTTCACCTTTTATAGATCATTACATTTATCCAAGCCTTTGTCTGAAAGTTGAAATTTTAACATGTTAATCTTAATAGCAATAACTAGAACAAAACAAAAGTTACCGCCATACGTAGTCAAGAAACTTCAAGAGTTCACCTGACCGGGCATCGCTCACCTGACCATCGAACCAGACCGGGGGGGGGGGAGGCAGAGAGCCGTCTTCCCCGCAAATGTTTGTTAGTGCAGGGCCGCACACTTGCCCAAACTGTGAAGAGCACGTTATTGTGTCATGTTTAGCTAACTCTACAGACATTTGCTTTTCCCAGTGACCCCCTGCTGATTCCGCCCCTGAAGGATGGCTAGCAGATTCACAGAAACAACACAGGAGATGGTGAGACTCTGGGGGTGAACAAATAACTGGAGAAACTCATCTACGTAAGATATGACCTCTGGGTCCCAGGAATTTAAAACTGTTTTCTTCAGAGTCTCTCCCTCTCTATCCTATGTATACAGACTAAACAATGAAGAATCATAGCAAAAATACCGAATTAAAAAAAAATCAATCAATGAAACGTACTGTTAAGAAAATCACAATAAAGATGGAAACAACTGTTTCTAATTGTCTTTTTTCATATTATACATTGTTCAGGATTCTTAACAAAACTAATAAAAAAAAACAAAAAAAGAAATATTTGGTTAACTTAAGAAGAAATATTCCTCTCTTTCTCTCTCACAACACACACACACAACACACACACACACACACATATATGTATATATATATATATATATCATTTGTCAGAATATAAGTCTTCACTTTCATTATGTCGCCTTACAAAATGCTATCAGCTGATGCAGAAATGTAAATAGTTTAATAAAAGCTCAAAATGTTCTACTAAGAAATGATGTATTTCTTTTTTTTATAATGTCTGAATGCATCCCTCGCTACCCTACAGAGCACCGGAATCTGTTAGAGAGTGTTAAACCCGGATATCTAATTTGAAAAAAGAAAATCCGAGCGCAATCTCACTCTAATGAAGTTGATGTCTACTTTAAATATTAAGTGTTTCTGAGTAAGAAAACATCAAATTAAAGTTGACAATTTTATTAGAAGAAATATTTCCTATCCTACAATGTAACGATATGGGAACGATGACGCATATGGGTAACTGACGCAGTGTTTGATCTAATAGTTCCGATGCAGCTGCTAGCTACTCACTTCTAAATAACAAATTCTCTACTCTCCCCCCCCACCCCTCCTCCCGCCACCCCCCACCCCTTTCCTTTCAGGATAAAGCAACTGACGACCGTCTGGACTTCCCATCAAACCAGTTTGGAGAGTACATTTTATATCGAATTCATGTCCCAGTCTATCGATAAAATTCCTGGCCTTACATGCCTGTGACGTTGGATGTGGGAGGGGGCAGCACGCAAGTTATTCTATCGGACTTAAAAAAAAAAGTCACCTGCCAGTCTTAAGCCAAAACTCTAAAGCTTTTAACCGCATAGAACACCCGGGGTTAATAGGTGCTCATGCATTCCTCGCCTGACGGGAATTCTTGATTTCGAAAGCGGTATGTTTAACAGAACTAAAACCATCTCTTATCGTCTTCACTTGGAGGGCCAGATTGGCTCTGCCTATATGTCAACGTGTAGTCAAACACATTTCTCTCTAAGCTAATAGCAGTGGGGGGGAGGCATGGGTTATGAATGATGATACATTTAGTGCCGTTCCTAGATCTTTGTGGGCCCTAGGTATAGAACTGAAAGAAGTTGGGGGCACTAGCACTCTTAGAACCACATTTAATAGTTATTAGAACCGGAAGGGGCGACTGTGTCTGAGGGGGGCCTAGGTTGTAGACCAGATCGCCTGTCCATAAGAACGGTTCTGGATACTTTTGTGTAGGGTTGAGTAGTTCTAGTAATTATTTTTTTATATATATACTATTGTAGCATTGTAAGTAATTATTCCAATATGCCCAATCATTTGATTCATCTATACCACATCGTTTCAATTTAAACTTTGTTATTTTATTCCTTAGATTTACTTACATTCTGTCTATATTAAATCTTTGAAATCATTAAAACCATTTAAAGAAAATGTTTCTAAGCTGAACGATTTATTTACGTTTTTCTTAGTGGAAACCGTTTAAATTTTACTTTTTTTTTATATTTTTTAAATTAACATTCTTTGGATTTTTTTGTGATTAGCTTAAATATTGTCTGCATTTATTTGTTGTGACATTGTTGAAATTGTTTCTCAAATTTTAACTAAAAGTGTTTTTCCGTGTTTTCCTCATTAGTGGGGTTAACTAAACCGTTTTTTCCCCCTTCTCTGCATCCGCAGGTGGCGAATCAAACCAGCGGCAAGTTTGTCTGTAAGGTACCAGGATGTTTATGATGAAGCCAGGAGAGATAACCCAGAGCTGTGATAATACTATATACTTATATCTCCAGTGCACACTATTTGCCATGAAGAAAATTAAGTATAGATTTTCAAACTACAACAAAACAGAAAGCATTTTATGCTGAAAATACAACACGTATACACAACTTCAGTACAAAAAATATTTTCAAAAATACGTTGTTGTTTTTATCTTTAATCTTCCGTTAATTATGTTTATTTGCTATTTACTATGATTTCAATTATTTTTTTAAAATATGATGTGCTTGTTGTAATTGTCCAACCCTAGCTAATGACAATTCATTACAACGTGCAACCATATAAAGTAATATATTTAAATTCTCAACATTTCTCATTAATATGTTTCATGTAGCAGTAAGCAAGTACGGCGTTCACGTCAAGAGTAGAACTTCTAGTAGAATGTCTACAGTATTAAATATTTAGTAGGCCTGCATGTGCTAGTTCAGGGGTCGGCAACCTGTTGAGACGGAAGAGCCAAAAGTTGTAATTTACAATTTTCTCATTTTTTAAAGAGCCACTAAAATTGTTGTTTCAATATTATGGTATTTGATTAGGATTAGGTATATAAACTAATATAATTATTATCATTTGCACATGGAACTGGAAGGCCGCAATTTGACATCGAAAGAGCCGCTGCGGCTAGTACAATGTCTACAGTATTAAATATTTAGTAGACCTGCATTTATTATATATTATAGATAAAATCGGTTTACTTAACGGAAATGTTCATAAAATCATGACACTAAATCTTACGTCATTTTTTTTCTGAAAGCTTTTAAACACAAAAAAAAAATGTAAGCTTTTTTTGTGATCTATGTATTCCATAACTACCTCATAATATGTAATTGTATGCATGCATGTGAGTATTCAAATTTCTTTTGTTCACTGCCAGTTATTAAAAAAAGTTTTTTGCCATTGAAGAAAATAACTAAAAAAATATATCTTACTATAAACATTTTTTTGTTTCAGTGGTCGGCACCAGGTTTTAGATATTTAAAAAAAAACTATTCACGGTTCTTTGTTAATCAAACTTTTAAACTATTTTCACGCGAAAAATTGTTTTACTATCTGTTTGTTCAGTTGTTCGTCACAGTGTAAACGCCGTTCATTGAGATCTTTGAATCAAGTCATTCAAACTGTTTTCGGGACCGTGCTTAGCTAGGTTTGTGATACATAATAAATGTAACTCCAAAAATATAGATTTGAAATAATGTACGGTACTTGAAAAAAAATAGGAGGCGATTTTTATTTATTTTTATATTTGGCAATATTTTTCACTAGCAGATTCAATCTATAAAATTGTTAATGAGTTAATTTAATCTATAAAACTGTTAATGAGTTCATTCAATCTGTAAAATTGTTCACGAGCAGATTCAATCAATAAATTTGTTAATGAGTTGATGCAATCTGTAAAATTGCTTAGGATTTAATTCAATCAATAAAACTGTAAATGAGTTGGTTCAGTCTGTTCAATTGTACAACGTCCCAATGTGTAACATGTGTTGACAATATAACCAGTTGTATGACTTCTTAGAATCCTTTTTTTTCATGAATGCAAAGGACCATCGAACGGGCTTTCATAACATTAGGTTGTAAGTTGAAATTTATTTATGTTTGATTCCTTTTTTTTTTGACATTCTCATTGTAAAAGGATGCTTTATTTCCCCCCCCCCCTCTTTTTACTTATTACGTCGTTCCAGCTCAAACTGGTTGGTACAGCAAATAACTATTCAGTCTAGATGTAGTAAATGTACAAACAATGTTTTTTAAATTGTTGTTGTATGTTGTTTTCTTATTTTGTAAATGAAGAGTTTTTCATCCAATACCGCTGTTACCAGTTGACTTACAAGGGTTAGAGTCTAAAATCTTTACTTAGAAGTTGAAAGATCTATTGTCCGGCCACACCGTCTCAGTTGTAAAGTTTACATGAAATCGGAAATAATGTAAAAAAAAAAATACTACATGTAGCCTACATAAAGTAACAATGGGAATCTTATGATTTTTATCTAATTAAGTAACTAAAGTTTAACTAATATATACATAAGTTGAAACAATCTTCTGATTTATTATTATTATAATTGCTGTTTTTATATAAACTTTGGAATAATAAATATTTAATAAAGCAATGTTGGTACATTACCAGCGTTTTTTTATTTAACAATTTAAATTAAGAGGCTATTTTGTTAATGCCTGTGAGTTCAATGTCTTACAAAAAAAAATTAGTGTAGTTATTTGCCAAATAAACACTGAAATACGAATCAGAAATTCACAACAACAAAAAATGTGCTCTCTGCAGAACTTTGAATTTCGCCTTTAAGTGGGCCACACTGAGAGTCCAGGAAAATAAAATCAATAATACCAGTCCTAAAAAAAAAATAAACTCTGTAAAATAGAGATAGACAAAAGCAGCTGTATTAAATACACGATTACAGTTGCACTTACCAGTTCTTGTGTTTCATATTGATAAATCAGGCCTACCCCAAGAAATGATAATCTGGACTATTGTCAGTGGCTCCTGGCCATACAACTTAAAGTTTGGGACTGTCAGGAGGGGGGGGGGGAACTATAGTTTTTAATATTGAGGGACACAATTAGGGCCCTCATATAAACCTTTTCCTATGGTAAAAACAACAACTTGTAAGAACATATCTGCTTAGTAAACATAAAAGGGACATGAATTATGCCATGAATGATGAAATGAATAATGACATGAATGATGACTTGATTGATGGCATGAATAAAGACACGAATGATGACATAAATGATAATATGATTGATTACATGAATGATGACAATCAATAATTAGTGATGGACGGCCATAGAAACAAAC
Organism: Bulinus truncatus; assembly: GCA_021962125.1. Lineage (NCBI taxonomy): Eukaryota > Metazoa > Mollusca > Gastropoda > Planorbidae > Bulinus > Bulinus truncatus. Next base: position 9,744,619 of record JAGDYQ010000013.1, read on the forward strand.
AGTAACTTATTCCAGTGTAGTCCTTTGTAGTAAAAACATCGATGCGTCTCCAGAGTTCGAAAGGTTTTGAAGCTATATTCTGAAGTAAGCGTAAAAAAAGTATAGTTTCCTTAGCCGTTAAGGCTGATGAATTGTAGAATTCATCTGTAACCTCGGCATATGAAGGGATTGTGTGATTAGCACAACGCCCAGCCACCTTTACTTCCCCTACTAAAGCTGCGTGGACTTGTGGGACTAACACCAACTCTCACTAGTACCTGGAAAAATGCCCTTGGTTCTCACCGAGGAACGAACCAAGGACTCTCAAATCGACAGTCTACACCACTCGGCCATCAGACCCACCATAACGAAGATTATTTTGTATTAATTAACAAAAAATACCATATATTTCTAAATAGCTTCACTAATCACACAATTATATATTTGGTAGAGACAAACAACTTAAATTTACTATCACAAACAGTAACTTATTAACCTTGTATATGCAGTCGGCAACCGGTGGTCTGTGGAGAAATGTTTAGGGGGTCCGTAGAAAGATTCAGACATTATTAGCCATTTCTTTATTATATTATTTCGGCTTTAAATAGTAACATCCCTTGATTTTACTGTGACGTAGTTGGAACCCAAAAACCATGAACTTATTTCAGAAAAACAGGAGCGAATGCCACAATAAAATGTATAATACTTTATTGTGTGAAAATTATAACACTTTTTACTAAAGTATAACAATGTTAAAAATAGACAAGTGTAGTTGCAATTAAAAAAAAACATCTTCATATGTCATTACATTATACATTAATTTATTACTGATTCATATTAACACAGTCAGAGTTCTTTGATCATAATTATTCAAATACGTTCCTTTCACTCTGATATGCTCCACACGACACAATTTTTTTTTTCAGCCAACAGGGGCGATAATTGAAAAAAAAAACAAAGAACAGTAAATTCTTGATCTAGTCAACATAACACAGATTGAAACTACATTATTCACATCACAAAACAGAGCCACCTCACCCACCTGTCGGTCTACCTTTATTTGAACCGTCCCGGTCGTGTAAAGTTTCTTCGGACGAACCGATAACAACATTTCTCACTGTCCCGAATGTTTCTTTCGGCGATAAGACACCGTCCAGTGTGCCAAAACTTACTCGAGTTTCTGGAATCTGGCTCACCTTCTTGTTTGATTGTATCTCTTTGCTATTTGTTTGTAGGCCTATGTCTTTCTGTGAATACATGCCCGAATTAGCTGTTTATTTTAAACACGGTTTATATTAAGTTTAACATGTTTAAATTAATACTACTGTTATCAGAAAGATGATGTATTTCTTTTCTTAATATCATTGTTAGCTGAAAGATAATGTATTGCTTGTATTAATATCATTGTTAGCTGAAAGATAATGTATTGCTTGTATTCATATCATTGTTAACTGAAAGATAATGTATTGCTTGTATTAATATCATTGTTAGTTGGAAAAAAATGGCGTAGTGAGGAGGCAGGGGGGCATCATGCCCCGGGCGCTACTCACAAAGGGGCGCCTAATGGTATATTTTACATATAATATTATATGGTTTTCGAAATGAGGAGTGGGGGCGCTAAAAAGGTACTGAACCCCGGGCGCGAGTTAAGCTCGCTACGTTACTGACTGTTATATGTAAAAAAAATCTTATTCAAGCCAAAATAATAAGCATAAAGAGAAGTCATAACTAATAGGTCCGGCCTAGGTTCCATGCTAGTTGACTAGTTTTTTGTATGTTGTTTTCAGTATTTCTTGTTGGGCCCCCCTCACACAGATTCATCTGGAGGCCCATAATGTGAAGAAGGATCTGCTTATCATCATCCATCCATACTTCTAGGGCCTGTCTATATTACTTGCGTAATACACAATAATAAGTGACAAATTAAAACGCATCATTTAGAAAGTCAAACACAAATGTTCTTATTTTTCTAAGGCATTGCAGAGAGAGCCTCCATAAAAGTCCCTACCTGATTGTTATCCATGTATATTAGTTGATGTTGTTCTTAATTTTGCTGACAAGAGGTGAATTAATAATCCATTTATAGTAATTACACGAATAATACTCTTAAAATGATTAATTACTGAATTAAAACGCGCTGAAAAATTGGTTAAGGGAAGAAAACTTTCCATAAAGTCTTTAATAAACAGCTTTACATAGAGTCTTTAATAAACAGCTTTACATAGAGTCTTTAATAAACAGCTTTACATAGAGTCTTTAATAAATTGTGAACATAATAAGATTACAGACTTCAATTAACAAATAAAAAAAAATTCTCTTCTAACCTATATATGATTTAACGAAAATGCAGAAAGGAATAATGTTTGAAAAAATGTTAAGAAATATTCTATTAAACAGTGGTGCATACATTTTTAGAAATATTTGACCATAACCATCGTTAATCTAATGGACCAACATAGGCATTAATTTTGATAGAAATAATTCAAGCTTATATAACTGCAAGAAATTTTGGAAATATATACGGTATACCATAGATGTATGTCTTTGGGGTATACATTTACATAGGTTTAAGCCTTTACACCACATCACATACAATCCCGTTAGTTTCTTCATTGTAAGAGCACATTTAATAAACTGTCAACTATTCAAATTCAGAAACCGAAGTATTTTTTATGACGTCATTTGAGTCAAGCGCAGTCAATATTCTGAAGCCAAACTGATTAATAAAACTGTCATTTGATGGCAGCATAAGGATATTATCCTGGGCAAATTACGGCCCCTGTTCGATCCGACACGCGGTTATCTCCCCTCGAGCACACCAATGACGTTCACATTTAATGTGTATTAGTTGATATAAACACTCTATCCATCTGCTTTTAATGTGTATTAGTTGATATAAACACTCTATCCATCTGCTTTTAATGTGTATTAGTTGATATAAACACTCTATCCATCTGCTTTAAATGTGTATTAGTTGATATAAACACTCTATCCATCTGCTTTTAATGTGTATTAGTTGATATAAACACTCTATCCATCTGCTTTTAATGTGTATTAGTTGATATAAACACTCCATTCATCAGCTTATGATCCTAACCGTCGTTCACATTCAAAAACCAACTGAGGCCCGGAATTCAAAAAGTTTGCCCACATTATTTTAAAGTCCATCTCAAACAGATGATCTACATGTGCGTCAGTTTTGTAGTCTGTCATGTCCATGAAGCAAAACGTCAGAGGGTGTTTGTGGAGGCTTAAAACTGTAACCTGAAATTTTCAAGCACACAGCCTCAGTGTCAGCTATGATTATATTCTGTATTGTCATCGATAGCAATAAATAATCTTCTGTATTGTCATCGATAGCAATAAATAATCTTCAGTATTGTCAATGATAGCAATCAATTATCTTCTGTATTGTGATTGATAGTGAAAAACTTCCTTTAAAAAATTGTCATTAAATGAAGCGTGCAGAGATCAGGTTTAAATTAAGATTTATTTTTAACTTGCTGCACCTGTAACAAATATGCTATTTAAAGAAGGCTAGACAAGAGCTTACTAAAACATCAACCCATTTAGAAACGACAGCATTGAATACAAAGCTGTTAACATCCATCAAGTGACTATCTTGTTGACTGACAATAATTACTTGAAAAAGGTTTATATATAGAGTTTTAACAGCATGTTCATTGCATTAGCAAGAATTAAACAGTATAAAAAATGTATGTCCACATCAGATGTGAAATAGGAATAAAATGTGTTTTTAAATGTTCACTGCAGATAGGCTACATAAATAAATGTTTTTAATGCTTCTAAATGAAGATTTTAAAATTGATAAGAATTCTTTAAGCTGTTTCCAAATTTGTATTCGCGTTTTAAATCACGGGAGCTGTTTTAGTAATGATTTTTAATGTAATAGCATGCACTATGTATATAGCATCTAGATTAGGGTCTGTAATACTAAATGATAAATATCACTGGGAATTTGTAAAAAGAAAATGTCTTTCTGTTGAGGATTTTTATGTCCTGTACTGCAAAGAATGCCAGTTTTAAAAAGGAAGCCAGTATAATCGGTAGATTATAAATTTTAAGGCCAGCAAGAAAGTGCACATAGAAAGCTTTTTAAATAAGATACTAAAGTTACTCCCCTTGTTTCATTAATCAATTATTTTGGCATGCAAGATTGATAAATACATAGAGTAATCAAAACAAATAATAAATAAAAGTAACGACCCCAAAAAATAAATAAAACAAACACACAAAAAAACAGAAACTTAAAAAGAGCAAATATTTAAAACAATTTAAAATAGAATTAAACAAAAATTGTTCATCTGTATTTATTAGCTGATAAGTTTAGATCAAAATTACATACAAATAATTATTTAAGTACACAGTACTCAATTCATAGCAACAATACAGATTTTAATGAATGGCTTTTGATGTGTAATGTCAATAGAATGATAGATAAAAAAAGTACCATTTCAGAGTTATGGTGGTACATAAGAAAAACAACTTTTTGCCTTATTAACACATGGAAAATATTTCTATACAGTCCAGGGGAATCCATGTATACTTAAGTAGAATATGTTGGTTAAGTCTTTGCATTTAGACATTTAACAATGAAATGTCTAAGTGATGAAATGTCCTAGTGAGATTCAGTTTTTCTGACAATAAGTTGATAAAATACAATTTAATACTGAATAGCTTCAGTGTTAATCATATAAGATATACATGTATCTGAATGGCAATGTAACCTGAGTCAAATGCTCCAGAATAACCACAATAGGGTGCAGAAGGTTATTTTACATAAAAATATTACTCCTTTTTAAAATATCATCATATCTGCGACAATCTTTTCTGTGACAATCTTTCTATGATTTTCCTTTCTTTCAGACACTAAACTGTCAAAATTCACTTTATCAAAATACAAGTCTTTTTTTTAAACCACCTGAAAAAAGTAATAGATAGAAATTTCAATCAATACAACAGGTAATTCTAATTAGACTAAAGTGACTTGAATAGGTTTATGAGGAATTATAAATAAGATACCAATATATTTAGGCACTAATATTAAAACAAACAAATATTACATAAACAGAGAAAAGTAACATTCATTCTAAAGTACTATGATGTAGGTGAGAAAAGTAACATTTATTGTAATGTACTATGATGTAGGTAAGAAATGTAACATTTATTGTAAATGTACTATGGTGTAGGTAAGAAATGTAACATTTATTGTAAATGTACTATGATGTAGGTAAGAAATGTAACATTTATTGTAAATGTACTATGATGTATGTGAGAAATGTAACATTTATTGTAATGTACTATGATGCAGGTGAGCAATTTAATTTTTTTGTATGCATAAGCTAGATTAAATCAAATCTTAGTTCATGTAATTTTTTTTATGCATTTGTGTTTTAAAGAGAAAATTGCCAAACATTTCACATTGGTTTTTTTTTTTTAAAGATTATGTAATGAATATAGATAGAAAAAATTCTATGCTCAATTCTTACTCTCTATGGCAAATGTAGATCTAAAGTTTAATATGGAATCCCAATGAATCAGTTTATATTTTCATTATTTTCGTAAAATAAAACTTCCTTTTTATTTTATTTTATTACTATGTAAAGTGTATTGTGTTTTAGATTCATTGACTGTTAAGGCTGTTTCCTGTGTTGCTGTTTTTAGATCTATGCATGCTTTTGGTATTTCTTTGCTTTGTTTTTCTATCAGTTTTATATCATCTGTGTATGCCATGCACTGGAGGGGGTTCTGTGAGTATGTTTCCGGTTCTCAATAGTCCCTGCATTCTCACTTCTGAGGTAGTATGCTATTGTTCCTTGTTTGATTCACTGAATGTTTCTTAAAACTCTTCCTAAGGTAAAGTTAAATACTGTATGAAGTATAGAGAGTCTCTTTGTCTAAGAACTTGGTTTCCTTGAAATTCTCTTGTATTTTCATCTTGCTTCCTGCGTTTTAAATGCCATGTGTATTAGTCTTATTAGCTCTTCGGGGGTGTGCACTAGTGTGCAGCTTATGCAGCGTTGTGTATAGGTAATTTTTATTAATTTTATCACATGCCATCTTGAAATGTATCTAAAGTTTGTGTTCATATTTACATTTATGCTTTGAAGCTTTGTTGTTTTTAGTTTTTTTTTATTTCTTCTAATGTTGGCTCCACAATTTCTGTGATGTTAGGGATTTCTCCTTCACTGTCTGTATTAGTTGTTAGCATTGCTTCAAAATATTTTGTCCATCTATCTATTTTATTTTCTGGGATAAGGTCCCATGATTTGCTTAGACAAGTTTGATCTCACTTGGAAGCCATGGTTTTCTTTTCTATCTGGCCATGTATATTTCTTTTTCTTTTGAGAGTTCCTCTAATTTTTCTAGTTTTTCTTTTACAATTAATGTTTTTCTCTTGCTTATTTAGGTTGCCTTTCTCCTAGCCACTGTGTAAGCATGTGTTGTCCTTTGTTGTTGTTTTATGTAGCATTTTTCTCATTTTATTTCCATAGTATCTGTTTTTAGAGCCTCCAGATTGTTTTTAATTTCTTGCTCATCCTTTTCTTTTGTTTGTGGTAGACAAATTGATTTGTTTTCTTAGCTTTTGTGGTGTAGAATTTGTTTTATTTTTTTATATTTTAATTTGACAAGTTTGTGATCTGTGTCTGCATCTGCTCCTCTAAAGCATCTGACATCTTGGATATTGGAGCTATCTCATTTATTAGCTCCTTTTCCGCCCCCCTTTTCCCCATCTGGTTAACTCCTTATTTCTTTGTGGGTCTTTATGTGTACTATTAATTTTCATGGCTTTACCTGATGTGCAATCATGCAGCAGAGTTCCATTTTTGTTACTCTATTCATGTTGTCAGTATGTTGTATCCTTGCCTATATTTGCATAGAAGTCTCTAAAGACTATTTAAACATCTTGTGGTGTATCTTTTAGTATATATGAATTTTTCCATTGCTGCTACTTTTATCTTGCATTTCTTAAGTTTTTCAACAAGGTGGTTAGCGCTCCTGCTCAATGGAGGCTTAATATGTTCCAAGGCACTAGACAGTAATTATGTCTGTGATTGTGCGAGGGTCAGTTTCCTTTTAAATCAGCCAGGTATTTGATTGTGAAGCTTTAATAGCAGTTGATTTTTTATGCAATAGGGTTGTTCAACCCTGACCACTAGGGTGTTGCCCCTTACAAGCTTGTGGGTAGCTGCCTTTGTTAAAGATTATGTCCCTTAGTCTAAAGGCAGTAGTTTCCTGCTTTGGTCAGCCCTGAGAATTATATTTCATCTGCATTCACCATATCTGGTGAGCTTTGCTGGGGGAGGCATCAAATGGGAGTTTGACCTCTACATGTGGGCCAATATTTATGTTTGATTTTTTTTTCTTTGAAATATGAACAGCAAAAATTAAAATTCACATAAAAAACTCCTGCATAATTCATCATCCATTTTAAGTACACCATGAATCAAAATTTTCAGCAAGATTCAAACAACTCTTAAATTAAGACTATCAACATTACAAATTGTATCATTGCAACATTACCTGAATCAGATGTGTCTTGCTTTCTTTTTAAAGAAGGCATTTTGGCTTCTTTCTCTTTATCTATGATTTTGTTAGATTTTGGGAAGGGAAGTTGATGAGTTGGTGTCGGAGCTGGTTTATTGCTGAAGTAAGACATCTGTAAGGCCTAGTCGTAAAATATTATATTCATTATATTCTATGCATTTAAAGATCACCCACAACAATAGTAAATATTGAACAATAAGATTTTATAATACATGTATACCCACTATAAAGCTTTATTTAATGAAATCTGCACAAGAAGGAATTTAGTTTATGAATAGCTTTTATTGCTATAAACTGGTGGAAAAGCCTGCGGAAGCTGGCTGAATGAAATCCAACAGAAGTGATAACAAAGAAATATACAAAATACTGCAATAGAAAAGAACATGTGGCCTTTATTGCCATGAACAGAATATGATATGAACAGAAATAACAAAGAAATGTATGAAATAATGTAATAGAAAGAACATTTGGCTTTGATATGTAAATCCCACACAGAATACTGTGCTTAAAATTTTAAACAGGGAAGTAAACTTCATAACAAAGTTTAATTTGTACTTTTTAAATTATCCTGAATTTAATAATTTCTTTCTACTTTATAAGTAGTTTGTCTTTATTTAATCTAGTTTTCACATTGAATCTACTGTATATGTTTAGTATGTATTTATATATATATACAATTTATAATGGACAACTCTTTCTCCAGAAGTATTTTACTTCTATAGGTTTCTTAACTCATTCAGTGCTGAAATTTTGTTACTGTCTGTACATTTTTTCACCCTTTATTATACTTACAGATATATAGATATGTGTTATATTAAAATTATTATTTAACTAATCAAACAATATTATATATCAAATAAAAGAAAACTTAATGGTCTTTGATGTAAAAGAAATAGCATAAGGTTAAAAGTATTTTTGTTATAGGATTGAAATCACATGTTAGCATTAACACAAATATTTTTTTGGGTTTAAAATTAAAAAGTCTATTTCTTTATTAGAACTTAAAAAAAATTCTTTTTATAAACATTCAAAAGACAAATACAAATATAAAACTAATTTACAACCAATAGTGAATAAAATAAATTTGAAGCCAATCTAGCCACATTAAAAAAAAAAATTTGGCCTTGGACTACAATTAATATGTAAATATTTCAATAGAATTGTAAATCTATTTTACTTTTGTTAGCAGAAGATGTATGGTAGTGACTTGTTTTTTTTTTTTGGAATGTGTGAATGTGACACTGCGGTGTAAAATATCAGACATTTTTTACTAAAGAAAAAGTATAAATCTTTGATATTGCAATAATTCATCATTTTAAAAAACAAGGGTTAATACAGTGTATCGTTGTTTACGTTAATGGTTTAGTAGGCAGTAATATCAGTCGATCATAAATTTAATAAACAATGAAAAAAATCCATTTTAAATTACCGTATTTCCCCATGTATAAGCACCCCCTTTGTAAAAGCCACCCCCCCCCCAATTTTATATTTTATTAGCGAAACAAGTTATAAAGAAAGAAAATTTACAAAGAAATAAAATTGAAGATTCATAATAATCACTCATACACTCCACCCCCCCTACTTGTTGGGCTTGAAAATTTTCAAAAAAAGGGGTGGTTTATACATGGGGAAATATGGTAAATTTAAAAAAAATGGAAGTTTCATTTTTTTAAAATAAAGAAGAATAGGAGTTTAACATTTTGAATAAAACAATTTTTGATAATTTTTTTAGTAGTTTTGTTTATTTCGTCACTATTAGCATCAGTAGCCTATCGACAAAAATGAATGAGTTGTCTGCCCCTCCCAGTTATTTCCTCAGAGTTATTTCCGATGCCATGTTCAAGTGTATCAAAAACTTAAAACATTTTTCCATTAAAAAACTCGCCAGGCATTTTTTCGTACTTATTAAAGTTAGCTTCTCCAAAAAAATTGTTGTACAAACTGAAAAAAGCTTTGGTGAAAGATTAAGTACCTGGGAAGATGTGCAACGTTTTGATGGATTTAATGAAAGCATGGAATTCAATACTTCTAATAAGTCATCTGATGCTGCAGTAAAAATTTCCTTCAAAGAATGCTTTGGGTATTCTTTAAATTCTATGTAGTCAGGCAAACACTTCATATCCTGATTGTAGAGAAAAAATTTTATATATCATGAAATAATCTGGGATTGAATACTTTGACATTTTTTTTAATCCTTAAAAAGCTATTTTTTTAATTTATTCCATGTTTACAGTCCATTGATTTTTTTCTAATATGTAGATATTTACTGGCCAGTCTGCTTCTGCTGGTGTTCCTAAAACTTGAAAAATACGACTAAGCTGATCAAGATCTGTATCACCTGGCAAGAAAGGAGCCTGACATGAAAAGAAAAATGTTATTTTTTAGAAAAAAAAAATGGCAACTTCAAATATATATATACATGTTTATATATATGATAGTTTTCAGAATAGCTCAACAACTTTAGAAGTTCCAGTGACCTAGGTTGGAAAAGTTTAAGCATTTACACATAAATGTCCATTGTGTCCAGTGGTATGGGATCAATTACAGATTCCAAATAGAAAAAGAGGTAAACAAGCTTTTTTTGTACAATATCATGTTGATAAGTTACTGAGATTAACCGGAGTCAAGAAAGATGGCACACCTTATAATGGATATTTTAGCCAAACCAACACCTAAGATAGGAAAATGGAAAAGATCCAAATGATGTAAATGAGGTAACCGACCAATTATACAAGGTGAGCCCCTGGGTACTGTGGTACAGATTAAACAGATATTGTTGGGATGCAAGTTTTTTTTATTTTGGGGAGACAGACAGCAGAGTAAGGAGGTCAGATGGGACAGCCAGAGTGGTAGAGAGTTGTAGATTCATGTAACTTGAAGGGGCGATGACTTGAAGCATAGACAATGAAGAGTTAAGAAGTGTCATAGAGTATAGGGTTGTGTTCTGCTGTACATTAACGTATAAGTCTACACATCTTTAGGGACAGTACAGAGCCAGTTAAGTTTCATTTATTATTTCATTGATATATGTTTGTGTGAGGTCTGAATAAAGTACATGCTGCATGATTAATTAGGCAATGTTAACTGATTCCAATGATTGTTGTCTATTAATGTGATTCTTACATGAGAAACACCTTCTGAACATGCTTACATGAAGCACAAGAAAGCACAGTCACATGGTGACACCAAAATTAATTAGCACATAATATGGTGAATCTCAGCAAAAATAAACAACCCTTATAAATCCTCAAACCACATTATCAAACATCACAAGACGTGTTGAAAGGCCAGTCTTCCTATAATTATTAAAAATTTTCTGATGATTTTTGTGAGTACATATTTATATATATATATCATCAGAAAATTAAAAAATTAATGCTAAATCTATTATATATGAACACTGGTCTTGCAAAGCAAAAGTTATTTTATGCAATGGCAATAAATGACAAAGAATAGCTAAAAAAAAGTACAACTCACTCTAATTAATAGCTCTGCTATGATACACCCAACTGCCCAGATGTCTACACCTTCCCCATAAGCTCTTGCTCCAAACAACAACTCAGGACATCTGTACCATCTAAATAATGCCAAAAAGGATAATTTGACAACAAACAATCTACATGAACATTTAAAAATGACTTGAGAGAAATCTAACTTGTATTTAAAAAAAAAATTTTATGAAATTGTTAATGAAACTATAACAGACAGATTAGGTATAAATAATTTAAATAAACTTCAATTTTGTGGACTTGATATTCTGAAAATGGTAAAATTTTAGTAACAAGCTAAATAAAAAAAAGTACCTTGTGACCACCTGATGGGAGTAAGGCCTGGAAGGTGATCCATAAAATTTTGCAAGACCAAAGTCACCAATTTTTAAAACACCTTGTTCGTTAATCAACAAGTTATTTGGTTTCATATCCTACATTAGAATGCAAGCATAAAACATTTACAAATTTAGGGTTAGGGTTTTTAAAAAACCAACACTATACTTGTATGAAATAATTATTATAAATGATAAGTATCAAAAAAGCACCAAAAAAATATTTAAAGCAAATGACTTTACCCTATGAAGAACCCAGTGAGCATGTAAGTACTCAAGACCAAGAAGTGTTTGTAGAACATATGACTTTATATGAGGAGCAGTCATAATCAGACTTGTATCTCTAATAACAACCTGAAAGATTTTTTTAGTCACAGAGATAGAATGAGAATTTCACTATAACAACTTAAAAAAATCTGGATTAAAAAAATGAGTACAGATGAAATGAAATTTGTCAATTTTTATTTTTACATGTAAGTATAAAAAAAATGTAATAATCTGATTGGAAACTTTTAGTACTACAAGTATTGCAACAAAATATCTTAGACGAGGGATAGGAATTTTTTTTATGTTTCTCAGGTCTTCAGGCTGTTCCTGAATCTAACCAAATTTTAGGTACCTGACATCAGGTGTGTATGTGAAGGTGCATGGACTATAACTGTGGCCCGAATTTTACTGCTTACAGCCTAAAACGTGCCATCAGTGATGGACAAAGACTGTCAAAAATTATTGCTCTTTATCTAAATTATTAGACTAGAAACCAAAAAGATGTTCAGTTGAATCCAAACATTTAATATTAAAAAATTAAATGGTTAATACTTACCTCTAAATCAGTTTCCATAAAATCAAACACCAGGCTCACATTAGACTTGTGACCAAAAACATCTAACAGCTGCAAAGTAACACACACAAAAAAAAAAGATGGAAAGATTTTAAACAGAGAAGATAAAATCACTTATATTGTGATTTTTTTTTTCTTATAATCAACATTAAATAATCAAGACACTGAATAGACAATATATAAAAAATAAAATAGTCACCCCAATAATGTGTTTATGAGAAAGTTCTTGTAATAGTTTAATTTCTCTCAGAGCTGTTCTGTTTATGCCATCAGCAGCCTCTGTTCTTGAACCAAGTTTAATCTTTAAATGGAAGATGATTTATACAATGATAATTAACTGCCTTAAAATTAATTGAAAAATATTTTTCAATGAGCATAAAATAAAAATATCAGTGAAAAATATATTAGTATCTGTTAATATAATTATTTCACATAAAATCTGCTTCCAACTGCTTTTACCTTTTTTTTTTGGCTGTGTCATTTTGCTCTAGTCTATTTCTTTGCTATTGGTACATGTGTTTTTGCACTTGAAAATCTCCACTATTTGCAGTTAAGTAATAATAATATAAGCCTATTTAAAAAGCCCCAATGAGCATATTAATTACTGTATCTTTTTTCCCAGTCAGATATTTTAATGTTAAGAATTCTGCTTTTAATTAGAGTTTAGCCTCATGGGAGACTAATGGAGATGGGAAAGATGATTGACTGCATGCTTAGCTTGCTTAGTTCCTTTAACTCTTCGCTGAGAAAGGGCCTCAGTAATCACTCTCCAGCACACTCTGTTTTGGCAGGCCTTTTTCAGTTCACTCCATGTTAGGTTGCATGTTAGGTTCATTTTCTGTTCGCAAGACTTTCTCCTAGTGGTCTTTGGGTGGCCAACCTTTCTCTAGTCTTGGGGGTTCCACGGGAGACCAATTTTAATCAATGTCTTCTGAAAGCTTCCTGAAAGTATGACCAATCCATCTGCATTTCCCATTGCATATTTGCAGATCTATTGGGTCATGGTTTGCCATCTGCCACAGATCTTCATTCCTTACTTTATCCAGATGCCTTATCTTTAGGAGGCTCCTAAGGCAACCATTCATGAACATCTGAAGTTTGTTGGTCAATATATTGGTCACTATGCATGTTTCTGCATGGATAACACGTTTTTAAATAGTTGTTTCTTTCTCAGTCAGATATTTCAATGTCTAGAATTCTGCTTTTAATAAGTGTTTGGCATCATGGAACACTAGCGGAGATGGGAAAAACAATAGGCTGCATACTATTACTATTTTAAGTAACTTTGGGGTAAGAACACTTGATTTTATAAAATCTCACAAGTTATTTGTAATCATTTGTAGTTATTGCTTAAAAAAAAACAACAAACAAGTTAAAGAAAAAAAGCTTGCCTATCATAAAAATCAAATCGTCTCCCTAACCATACACAATGCTGCAAGGTGGGCATGCAGTCATCAATCAGGGATGGACTTGTAAGGACTAAATATACATTAGGATGATAACTATTTTCATTTTTTTTTCATAACGAAACTGAAACCCCTTACATTCGAGGAACAATTGTATGTACATGACAGTAGCAACATTAATTTTTTTTTAAATTGAAAAAAGTTCCCCCACCTTTTAATTTTTGTTTTCTCATATAGTGCAGTTTGACTCTTGGTTTCAATTTCACACTGAATTTTTATATGACTTTCTAGACTGCTTTTAAGCACATTCCAGTCATCTGTTTCCATTTGTCTATAAACAAGGCATTTACTATGCTCAATTTCCCTCATCTTCTAAACAGAAGAGGTATCCAAGAATTCTATCTGTTGAAAAGCTAATCAATCTTACATGGATGCCGACAAATCGTCAAATTCTTGTAAACTTCACCTTTCTGTTCAATAGCCAGAAACAGCGACTGGATCGAATCAAAATTATGATTACTGATATAGAATTGCTCTGAAGGGAAATTCTATACTTTGCACTATTATCCAGCATACTAATCAGAATGAAACTCAATGGTCTAATTGATTTATATGACAAAAACAAAAAGCAACCGTCTGAAAACACTTTCTCAGTTATTTGATGTCACCAATGTTAATGGAGAATGGAAAAGCACAGAGGATAAAGAGCTCTACCAGAGCCAAGTTAACAGTGGAGGAAAGATTGGTTATTCAGTGGTCCAACAAGCCCCTTAGGAATCAATCCACCCAAGAAAACGAATCCGACTATCAAAAACTCAATCTCAACCAGCTTTTCTCAATCACAACCTACTAAAACACATACAACTGTCTCACAACCTACATAAACACATACAACTGTTTCAAAACCTACACAAACACACACAACTGTCTCAAAAACTACACAAACACATACAACTGTCTCAAAACCTACACAAAAACATATAACTGTCTCAAAAGCTTCAGATTATGAAACCTCTGCTTCTCCACCCGAGTCGCCAACTATTTCTTAAATGTCATCTTTGGGGCCGTCCATAAAGTACGTCACGCTATTTTTGATGATTTTTGACCCCCCCCTCCCCCCTGTCACAAATCTCGGGACCCCCCCCCCCCTAAAGTACGTCACACTTTCGAAAATTTTTTTTTTATTAAGAACTAATTTAAATTTAATCGAAAACTTAAATCGCACTTCACTATTAAACTGCCTTAAAATATAAATATTAAAAGAACTATCAGATTATTAAAAGAGTGTAATAGTAGAATAACTAATTGTCAATAGTTGTATCATTTATTCTTTGAAACAGTAACTCAATCAATTGAATTTGAAAAAAAAATTGCAAAAATTAGATTAACAATTATATAATAAACATCATTTATCTGCTACCTACTCATTTACAATGGGTGAGGTGAACTTTGAGATAATCTTCCGATAATGAATTCTATTGACACAGGATAAGAAGTAGATTAGCGAAACTTGACCTCAACCAGTGATTAAATAATAAAAATGGAAACAAAACAATGTGACTAAAAAAAGGACTAGATTGACAAATTATGTGATCAGCTCTTGTGCTATATTGAATATGTTTATAGTGGACCTGTGAATTATGTTTAATTAAAAAAAAATTCACTAGACATCATAGTGTTCATCCATAGTTAAGACTGACATAAATCTTTCCCCATCATCGTTTCCTGGAAGGATAGTTGCAGACAGATCAACTTCCCACTCAACATTCTCTGAATGTACATTTTCCATTCTGCCAAAAATTGCCATGAGTTCTCTTTGCCTTCTAGCAGCGATTCTCAAAGGACGAATGCGTTTTATCTGAGTTGATTCTGGAAAATTTGGGGTTGGCACATTCTCCTAGGAGACGGGTGGTCGAGTGGTATAGAGCGCTCGACTGTCGAGCGGAGGGTCCCGGGTTGGAATCTCAGTGAGAACCTTAGGACTTTTTCAGGTCCTGGTGAAAGTTCCCACGTCCACCCAGCTTTAAATGGGTACCTGACTTAATGTTGGGGGAGTAAAGGCGGCTGGGAATTGTGATTTGGAGGAGGAAATAATCTCGAAGGTAAAACGTTGAAAAATGAGCTCCGTACTTTGTCGCAACATTTTATGTCCTGACATTTCACAATTTGAGTGAAGTATTGGCTGGTGAGAACATGATGGTCAAACAATTCTTATCCTTCGACATCAGTCCTGCTGCATCCAATTCAGATTTCTCAGGGTTGATATATTCTGCAACTGTTGGAAATTGGTCAACAATCACATGCGACCAGATTTCAGCTAAAGTTTCACCTGCAAACTTGAAGTTTGTTCTTTCCAAATCCTCATTTATTGTTCTGCCCTGCGAATCAAAGTGAATGCCATAATGTTCATTTGGCAATATGACACCAGACAGTTCGCTGCTAAATGGAGCCATTCGATGTTCCACACGATTATAAGCACTTCTTCCTGGTGAACTGGTTGCAAGGTATTAGGCATCAATATTATTTTAACGAAGTGATGGATTGCAACTTCAATTACGGTAATTTTTTGTATTATAATACAAATTCCACATTTCTTTATCAGTGATATAATTATGCAGCAAACAACAAAGAAATAATAACACTTCCGTAAGGCTACTGATAAAACAAGGCTTTGCAACAGTTTATTAGCAGTCCTAACTAGCATGAGGAATTGTGAACAACACATTGAAAAGATATGCATTTCATGCTATTTTGACATAAAACTAATGCAAGTGTTTCACAATTTTTTTTGAAAATTATTTTTAAAACTATTAAGTTTTACTGAAAAAATAAAAAAATTAAATTAGATATAAAATTAAAAATATATTAAAAATGTGACGTCACACTTGGTCTGACCCCCCCTCCCCCCTGTCACAAACTGTCACACTTTCTTATACCCCCTCCCCCCCTTGGAGCGTGACGTACTTTATGGACGCCCCTTTTGTATGCAAACCGAAATACCAAAGAGCAAGCACTAGAACGGCGGGTTTACTAGTACTGAAAAACATTTCTACACATAAAGCATATGACGTTCTAGCAACCATTGCTGTACAGGGTCATGATGTGCCGGTTCCAAGTCAGGCGGGTGTCTGGAAATGAGTAATCTCTGAAGGACAGAAAATGAAAACTAAAATTGTTCAAAAACTTCAAAGCAAAGATCCCTATTGTCTCCAGTTTGATGGTAAAAGAGTGCAAGGGGAAGAGTATCAAGTAGTTGTGCAGAAAAATATGACAACCAAAATCAAACTCGGTATTCTTAAATGTGAGAGTGGTTCTGCCGCGGCCATTTATAGTAAGCTACATCAGCTAATTGATGAATATTATGCTTGAGAAAATATTTGTATGTTAATTTGCAACACAACCGCAGAAATACTGACCATTTGCACGGGATTGTGAAACTCATACAGGATGATGTCTTGAGCAAGGGCTTTCAGAAGCCACAATATATTGACTGTCAGCACCATGTACTCGACCTTCTTCTGAAACATGTCATGAATTTTCTTATTCAAGAGCCAACGAGCAAACCAGAACTCAACTATTCCTTCATTGGCAAATTAACACAAAACTATGTCACTCTTCAAGCTGATTACCGCTTCTTGTGACAGAAGATGTTAGCACAGGCGAGAACCCACATTGGCCTCGCATCAGCTGAAATAAATTACCAAATTTACACCAGGCAAGATGGAACTCACTTACGATATATACTGTTATAGCATTATTTCTGATACCAGAGTGGCGCAGCATTCTCGCTTCTGCCTGCAACTTCATCTGCTACGAATGGGCAAATGCTTGGTTCGATTCGCAACACTACAATGAAGCGTCCTTCAATGACCTGTTTACCTCACTTATCAAGATAAAATGCAAGAAGACAATTAAGTGTTTAAAGACCGATTGGTCAGTCGTGAAGTCATTAAGTGACATTCCCAGATCTAACCAAATTGCTGAATATTTTTTCACTTTTTTCTTCGTAAAAATGGGGAGGTGGGGGAACTTTTTTCAAAAAAAATTAAAAATGCTATTTATATTCTTAAATCACACATAAAGTTTCCTCGAATGCAAGTGGTTTCATAAAAATGTATTTTTTGTTATCACACTAATATACACTTGCTATTTATTATTGGATTGAACTGCACAAGTTTATATGTGTCCAGTAAAGCCTTAAAGAGGCTGCTATTTCCACATGTACATCTTCATTATCTGAAAATAGACACCCTCCCCTTTTTTTTCTTGTCTTATAATTTTAAAAAAAATGTGTTTTCTGAGGAAAGCATGACATTTCTATATTCAAATGTTATAAAGACTAAGTAAAAAGTAGCAGACCTTTTTAACAGCAACCATCTTATCATTTATCCGATCTCTGGCTTTGTAAACTGTTGCAAACTGTTAAAAAAACATTAGACATAGTTTTATACTTAACCAGTGAAATTACAAACTGTATAAAAATGGATTATAAAACAACTAAAATTGTTTCCAAAAAAGTTGTGTATATATATATTTTTTAAAAAATATTTCTTAATATATCCCATTTTATTAGACACTGCACCTATATAGAAACTAATAGCAGACTCACCACACTATTAAAAAAGAATGACAATTGTGAACAATGAATATTGAGCGATTAATTCATTATATTTCCATTCTATTTTATCCATTAATGACACCTTATGTCATAAATTATTTTGATGTTGCTTATATAGGACAATATCATGTATAAAGTCATTAATGTATCAGCAGAAGTTGGGCACTAGCTTATTTTTTTTTTAAAGCTACAACATAACTAAAGAAAAAAAAAAATAGTTAAACTTTCTAGAAAAAGTTTACAGAAAAATTGAAATTATTCATATTCCATTAACTTAAGAAACAATATATGCTGATTACTAAAAATAATTTAAACCCTTCATATTTTTTAAAAAAATGTTTATATGTTCTGTTTTTTAATTGGTAAAATTTTATTTACATTGTTTTCTGTTCTGTATTAACATTTAAATATTATAAAAAAAATTTTTGGTGACTATTAAATATTTTTTTAAAAGACAAACTTAAAAGTTAGGCTAAAATCTATTTCATGATTGATTTAAGTTCTTCATTTACTATTTTAATTAACTAAAACTTTCCCCTAACAATTTACCTTGTCAAAGTAATATGTAAAGAACAAACTGTGGTCTAAACCAATGCTTCTAAAAAATACCTGAAGCAGCTTTAAGTGTTTCTCAAAAAAAAGAAATCAAATATACAGCTTAAGATTGTTTACAGAACAAAAGTGGCCAACCAAGCACCTAAAACATGCATAGCTATTTAGGTTTAAAGTTAAATTAGTTTCCTTTAAAGTAAAGAAAATGACTTCCTTTGAATCAGAAATCACAAGTTAGTGTAATTTTCATTAAAAAGTTGAAACAAATTCTCACTGTAAAAAGCTGATCACTTTTAAACCGTTTGAGATATTTGCATGTTAAAGATTTGTATGTCTATTATTTAACTAATATTAGAGGAAATTATTTACTTAAAAAGTAAAGCATAGATAGAGCTTTAGAGCTAGCTTTGGTAGTTTACTTAAAATGTAATTTTTACTACCATTGTATTAGCAAAACAGGCTTTAACTTTGTAATCATTTAAAATGATAATGTCTTATGTTCTTCTTTGAAATAAATATATTTTAGTTTTCCATCAATAGTTTAGAGAAAGAAGGTAATATTATGTTGTTTTATTCAGATAAAATTTAAAAAGTTTTAAAATATTCAGTTAAATAGTAAATATATTTAAACTTTTTTGTTTTTAATTGAACATAGTTTTGACCAAGCTTTTTTTTTACTGAGTTAAAACTTTGCTGTGGCTAAAAAATATATAGAGACCATATAGATAGTTAACCATAAACTTATTATGTAGTATTTATGCTATACAAATAATATATACTAATGGAAGTGGCTACGGTTCCGTCTAGACAGACTCCGTATTTTTTTTTTCGGGGACCATTTATAGATGTGCGCATGCGCGTACTAGACGGTCTCTGTATTATTTTTTATAGCAAATTTGTTTTTTTCGGGGCTAGGGTTAGGATTAGGAATAGGGTAGGATTAGGTGCAATAACTATAGACAGACCCCAAAAAAAAATAATACAGAAACCGTCTAGTATGCGCATGCGCACATCTATAGACGGACCCCGAAAAAAATAATACGGAGTCTGTCTAGACGGGACTCAAGCCACTGCATATACTAATATAGTTAGGAACGTCTTTTGCCCATCACTGAAAGTGACGACTTGGACTTGAGTCATTTTACTCAAATTTACTGTACAACTTACTGTACAAGTGAAGGCAGGTAAAAAAAATAATATTAATTTTTATCAAAATAATGTATGCCCCTAAATAAGATTTAATATATTTATTAAGACTATGAAAATTGGCATTAGCTAGGCTAAAAAAATTTAAAATAAAATCGGACAGGCTACGCTTACGTCAAGACGTAATTCGTATTTTTTTTTCCGGCTTACGTCAATAGATATTTCTCCACACCCTAACACTGTCCCTAACCCTAACCTTATCCCTAACCCCTAACCCTTTTTGTTTACGCAGTGGCAGCGGTAACATCAAGACGTAATTCGTATTTTTTTTTCCGGCTTACGTCAATAGATATAATAATAGAAGGCGCTTGACGTAAGCGTAGCCACTTCGAAATAAAATATTCAAACGAGTCACAAATCACAATCAAAGATTGAATGAAAAAAATCCAGTAATTCTATAAGTCACTAGCGAAGAACAGCCAAATAGAAAAGATAAGGTATAAAAAACAACTGAAGCCTGCAATCCACTAAATATTTATGTCTCACCTGTCCTTCACCCAAAAAGTCTATTTTTTCATATCGATCAGTTCCATCTTCCCCCATGTTGTTTTGATAACTAGCTTAGGAAGTATCTACTATCAACTGCTAAAACTGCATTGCATACAATCTTTTAAGTTAAAGTCACTAATCTATGTAAAATTGATAATCTTAAAATGTGTACAAAATGATTGTCTGATGTGTTACAATTAAATTTAAATGCATTGTCTTTGTACAAAAGATTATTTACAATGTCATCACGTGAAGTGATCACCCTGCAGTTAGGACATTATTCAAATTTCGTCGGAACACATTGGTGGAATTTACAAGTAATTATATTTTCTTTCAACTGTCAACATACTAATACTTTGTCACTTGTGTTGTCAACAAGTCAAGTTTTTTTTTCGTTGTTGACATACATTAACAGTGTGAAATAGCCAGGGTCAAGTCCGCTGTTATAAGTCAAGTTACCTTCTTAGTCAACAGTATTTAAACCTTTTCTAAATCGACAAAGTGTTGCGAAATATCCGAGATTGACAAATGAATCATCATGAAATAAATCCTCTTCATTGAGTCCATCTCAATCAATGAATCATTTGTTTAGTACTCTTTTTTTTATAAATGCTACATCATTACTACATGCCATTTATTTAATTTAAATGAAAATGGTAGCTTTAAGTTCTGGATCCACCAACACGAAACACTTTCGCGCGGAACCTTCCGCGCCAAAGTCTCAACTTAGCGAAACTCTTGTAGATCCACTGGGACGAAACAGTGAGCGCCGAAACAACTCACCGGAAACAAGATTTTTTAATGATTACTTTGCACTTTTTCCTACTAGTGAAAAAAAAACGATACTTTGAAAAGCAGAAAATACTGCATCCCGTGTGCCTTTTTGTTCTTATGACAAATAAATTGTCTAGCTAGAAATGGAAAACTGTTGTTTTGTTTTTTTTTAACTTTTTATTCGATCGGTAGCCGTTAATTTTTTTTTCGTCTTCATGATCAGCCAAACATTCATTTAATAGCATTTATGTTTTCAGACAGCGCTTCGATCGAAAGGAATTTCATTTGTAGAATATGTAGATAGACGATGTATATTTTCCTTTCAGAAATTCATATACAAAGACTGTTGCCGGCCAAAACTTATAGTAATTCATGTTTTTCTGTCAAAATTCACTTTGTTGTTGTTGTTTTAATGAATATACACTAATGTGAATCATTTTTTCTATTCGAATCGACGTTTCTAAGCAGCCATTTTGTTTGTTTATCATGATGGAAAATGTAGCTCTCCGGAAAAAAACTCAGCAAGCAGCGAAACTGAAAACTTTCGCTGTTCCGCAGTGGAATTCCTGACCGGTGTACATGTTCTCATTAGAATATCATTGCAGCGAAACAGAGATGGAATTCGCAATGCCCTTAGATACCGGAATTTCGTCTTGGTGGATCCATACCTTTAAATTAAATGGTGAAAAAAAATCAATGCCATCATATTATATAGGTATTATTACTATTATTAGGAAATCTGACATTTTACTAAATTTTTTCCTGAAAAGTTGTGACTAATGTCTACTAATGAGTTTTCTTAAAATCTTTGAGGGTAGTACACTTAGGAGGCTTATTTTGTCAAAGTTTTAAATATATTTATGAGCTGTGACAATTATTTTGTAATACAATAATGAGTTTGATTTATTAGCATTTTTAAAAATTGTAATCATAAAAAATGATTACCTTGAAAAATGTGTTCCTAAAGTATTTATTTACTAATAAAAAGATTTTATTTCACTTTGATGAAACTTGTTTGGCATCTAGGAAAATCATTTATCCTATTACCTGCAAAGTTTCATTGAAAAATATTCACTTCCAAGAACCTTTTTTAATTTTTCAAAAGTGTGTATGAGTGCTACCATTTCTGATAGCCTTTATAGAAAAAAAGAGCTACCTTCAGTGAGATTATTTATTTATGACTTTAACCAAAATAATTTAACCACTTTTTATTTCTGTGAATAATAATATAATTTTATTAACTTCTTTTATTCCTCAAAAGATTAATCTAAAAATCAATGAAAAAAAAAGATGTAAAAAAAAAATCCTATGTATTAATCTCAGTTGTGTGAGTCAGCCATGATAACTTTCTACCTAAATATGGGGGGGGGGGGGGGGGGGAGATATCAGATTTTAATTGAAATGCTAAAAATGATTTTATTATATTCATTTATCAAATTTATGAATAATTGTGCTGATCATAAATGTTATCAGTTTGTGTTCATAATTTGCAATTGAAATCTCAAGACTTTAATCCCTTTTATCTATATCCGATGGTTTGATCCAGCCCATGACTTGTTTCAGAGTGAAGCATAGCAGTAGCCTTTTATTTAAAGCCTTTAACATTTAATTAAATGCCTGTCAAATTTACCAACCCAATGTGGCCAGTGACTCAAAAAGTCCCCCCCCCTCCCCCCGGGCTATACCATGGGTCAGCAGTCGGGGAACTTTTTAAATCATTATCCCAAATATTTTTGTGTAAGTTGATATTACCCCATGGTTTATAAAATAGCAAATTAAAAATATTTACTTTTTACTCACAAAAGTTTAATTTCTACCCTGAAAAATTTCATTTTTACCCCATTTGGGGTAATTTACCCCAGTTCCCCGATTGCTGCCATGGGTGGTCAGACTTTTTTGCATATTGAATGATGATATTGGGCTACAAGTGGTTCTTAAAATTTGACAGAAGGGCCATATGCAGATGAATTAAGTGCTTATTTAAACTAATAGAAGTTAAATATAAACATCATAACTTAAAAGTGTGACATTGGGCCGAATCAAACACCCAAATGGGCCGTATTAGCCATCAGCTCATGGTTAACCCACACCTGGCCTAAACTAAACAACCTTTATCTGGTTGCTAAAAAAAGTCTGCTATAATAATATATCTTAATGGTTCATTTATTATTATCTGTTAAAAGTTTATTCTTGAAGCACATTACTTTTTGATACATTCTAAAGCACTTTTTCAAAATTACCAAAATAAAAATCAAATCATGTTTTTAATTAAAATGTAAGAAAATGATAGTGACCGGCAGGGACCCATCTACCATTTGGTCATTTGTGCTCTTAATAAAATTAAAAAATGCTTTAGTATACATATTATTATTCCATTGGTATAAAACTTATTACATTTACTGAATCATTTTATGTAGGAATCAGCTTTTGTGTATGATCCTAAAGTATTAGAGGAATGTCCAAAAGAGGTTGATCATGACGTTTTGTTCAGAGAAGGCAAAACATACAAGGTACCATATTAAAAATTACTATCTATTTTATCAAATACAATAATTTATTTTTAAAAATAGTTGATTTAATTGTGTTTTAAGTTATATGTAGTTATATTTGAATTGAATTCTCATCTGATATTTGGACCCATTGATTAAATCCCAGGTTAGGCTTCTAAAGATGTCAAGATATAATTATTTTCACTATTTGTTTATCTTAATGTGTAATGAAAAAAATCTATATAAAATAGACTAAAGAAAGGTTTTGAGATTTTTAATATATCTTAATCCTATATTACTGTTTTTAAATTAAAAAAAAACAAAAAACTTTATTTAAAATTTTATTGTTGCCTTTTTAAATATTTTTAGTCTTTGTTCAGTTGCATTCTTCTTTTTTCTTTTGTTCTTTTAGGGAGATGTAACTTACACTCCACGCTTAATTTTGTTTGACTTAAATAACAACTTAGGAACATTAAAAAAAGATGGCTCACTTTATGATGTTGAAACAGAAGAAAGTATAAATTGGTAAAGGATATGTTTTATATTTTCTTACAGCTAGCTTCACTGTTGTTGCTCACATTGTATGAAAAGACAACAGTGAATGATAATAGATTTTTTTTTGTTTTTCTTTTGATTCAGCAACTTTGCTTTACAATTTAGCTAGTCTCTCTTCATTGTAATTCATTACTTTATTTGTCCTGTTACATCTTTTGCAATATTTTCTTCAGGGTAGGTGATGTCACTTTGCACAAAGCACAGAGTAAAAAGAAAAATACATTTCTTCAAGATCTTGATAAGGTATTTACTAAATAAAAAAAAACTACTAAAACATATAGTTTTTCTTTACTTACTGATGGCACATCATCACAGTATCACAAAGGAAAAAAAATGTTTTGTTACATTTGTTATGAATTATCAAATAAATAGTTTTCATCTATTTCTGAAGGAGCCTGATAATAATGAGGAAAGAAAACTGGTTAAAAAAATTGAAGATGATGATTCAGATGATTTTGGTAAGTCTTAAATGAAAATAGATTCTGTATTTACTTAAAACCTATTATATTGTACATTTTAATGTTCCCAATTTTTTGTAAGATTAGCACCATGTCTTTTCCATTAAGTATTGTAGTACATGTAATACCTAAAAAAGGTAATAAAGACTTGCTTTTATTTGAAAAAGAAGAAAACAATTTACAAAACATTTAGGCTACTCATTTATATTAAAGAAGATCGATATTTAAATTAGGAGAATAGAAATGTTTAAAAACTATTAAGATGATTGAAGTTTTATACATTTCATTAATTCTTGTTTGTGAGTTATTACATGTATTTGTTTAAATAGTTTTTTCTTATGGCTTTTCTCTGTGTCCTCATCCTCCCCCTAAATTTATCAACCCACTGCCCATTGAATTGTCTCAGCATTCCCAGGGCTCATTATCGACCACTTTGGGAATCACTGGTGTTTAATATGTACAATTTTAATGCATATTACATGCATTTCAACTATCATATTGCAAATTTTAATTAATGAAATTTTTTTTTTATAATATAATTTTAAATATAAAAATTGTATCTATAATTTATAGGTCATTTAGTGAATGTATGTGTACATTTTATTTAATATTTTAATAGACTATAGTCAGGAAGGACATACTGCAGCTATGAAAATAATTGATCCAGTTTTTGGGAAAAAATATTATGATTTGGATAATGTTGTGGAAGTGTGGTCTGATTTTCTTCGGACATCTTTGCATCCTCGTTCTGTGTTTCTGTTGAAAGATCATCAACACAATAAGTAAGTCTTTCATTATGTTGATAGAAAATTCATTTCATAGGGCTTTGATTATCTCCAGCGGCATTGACATATATTTAGTTTACTGTTAGCAAAATAAAAAAATATAGCTGAATTATTTTTTTTTTTAATTTCATTTTTTTATCTATTGACATTTTAATTTGAGGTATAGTTTTCTTTTATTTTACCCAGCTCTGATTCACCTTTCAACATATTTGGAATGGGTCAGGGGATTAGTGATAACAGTGAAATATGGGATGAAATAGAGGAAAGATTACGGTTTTTCACAGAGGAATGTGATCAATTACAGGTACTTCTCATTTGTTTACCCTTTTAAAATGAAAACCCATACAGTTATTATAAATGTAATGTGCCATTGTAAATACTTATAGCTAAGTAAAAGACATCATTTCTTCAATTTGTTGATTTGAAATGCAATATAATTTTAGCAAATTAAAAAAAAAAAATAACCAAATATTATGTACTGAACATTATACATAAAGATAATGTAATTAACTTCATTCTTCCAACAGTGACCATTATCTTGTACTAGCTGTACCCTGCTAAACCTTTGCACAGAGTTATATCCCCTTAGGCTAGATCGGTAGGCTAGGTTAATTTTGGTTTCGGGCAGATCCGATTTTTTCATGATTGTATTTTAAACTGAAATACTGTTGTATTAATTCTTTACTTTCGATTTAACGCAGAACCCAAATTGCTATTATTTATATATACATGTATACTGATATTTTTTTTATACCTTATCGCAATCATGGGTGCCACTTGGGTAGGGACAACCTAAACACGGGTATAGGGCTCTGAGTTTTTGGGGGTTCTATGCTTTTGATTTCTTTTTTTTTTTTTTTAAATATTTTGCTATATCGATGCTGGACTGTATGGTGCAGTGTGAACAACCTGTGTTTTCTAAAGGACTAAAGACAAAAAAAAAACAACTTGAAAGAGACTAATGAACATGGAGTATAAACATCTATATTAGATGAGTATATTACTCATCATTTTTTTGGTCTCTTCTGCCTGTTTACTAACTAAGCTATAAAGGCCAAAAGTTTCCCACATTTATAGGGGCTTTTGTTAGAAAAACACTAAACACTTTTATCTGTATATCTTTATAAAAAAACATGTACGAATAACCAAACTAGGCGACCACTCAAGATTACTGGTGGCTATGAGGCCTCCTGCCGGTAATGATTTATGTAAAATCTGACGACTTCTGATCATTTTAATTGACCAGTTATTACGCATTACGACAGATTAAAAATATATATAAAAAATATTATAAAAATTTGTATGTATTTATATTGATACTTTATGGCCATGAAATGAGCTTTTGACAAAGGCTCCAAAATTCTTAGCAATGTCTCTCCCAAAGGCCTCCTAATATCTAAGTAGAGTTATGGAACATGTTTTGTGGGCCTCATACAGAGCAATGGAACATGTTTTGTGGGCCTCATACAGAGTAGAGTTATGGAACATGTTTTGTGGGCCTCATACAGAGTAGAGTTATGGAACATGTTTTGTGGTCCTCATACAGAATAGAGTTATGGAACATGTTTTGTGGGCCTCATACAGAATAGAGTTATGGAACATGTTTTGTGGGCCTCATACAGAATAGAGTTATGGAACATGTTTTGTGGGCCTCATACAGAATAGAGTTATGGAACATGTTTTGTGGGCCTCATACAGAATAGAGTTATGGAACATGTTTTGTGGGCCTCATACAGAGTAGAGTTATGGAACATGTTTTGTGGGCCTCATACAGAATAGAGTTATGGAACATGTTTTGTGGGCCTCATACAGAGTAGAGTTATGGAACATGTTTTGTGGGCCTCATACAGAATAGAGTCATGGAACATGTTTTGTGGGCCTCATACAGAGACATTGTCATGTATTTGAGTTCCTAGGCTAAAGTAACTGTCAGGACAATCTAAAGCACAAGGTCTAAGAAATTACATAGGAACATGTGCAGGAGTCTTAAAGGCTACGATGTAAAATATCATCTTAGATGTTGTTAACAAAAGAAGTTTACTATTGTAGTCAAGATCAGTTTCAATATTTAACTGAGCATTGTGATTTCTTGATAGCTAAGTTAGTTCACTAATATGAGCCGTGAAGAACTCAATAATCTTGCAATGCTCTCAATAAAGAATGAAAAATCCAGAGAGATAGATGCTGATGAAATTATAAGTCACTTTGCATCTATTTAACATAAGAAAATGGGTCTAATAGTCTTTACAATTTTGTAATCCTGATTGTCAAGCCTTATTGCAAAGTTCACTGAGTACATGTACTTATTGTTATTTATTAAGCATTATTAATCTACATATTCATTTGTGTGCAGAAATTAACACTACAAATAATGGGTCTATTGTATTTTGATACAAATTATTTAAGCTGCAGTGCAACTTACTCCAACTTTTTAGCATCATGCAGATATTTACAAGCGATGGCTATTACATTGCAAACTTGTAAAAGACAAAATATGGTACATGTACGTTAAAAAACAATTTTGAAAGGATGGGGGATCAAAGATCATGAGACGCAGTACACCAGTAATCTACTGTAAAATGACTAGGCTTGTTTGTCTTATTTCTTTTTTTTTTTGTTGTACAGGGTCCCATATATTTTCCAGTCGCGGCCCAATAATCATACTTACAACATTTTTCAGTTGCATCAATCAGTATTAATAAAACATTTTTTTCTCTCTATTACTAGGGTTTCCATGTACTATTTGATAATTATTCTGCCTTTGGTGGTTTGACTTCATCAATTTTGTCTTACTTAACTGATGAATATTCAAATAAGTCTAAGTTAAGTTTTGCTCTGACTCCTGCTCATCCGCCTGACAAGGTAATACCTAATACTTTGATGATTATGATAAGAAATTAGATATTTTACCTTCTTAAATCAACACATGAGTCAACATATTATTTATCTGATGTCTAGTCAGCTTTGGAACGATCCTGTAGAATTTTGAACTGTGCTTTAAGTCTCTATCACTGTGCAGAACTAAGCTCTTTATATGCTCCACTTTCATTAGCATCTACTTTATGGAAAAGTGTGGGATCACCTCGGAGCTTACCTAATCTTCACTATAAGGTGAGATTTTATAATTTTTTTGTTTGTTTTTATGATTCATCCATACCAAGTATTAGATTTTTTATCATCTCTTTTGTGAGACATATAGCCTACATTTAAATATGGCTCAACATGTCCCAAATAGTACTATGGACATAATAGAAAAAATAACTTGAGAATACATGTATCATGATATACTGCCTTCTTTATTTTTTTAAGGGAAACATTGATTATCACACTAGTTCAATTTTAGCTGCTAGTTTAGATACAGCAACAATGCCTTACAGGAAAGAAACAAACTGTGGAAGAATGGCTGACATCACTGCTTCTTATAGCATTCTAGGAAGAAAGGTAACAGATTGTTCATTAACAGTGGTAACAAGACATGATGAAAACAGTTTTTAAAACTAACCATTTTCTAATATATATATACATGTATTTTTCAATTTTGAAATAAATTTTAATCTTATCATGCTTACAATGAGAACTTTTTTTTACTTTTTATTTTTTTAAAAATCGCAAAATTAATTATTGAATCATAGAGCAAGAATATGTATGCAAAATTTCAAGAAAATCTATTACTAAAAAGCGCCTCAAAAATGAGTTACAAAACTTTTTCCAAATAGAAATATATACATTTAGACCAAAGTTTTGAGTGGGGAAAACGGTTAGAAAAATAGAATTAACAATACAAGTTGAAACATAGCCAATGTGTATTATTTATAAATTCAGGTTTCAGCATTGTATACCAGTTTACCATTTCCAATGAGAAGTAGTGGGTCTTTAGTTGAGTCACTCATGGGGCAAGGGGAAATGCAACCCTGGTTCTCAATTACTCCTCATGTAAATTTTTCTACATCACCTTGGTTTGATTGCTGTGTGGCTCGTGGAATTCCATCTAGCATGATTAAGAGGTTGGTCATCTTAAAAACTGTGTGACCATTATGATGTTTTTTTTCTACAATATTTATATTCACAGCTAGATAGTTTTTAATATTAACTTTTTTATATACTTATAAAAGTACCAGAGAATTGCACAGGAAAGATGCAGCCAAATTATTGTCAGAATGCACAAGTGTAAATGATGTCGTCACTCTGTATTGTTCTCAGTTATATCCTTATTCTCAAAGGTATATGTTTTTTTTTTCAAAAGTAACTGTAATTCTATTACTAATTGAGTGTAGATTTCTGGTAATTTGTGGAATATTTTTATTAGGGCTGATAATAAATGGTCATTAATGTGCAATTAACTTGTTAAAAAATGTGTGATCTAAATTTGTTATGCCACACCCAAGTGTGTTAATTGGCTATAAATGCTGTTACATCAGAGTTGCAAAAAAAATTAAAAAATTAGTGAATAATCTCATTCAATCCACAGAGATTGCAGGTTATAGTTCGGCTGCATTTTTTTAAAAAAAGTCTTTTGTTATAAATTTGATTCTGCAAATTTTTTATATTGCTGAGAATTTTGGTACAGATGAAAGCTATAATAAATAATTCAAATTAAATTGATGATCATAATCATAAATAAGAGTAATCGAAAAAGAAAATGTGAATGCAGGAACTGTCATGTTAACTCAAAATTATAGCAGCTAGATGAACTTGACAATAATTGTCTTTTCCTAATTTTATTTTCTGACCCTGAAAAATACAATTAAGAAATATTTTGCAACCTTGATAATGTACAGATGCCCAAAAAGAAAGTGAATGACTCCATTTTGACTATGCCATTGATATTGAATTGACACATAAACTGGTTTGAAAAAATAATTGAATAGACCTATATGCTAATCATTGATGCGATTGTTACTATTCAGGAAAACCCATCCCTTAACTAAACTGACTTGTTTATAATTGCAGTTTGAGGTCATTGAATTGCACTCCAGTATGTTTATATAGTAAAAATACTTAAAGAGCCATACCATAGACATTTTAAGAAGATTTAATGAACAAAAGTAATTATAGAAATAGCTGGCTCATTAGAAGCCATATGAAAATCATCAAAGAGACCATTTTAGATTTAAACACGCATTTGGCCACACCTGAAATATAATGACATACTTTTTTAAAATGTTAAATAGAAACATTTGAAAATACATGAATTTCTAAACAATGAAATAATTTGTGTTTTGACTAGCTTTAATTTTTATTTGAAATTTTAAATAAAACAGCAGCTTTAATTTTTATAAATTTGACACAAACATTTATGAAATTGGAATTAAGTGGTAATTCTGAAAGTTTACTAAAATAAATTAAAAATGCACAGAAAAGCTTTTTTTTTTTAAATGAAAAATATTACTTTTTGCAGTGCCGGATTTGTTCTACGTGATGGAGTTAAAGTTGGTACCCCATTTCCTCACATATTTGACTCCCATATTAACTATCAAGGTTTCATTAGTGATACCCTCAGACCTAATTTCTCAGGTATCGTATGTGCTTGTGTATTTCTTTATAAGTACATCATTAAAGGAAAAGTGTGTTATAAAAATAGGATAAACTTTTACAAATAAAAACATTTTGAGTAATGTTTGAGGTCACGTAAAATCCTAGTAGCTTGAACAACATTTAAAATAGTTGATTCTTTTCTTTAAAATTTCAGGTGTGAAGACTGTACCTATGATGACATCGTTACAGTCCAATCCTGATATTTACAATTATATAGACAGCTTAGAGAGCTGTGTCTCCAAATTCAATATCACTAAGCATCAGCATTTCATTGAAGCAGGCTTGGAACCCGACGACTTTACAGAAATGTTGTGTGCTTTCAAAACTTTAGCTGACTGCTACAAGCATTCTGAA
This sequence comes from Bulinus truncatus, assembly GCA_021962125.1. Taxonomy (NCBI): domain Eukaryota; kingdom Metazoa; phylum Mollusca; class Gastropoda; family Planorbidae; genus Bulinus; species Bulinus truncatus. The sequence continues at coordinate 9,776,052 of JAGDYQ010000013.1, forward strand.
GAACTTTAGATGTTCTTTCTATTCAGGGACATTTTTTTGTGTATTTTAGAGAAAAACGATCTGACCTGAAATTGTAAATAATTTAACTGATGCTCAGTAGTGTTCAGTTTTGATGTCACAGCTAGGAAACATTTTGAATTTAAAAGCTGTCTAATTTAAAACTAGTAATATTAAAACTGTTTTACCAAAATTGGACTGGTTGTTAAATGTTTTCTTATTCTGATTAAATTATCAGAACATTAATCAACTTAATTTTTTTTATTGGAGTCTAAGAGAGAAATTGTGAGATTATGATAAGTTATAAGTTGCTATTGCAAAGATTTTTTTTTTTACATTTCAATTTTGGATTGCAAAGATTTTTTATTTTGAACTTAATTAACATCTATATTATTATATTGTGCTACTAACTCAACTTTATAAAATGTGCCCATCTAATTATGATGCAATACTGATTGAAAATAAAGTATTTATGAGAGAAAAAAGTATTTTGACTTTGTCTCACTTAGCCCTGTGGCTCTCCATGAAACTTGACTAGAAGAAAAGTGAAAGATATGCCTTTAGAGTTATGTGAAGCAACAATAGATGCATTGTTCAAAATTAAATGCTCACATGTAGTTGTAGCAACTACAGGGTTATATCTTTGTTCTCTACTGCATTAAAGATTATCACCTGCATAAGTCATCAGTTTGCAAATTTAATATGCCTGAGTCTTTAAATGATTTCCCTACCAAGCACATACTACATGTATTGACATGTTCTTTACTTTGAGACAAGAAAAGTGCAGTGACTAAAAAATGAATTTCAACTTGTTTTTCATTGACTTCACCTAAACATTTGACACAGTTAACAGACTGTATCATCTTGGAAAAATTGGCTACCTGCCAAAGTAGCCTGATCCAATCGTTTCATATTGACATGGAAGAGGAGTTCTTGTCCAGAGAACAGTCAGTTTCAAATCACAAACAAGACTGTCCTAGTTCCATTGCTATTCAATTTGTTCTTTTCCCAGTTGCTGCTGCATGTAAAAAAAATCAGAACATGATATATAAATTACTATAAATCAAATACTGTTATGATGGCTCACTGTTTGATTTACACTTAGAAAATCATAAGATAGCTTTGTACAGTTTTTGTTGGTGACGAGGAGTTTCACCTACAAATCATTGTAAATAGCTTCTCCTGGGCAGCAAAGCTTTTTGGCTTTAATATCAGTCTTAGTAAGAGTCTCAGAAAGACAGAAGTTTTCCCTTCACCACCAAGTATCTTGGCAGTACATTCTCCAGTGATGGATCCGTAAGCCAAGAAATAAATGTTATAATCTAAAAGTCAAGCCCTTGGCAAATGGAAATTGAAAATTCTACAACTAAGTTGTTTTTGACTCTCCACTTCACAAAGTTGTGGTCCTCACATAACTTCTTTATGGCTGTGAAACATCCTGAGACAGCCACAATTGTCTGGTCATAGTAGTCAAATGGATCCCTAAAGAATCCCAAAACAAGTTTCTATGTAGAGCTTGCCTCAGGTTCCAGGGCGTCCAAATAAAATGTTAAATAATAACCTTTAAGAACATTTCAATTGAGCTGATTTGAACCCAAAACTGCAAGAGACTACCACTGACAGAATCATATGGAAATCAAAAAACATGCAACTGCCCATTTGGAAGACCACTGCCACCTTCTTGTGGTTTAATTGTTTTCATTAAACTTAGTAAATAAAAAACTGATTTAATATCACCATTACGAGGTGAGCAAATCAGAAAAATAGGCTGGTTTTAGTATAAAACTAGTTTTTTTAAAAGGCTTAATTTTATTTTTTAGGTATTGATGTAAAGAATTATTCTCAGAAATTTTTTCTTATCTTTAATTGACTGGTGAAACATCTGCAACCAATGGACAGTAACATAGTTATTAACAGAACCAAATTGAACACATACTACTGCTTCTAAAAATGATTTTTATTTTGCATTAATAATTGTACATCTTCGCTAGATACACCAAAGAATATATATTATGCAGAAAGCACATTGCTATTTAATTAAACCTCTACCAATGACTAAAATAATGTAGCCATTACTTATATTGTCTTCCTAATAGTGTAGCACCTAAATAGTTTTTAGACTGTTTTTGTAGTGCACCTCTTTCATCCCCACCATAGCCAATTGTGCATTTGCCGAGGAGGTACCATGGGAGACCTGGAGGGAACTTTTCACCATGAAAAATTCCTTTGGTTCTTACCGGAGATCAAACCCGGGATCCTCAGGTCAACATTCAAGTGCATGACCATCTGTCCCCTCCCTAAATATTGATATACAAAAGCAGTTGTATTACATATGGTGTAATAAAAAATAATGAATTCTGAAACAAGTTTGTCCAAATTAAAAACTGAATGATAGATTGCTTATATAAATGCCTGAATTACATTCTTTTCAATTATTTTAAAGATGGAGTATTATTAAAAACATTATTAGTCTCAATGAGTTCACAAATAACAGTAATGTCAGCAATCAGAAAAATGTAGAGGATGCACATTATGTATAATATAATCTCTTAAGTAAAAGTCCGGCATTAAAAATGTAATAAATAAGGTAGTTGATTTTTTTTAAAAGACATTTTTTTAAAATACATGAATTTCAAAGCATTTGTAAAAAAAAAATTGAATTATTCTCCTTAAGTTCCTTTAACTGCTGTGATACAACTGTGCTCTTAAAATTTTAATTTGTAAGTTTGCATAATTTTAAGCATCATGGTCATAAAAACAAAAACCTGTAACATCTGACAGTTACCATTAAGACAAAAGCAGATTGACAAAAAAGATTTATTAACTAGCTTTTTTTTCCTTTTAAAACTATTAGAAATGTATAATAAATTTTTCAAGAAATAAGAAGAAATGTGGTTTATGGGCACCATAAAAGAATATTCAGTAGTTTGAGCAGAGACATGTTTATAGAAAGAATAATAAAAATACAAACATAGTTGTTTTTCTGGGCCCTACCATAGCCAGTTGCACAAGCTGTTAAATCTGAGTCTGAACAAAAATAAAAGCACAGAGACTGTACATCTTGTCAGTAAAATAATTTACATGAAAAATAAATAAGGTAAGTAAAAAAAAGCTTTTTATTGCCTCACAGTAAAAAATTAACAGAAGTTGACAAAAACAAAAAAAAGTCTGTAATAATTAAACTTAAATGAAACAAAGAAAAGAAAAGCAGCTAAAAGATCAATTTTATAACTATTGGTTGACAAAGCGGAACTGAAAACTTTAATACGATTCATCTTTATGGGCTCTGATGGTAAACAGCACAAATCTGAAAAGAGTAAACAATGGTGAGAATATTAATAAAATTTTCATGAAATTCACCAATAGGACTTAACAAAGCCATAAATGGAACCTATAGTATACAAGATCAGTCATACACATCGGTCAACATGAGAAAATAAACAAGACTGCCATAGCAAAAAAAAAATATGCTGGTAATAAAAAGTTGAGACTGCTCGCCATTGGATTTAGATGGAATAAAATGATGAGGTAGGCCAATGAATATAAAATCTTTTTTTTTTAAATCTTTTAAACATATATATGAATAGTAACTTTATTTTTTTTAAATCTGTCTCATAAGCATATCTTTTTTATTAGGAGAGGCAAAATATTGTTATGGTTCTTGTCATAATAAGCTATGCTTTGGGAAATTTGAAAACAATTATTACTAGCTTCTTGAAGCCTGATTGATTAAATTTTGAGAATTTGTTAATTTTCCATGACTTAACACTATTTTAAACCATTCAAGTCAATTAATTAAAATCTTGAGTACAAAGCCAGTTACTTTTGTAATATTTATTATATAAAGAGGAAATTATGGAAAGATAATGGTGTCAAGTACAGGCAGGCGTGTTACCATACACATTTCTAAAATTTATTTTTAGTCTTGGGCACTATTTTTAATATTTTGTATAAACATTATCAACAAAAGCAAGTGCAATACTTTTAAAAATATGAAGCATGCAAAAAAATGTAAAACATTTAGTCTTTTGTTTTCATATAAAGTAAATCACATAATTTTAACTTAACAAAAAATAACAATAACAAGTGAAATTCTTTTGAACCTAAAAAATAAAAAAAACTAGAAAATGTTTTTTTAAAAATAGGCTTTAGCAAAAAGTAAAAAAATTCGTATAAATATTTATAGAAATTATACTGACTAAATAAAAGTGTGAGCGTCAGTTTGTATCTCTTATATTTATGACATGATTAAATTACAACTTCAAAATATTCTGGACTAAGTAAGTCATACATTTTATTCATTGCTCCAAACACTTATTTTGTCAACAAAATTTCTATAAATATGTATTTGAACTAAAAATGTCAGAAAATCACCCTGGATCACCAAAAAAATGTTTAAATCAGCAAAAATACATTTTTGATAAATACTACTAAAAAACATAAGATACTGACTAAACGAAAAAAATTCTGATCAATCGGCTTTATTTTTAGCATTTTGATTTAAATCTTATTTGTCATCCCTGATTCAAGGGATTTTTTTTTACTTTTAGTACATTTTAATAAAAGCACAAGCTGTTTTTTTTTGTTGTTTTCTTTGTATATTTTTTTATAAAAACTGCTTATATTAAGTAATAAAGGTAAATAAAACGTACCTTGATCTGTCTAGCTTCATGGGAATAAACATAGGGCAGAGATTATGTATGATACATTGGTTGCCACTGTTTGATGTGCTGTATGTGACCCTGGGTTCAGTAAAAGAAATTGACAATTATTTAATTTCTTTTTTGATAGGATATAAATATATCGAGCTAGAGTTCAAATCACTTAGTGAAATGTACATTATAACACAATATACCTACATGTTTGAAAATGACTTCTAAAAATTTGATAGTTCCAGGATTTTGACATAAATATAACTATTTTGTAGCATTCACAACATGAACATGCTAGTTTTAAAAAAGTTAATTAAAGGTCATGTATTGCAGCCACAAAGGGGAGGCAACCTAAATGTAGTGTAATAGGATTAGTTTGATAAATTTGAGGATAAAACAGTAATATGTTAACTATTAAAATGACAAATCCCTTACAGATTTTCCAGCTGCACAATCAGGACATCTGGGCTGTGAATCAATTATTACACATATCTCTTGAAATGATGGCAAATTTCTATATGCTGCCTTTTCATGACAATTAGTGTCCTGATAATGTACATCATTACCTTTATTTAGATTAAGAACATCATTGTCATTATTTGAACAGGGGTAATTACTTATGAATTCTTTCTCACATGAATTTGTATGCTGAGCAAGTCCTGTAAAAGCAGGTGAATGTCTGCTAGATCCATAACTGTGAGAAGATTCTGTTCTTGAACCTTTTTCAGACTCAATATCTAATTTCTGAAAATTAACAATGAGGGGAATGTTTAAAAAAAACAGTTAACAATCATATTATATAAAAGAAACATACTTATTATACCCTTGCCTGATAAAGATTTTTATAGTCAACATGTGGTCCAGGTTGTGCAATGCTATGATACATAGGTGCAGTTGAATCAGGCAAGAATGATGGCATTAGGGGCTGTCCATTAATTACGTCAACAAAATAGGGGGGAGGGGGGGGTCAGAAAATTTTTGACAATTGTTGACAAGGGGGAGGGGGGGAGGTCAAGAAAAGTTGACGTCAACAATGTTACTTTTATTTAAAGTTTAATATAATTACTTAATAAATAGGAAAATTAAGCAGCGTTTGTAGTCCTGTGTTACACACTCGCTTAACATTCAGTATTTTAATTAAATTAACTGTATTCATACTAATTTTGCCACATAAACATTTTGAAAGCCACCTTTTTTAGGGGGGAGGGGTAATCAAATGTTGACGTAATTTTATAGGGGGGGGGGGGTCTCTGGAAGTTTGACAAGTTGTTGACAAGGGGGGGGGGGGTAAAATCGCCAAAATTTTGTTGACATTAATAATGGACAGCCCCTTATTAGCAAATGTAATGTAACTTTAAAGAAAAAATATTAGAAAGACTTGCATCATAGGCCTACTGAGAAAATCTACTGGCCTTTGACAAAAAGACTTATGTTATAAATTAGACATAAGACTGGTCACGCATTGGAACAACATAGAGGCTTTTCCTATTAGTACTATTAGATGGATAGCAGCTTACCAACTATTGTATCTCTGAACTAATTCACATACTACTCCTGCACATTGCATTACACCATTTGTCATAAGTAAATTGATTATTGCTTATTCATATTCAGTATTCTTTTCTATTGTCAACTGTTGTGTGTAGACAGTCTCTACTTCTCTACTCTTAAGTCCAAATAAGTTTAATGTAATTAAATCTTTAAATTGATATTATTATTAATATTATTATCATTAATCAGAAATTACTCCTATTACTCGTATTAGTATTAACTACAATTTACTATTGTAATTTTAGGTAATATAATATTAAATGTTAGCCTATTTCCCTATATGAGCTTTGTCCAAGTGACCTACTAAGACCTTAGTTTAGTCTAAGTCAGATCACAGATTATAGATATAATCTGTGAGTCAGACTAAGTCTAAGAAGCTACAATCCCTACATTTTTATATACATATAAATTAATATAATAATAATAATATAACCAGACTTAGAATCATTCTTAGGTGACTGAAGTTTTGGGAGGTCCTAGGTAGAAATTTTTAGATTTTTTTTTTAATTTTGAAGGAAATTGGGGGGGGGGGGGTCTAGATAAAACAGTCCTTGACAACATCAGATTTTTAGTGATTTTACTGGACTGACCCCTAGCCGGTCGATCTATAAGTTGCCTTAAGAACAGCTCTAAAGTTATTACCCGTACTTTATAAAAGTGTCGTGGAATTTTACATCTGGAAATTTTGTCTTCATCGTGTTTGTGTCTTTTCAAACGGTTTATTAGTGACACCGACATGTTATTAGATACACTACATGCTATTTTCTTTTATTATTTGATAAAAAAATATTCGATTTTTTAAACGGTCCAGTAACTTTATCTTGCCGAAATGCCAACTCATAAACTTGATAAATTCGTTAAAAAAAAACAAACATGCCATATGATATGAGCTACATGTTCAATTCGTCATTCGAATTAAAATACGAATTAAGATAACGAAGTTTATCTCTTTTAAGAACGGACATAAAAATATGTCTGAACTGAAGTATTTTTAACATTACATTAGCTCATATTAAAATCTTAAATAAAATTAGAAATAATATCTGATAATGTTTTTTTTTTGTTTGATATATAGAATCCAGTCCATATTTATGAAAAATCCCTCCATGGTTGCAGTGTAAACATCAGGACCTGTGACAGTGAATCAAAATGATAGAAACAAATAGTTACCAAAAACTGGAAAAAATAAATCATTGAAGATCTATAGTTATAGCAAACTGTAGGTTTTCTACGGCTTTTACGTTATTTTATTTTTGTTTTTAATGATATTTTACACTTTTAATATGTATTCATTTTTTAGATTAAGGTTAAATTATATTTTTCGATAGATAAGCCTTAGGCTTATGCGATGGCAAGTTATGGCTTATCATAAGCCTCATAAGGACTTTTCTTAAAGGGGCTAATTATTCGTTGTTGGCTAATTGGAGTCATGTCATTATTGCTAGACCTTTGTCATTATCGAAATAATTTTACTGTAAATATATAATCTAATGAGTTTCATGCCATGGTGAATGGAACTTAATCAGAAATTTAAATTAATTAATTTTTTTTAATATTCCAATGACCATGGTTTTTAAAACATTTTCATTTTCCCTGCAAGCATAAGATTGTCGTTAGTTTCATTTTCTGTTTATGGGCTTGTGTCACTAAATCTTCAATTACCATCATAAAAGGACATAATCATTTTATCCTTTAGTACTTTAGGCTTAATATAACATTAAACAAATTTTGTCATTGGGGGGACCTTAAGGAGACTGCGATGGATAAGTCACTCTTCTATTCTTCCTTGGTTGTGTAGTCGCTTGTAGAGTTGCTATATTTGGACCTGTCTATTACTTAATGTTGGCAATCTAGTTCTTTGTCTCTTTCATGCTTCTTCGAAGGTAACCTGTATAGTACCTTTGCAAAAGGTACAGTTTCATGCAACATATCCAATACATGCCAGCTTTACTCTTTAACTGTAGCCAGGAGTGGTTGGTGAGTACCTACCATGTTGTTAATCCTATCTTTGAATTTCCATTTTTTTATGTACAGTGAAGGCCCTGCACAGTGGTATTTCACATTATGCATTTAGTTTATTCACAGACATTTTTAAGTATGTTAATAGTTGTCAACAGTTATTAGGCCAATATACACCCTTTTTTTTCCATGTCTTTTCACAGAAAGGCTGAGCACAGATAAATTGTTTACATGTATTAGAAATGAAAATCATAATCATGACATAGAATGGCTTTATCTGGAAGTAAAATTTACCCAAGTAGAGATGACCTAGGTAGAAATTTTGGAGCTAATGGACCTTCTTTATCAAAACAATCTGCATCATCAATGATGGAAGGGCTATCCATTCCCATGACATCAAAAGCTCTAGATATTGGAACAGCAAATTTAAATCAGCAAAGAATATCACCTTTTAAACATCAAAAACTTAAAGAGATTGATAAAAATAGACACATTGAAGAAGTAATATTTTATTTTTTAGATACATATGAAGTAATTTCTATTTTGTGCAATTGAAAAAAAAACAATATTAAATATGATTATCTACTGGTGCATTGGTCTTCCCAAAGATTGGTAATCAATTTAGGATAATCATGCTTTTTTTTATTATAGTTACAAGAAGAATACACACAATTTATTAAGACAAATTTCCACCAAAAAGAGTGCAGACTGTTTGTTCCCATTCCTGGTCAGTGTGGAAATGGAAAAGAAATAAAGGTTAAAGATCTAAAGTAAGTGATGTACTGAAACCAAAATTTTAAATTTAAAGCAGCTCTTTAATGAGCATATATAAGAGAAAGTTAAAAAAAAGTTTTATCCAACATTTTTTCTTTTTCAATTCTAGTTATTATTAGAATAAAAACTTAAATCCATAAAGCTCAAATTCCCTATAATTCAATAGATATGAGACTTAACAAACTGATATTTATACATTTTTCTTCAATTTAAGTGGTCATACTTGTTTGAACAAAATACTATGCCCAGATGATGAGCATTTTGACTTATATAAATTCAGCCCATTTTATTTTATGTTTACATAAGATAGGCTGGTTTAAAAGAGCATATATTAAAACATATTATTTTAGTCAAAGGTTTGTAAAACCATTATATATAATGATACATTTAATTCATAATTAAATTCACACTATTTGAAATTTGTTGAAATCTCAACAAACTTAAAATATCTTTTATTATTATCTTTCATTATCTATACATGTATACATATTGTCAAATGTGAGTTCTTGAAAAAAAATGAAAAAAAATTAGTCTGTTAAGTTGTCCGAAATAGCTAATTAAAGATACCAACACTCAAATCAAACACAACAAGGTCAGAGTTAATAAATGTGATTGGACTGCCGATTCCGTATTATAAAATGCTTTATTATCTAAATCTCAAAAAAATAACTAGCACAGTGCATTTTCATTGAAGCATTAAAGCATGATTAGTTTGCCTATTGCTGATTAAACCTTCCAGATCTCTATGCTGTCCAACAAACACCCTCATAGATACATATTTAATTACTTTTTTATGCATATAGATTTTCTGTATGGAACAAAAATTGTTACTATTAAAATTATTTATGTTTTTATTATAGATGTTATTGTGGTGAAGTGCTTAATGTGCATGCAGCCAAGCGGTACAAGGGGCTAATAAGTTTACAACCATATCCAAAAGGTATAGCATTTTTCTTATTGCTTAAAGAAATCGTACAACAAATTAGTTGAAATATTAGCAAATGACATTAAATATTTTGCTTAAAATAAAAAAAATGTAGAGTATGTTCGGATGTTGGACTATCCTGAAAAAGTCCTGACTGAAGAATTACCAGCATCATCAATAAAATGGAATGAGGATGACCATTTGCAGGTCACTCCGACTACTGCATTTGGAAAGATAGATTTTAATGTTGAGCAAGTTGGAGGCAAAAAACCTTCTAAGGTATTACAGTATATTCTGTTCAGCTTTTAAAATTCCATTCATGTTAATGTATTGTAGATTTAACTTATCACCATTAATTATATCTAAGTTTAGTTTAATGTCTTAAGTGTAATGACATTTGTTTGTTTTTTTAAATGTAAATATTTAATAATTTTTCATTTTTCTGTAGTATATCCGACTTACATCAGAGGACAGTGTTGATAAGTGTATAGAATTAATGAAAACTTACTGGAAAATGATGACTCCTCAACCTCCCAATCTTGTTATTTCTGTAGTAGGTGGGGCAAAAAACTTTAAACTTGATGGAAAGATGCGAGATACTTTTACAATTGGTCTTATAAAGGTAACCCTTAAAAGCCTTTTGAAAGTTTAGATCTAAGAATATAATCACCTTGATTGTCTGGAATAAAATAATTTTAATAGAATAACAGAAATTAACAGGATAAAAATCTATAAAAATTTGAAAAACGAATTAATTATTTATGTAGGTAGCTATAACGCTGTTTACTCTTAAATACTTTTGACAGGTTCATAATAATTAATTAATTGTCAGTTTGATTTTGCATATTAATTACTATTTCTAAGAATTTGAAACACACATTCATAAATAAAAAGGCATAGTAATTTTAGCTTTTATTGAAGTTAATACCCTTTCAGGCTGCTAAAACTACCAATGCATGGATGATTACATCAGGCTTCAATATGGGTGTAATGAAATCAGTGGGACAGGCGGTACATGAAGGTCAGACATTTAGGTGGGATAATGATGCTATGAGTCATGTTTTACGTTGTATTGGCATTGCTCCATGGGGCTACATAAAAGGAAGAAATAGTCTTGAAAGTGCCTCAGGAATGGTATGAATAAATATCTTAAAACTTTAGAAATACATGTATTACTAATATAATTTTAATCACTGAACAGTAAAAAGGAAGATGTATTTTTATCCATCGATAAAAATAGATGATTAATTGCTATCTATCAGTGTTGAAATAAATGAATTTAAAAATATTATTACAAAAAAAAAATGAATTCATTACAGGGCAAGTTTAATGCTTATTATCGCACAAGCAACCAGATTCATCACAAACAACCTGTGCCCCTTAATCCTTTTCATACACATTTTATTTTTGTGGATGATGGGTACAGGTGTCGATATGGTGGTGTTGCTGAGTTCCGTTCGAAGTTTGAAAGAAAAATTGCAGCTCCCACATCTGGTATGCAAATTGTGTTTGTTCCCTTGAATTGACAAAAATGAAATTTCTTACATCATGTCGGGGTCATTTCATCTTAATTAACATTATAGGACAGTAGTTTTTTATTGGTGCATTGTTCTTCCAATTGTATGAATTTAAAAAATTTTGAATTAGAAATTAATAATAGATGTTATATATATTTATTCTTAACAGAAACAGGTTTGGGCATACCACTTGTTTTGCTACTTGTTGAAGGAGGTACTGATGCTATACAAGATGTAAGTGTCTCACTGTCACAGGGTATTCCAGTAGTTGTGTGTGCTGGATCAGGACGAGCGGCAGACATCTTAGCATATGCTTACAAAAACACTATTACTACTCAGGGGTATGTCTGACTTAATAAATTTCAAATGCCCATTGATATGAAATCTGAAGTGACTAAATTTAACATATCAATTGAGTTCCTGTATCAAAAACAAATACATGTAACAATAAAAGCTTTACTTAAAAAATTTTTAATCAGCACTACTCGAACTATGTCTGATTACCATCAAGATAAACTGGCAAGAAAAATTTATGCTGCCTATAAAACTAATATGAAACCAGGAAAAGAAAAGGAAGAGCTTGAAAGCCTCAAGGAAAAAGTGATAGGATGTTGTCAAAGAGAGGATCTGGTAAGTAATCTTTACTTCAGTTTTATTTTTTAACTTGTATTTCTTCCTCATAAAATATTACTAATTTGAAGAGCCTAGTAATTTATAGAAATATTTACTATACACTGTACAATCATTATATATAGCCTATATGTAATTTATATTTTAATACATGTATACACAAGTGTTTGCAAGTACCACATCATATTGAGATATTTCCTTTACATAGTTTGAACAATGTATCTTTTAGATGATAATATTTAATATGAACAAGCATGAAGATCTGGATTTAGCAATTTTATCTGTGCTGTTAAAAGGTAAGTAGTTACAATCTTGTTTAGCTTTCATTTAAACAAAATGTAATTGCTATTTTTAAATACACATTCAAAAAAAAAGTTCAATTATATATTTATGTATATATACATGTACTTATGTAATTTAATTGTAATATTTAACTATTTATCAAACTAGTTTTTTTTTATGAAACACATTTTTAACCATAATAGTATTCTTAGCACAATTTTCTAATGATTTCTTACTTAAACAATGAAAGTTAAATCAAACGCACCACTTGAAAATCAGTTAAAACTTGCATTGACCTGGAACAGGGCAGACATAGCACAGGAAGAAATATTTAGAGAGGATGTCATTTGGAAAGAAGGTATTTTTGATGTTTTTATTAACTTTTTAAATCTGCTGAATAGATCATTTGCATTAGATTTTTTTTCACTTGACTAAGTTTAAAGTAACTTTTTTTCCTGTAATATATATTTATTGCATTCGTCATATAACACTCTATCACAGCAAAACTTGTCATAGTTTTAAAAAATTGGATAAAAATTACTAAGCCTAAAGAAAAAAAAACTCAGCTCATAGAATAAAGACTACATCTATTTTTTTCAATATTACCAAGCTATACTTATAATTTTAAAGTATTTTTTTAAATAATACATATACCTGAAAATCTTAAGCAATGATTCATTTATGATTCTCTTCTGGAATCACCTGCTTCACTTCATCAATGTTTAAATTTAGATTAGTGAGGAGCTCACTGAACAATTAAAGGAGGCAATAATAACTTATAGATCTGCCAATTTGTTCATGTACATTGGTTAACATTTTTAATCTCTCTGTTGACCAGAAACAACAGAATGATCCTTAATATTAAAATATTTTTTTTTATTAATCTATATGATCTATGCACAGCGCTCACAAAAGAAAATGGGAAAATAAAACTTCTAATTGCATTGTTGTGCGAAGAGGTAGAAGATCCACATGAATAGTGCTATAATTGTATTGCCGCCTTAGCTAAAGGTGGATATGTAAAACAGGACGCAAGTTAAACAGGCGGAAAATAGGATCAAGAGATAAAATCCGTTTTGATGTTAGTTTTGACATGTACTCCATCTATCAACACTTTTAACACTTACTATTGCATACAGTGCTACATGTATAACAACCATTCTCACATCTGTTTTTAACTGTTTATTTGAAATTTTCACCATGATTTGGATGATCCTCATATCTTATGCAATGATCTTTTTCAATACTTTTGACATTTTCTTTGTTTTGATACTTATGGTCTTATACCACCCCCCCCCACCCCCCATCAGAGTAATGTTACTTTAAAACTATGGCATAGTGTAGCTTTTTAATATCATGTTCTTTCTGAGTTATTCAATAACTGGCATTAAATCATTAATTTTTGCAGGAAGCTTGGAACTTTTTCTCACCCAAGCACTAGTTGAAAACAAGGTTGATTTTGTAAAACTTATTCTGAATAATGGAATAATCATGCAAGAATACTTGACTGTTGAACAGCTAGAGCATCTCTATTGTGCAGTAAGAACTAACTTTTCACTAGCACTTATTATATACATGTATAAAAGATTTTTTTACTCATAGGCATTGATAAGGAATACATGTATATAGAAAATAAGAAGCAGGGCATTGATTACAAGTGAACTAGCTAAAGAAGTGTTTTTTTTTTCTGATATTTTATTTGTGAGACTGTCATAACTAAGGCCAAGGTTAGGAATCCTTACTATTCACTTCTGTCATTTTTCATTCACCTCATCACATATATTATGTTCCCTCAGTGATCTATTGACAGATACTGTGCTGGGGATGTGTACAAGTCTCAAAAAAAAATGCATATCTAGTGATTAAGAGTTAAATACATGTATACTAGTTAGGTAGAGAATAAACTCAATTAAAGGCTGTTGTCTTAAAGAAGTTAATGAAAATGGTTTAAACAGTTTGAATTTTGGTTTTTAGATTTGTAGAGTTCTTCACTTATGTAGTTATATTGACTTGAGATTTATTTTTAATTTCCTCAAAGCAGATTTGATGTTTGGTTCAGAAAAAAAATGATCCAATAAATATATATATATATATATATATATATATAGGTAAAAAAAGTAAGAACTAAATACTTAGGGGAATGGGTGGTCGTGCAGAGTAGAGTGCTCAGTTGTCCACTGGAGGAATAAAAGACATCTCTCATTTGCAGTAAATGAAATAAAATTTACCTTAAAATATGTAATAATCACCAAGGAATAAAATCCATTCAAATGGTATAAAATTTAGTTTTCATTTATTTTATTTCTATCTTAAAAGATTCCTAAACACTCATACTTGTACGTGATCTTGAAAACATTTGCTGGCAAGGAGGAAAAATTTACTATCAAAATCATTGGAGACTTCATTCAATCAATGCTTGATATCTATGATCATGACATGTTCACACCTGACAACTCTAAGAAGAAGAAAACAACTAAAACTTCAGGTACCCAAATCGCCACAGCTTTTCAGTTCGCAATCAGTGATTCTGATGTTAACAGTAAGATTGAAGCCAATAGATTTAAAAGACCTTACAAACAGCTGCTTATATGGGCATTACTTATGAACAGGCAAGTTAACTTTATGACTATGTTTGACATGCTCAGTTTCACAGTTGAATGACCATTCAATTTGAATTAACATTTAACAGTTTGCTACAAGAGATTTTTTATCTGCTGTTTTGATTTGATAATTACTAATTATTAATATTTTATTACAAATTAATTAATATTTTTACTTTGAGTTCTTACTGTATAATTTTAATGATAAAAAAGCAAGCAAATTTATAAAAAGAATTTTTACAATACTAATTCAAATTTTGCTAAAAGTTGTGAATAATTTTATTGTAAAAAAGCTATCAGTGTGTCAACTTAAAGCATTTTAAGTAGTCAATCAATGCAAAGATGGAAGATGAAACAGTAATAATACTATGTCATTTTTTTTTTTAAATATTATAAAAAAATTATTTTATTAAGTTATTTTTAATGATTGATATATTGTTATGTCATGTCATTAATGTATATTTTAAATGATCGATGCATTTTGTCATTACTTTCTTAGGCGTGAATTAGCTCAACTCTTTTGGGAACTTGGTACAGAGCCAATAACAAGTGCATTGATTTGTACAGCCATCTGTGAGAAAATGGAGTTTAAAGTACCCAAGTATTTAACTATTGTGCGGAACAGTTTTCATGATATGAAAAAGTAAATCATTCAGAAATCATTTTGAAAAAAAGCAGTGACATATTTTTTTAAAATTAGGATAAACATATTGTTTTAAAGGTGTCATTGAAGTTATTATGAATAAAAAATGATGCTATAGATCTTCACCTAAAGCTGTAAACGTTTTTGTTTTACTTTTTAAGCTAATACATTGTACTAATTTTTGAAATTTTAATTCCAGTCAGTTTGAGCAGCTAGCTATTAGTGTTCTAGATGAATGCCACATGGTTGATCCTGAAAAAGCCATAGATATTGTTCAGCGTAATTCACCCACATGGAGTGGCATGACTTGTTTACAGATATCTGCATCATCATTGGACAGAGTAAGATTATTTGTAAAAAAAATATAAATAAATATAATTGTATTATTTTAAGGTTTTAATTAATATATACCTGAACTTATGTCCAGTCAACTTTAATTTAAAAGATTTATCTCTTTTCTTAGAAATCACTTATTTTTGCTTTTAAAATTTTAATCTTCAGTTTGTAATCTTGCAATTTCATTGATTAGTAATATCCAATTGTGCACTATAGTTATTGACTTAATTATGCCTCAAAAATGAATGCTTAAATTATTAGTCTTCCCTACAAAGTTTACAAAATGTATTACACATATTTAGATATGCATAATATCCAGAAACTAGTAAGAAGTTAGCACACTGGGATAGATCATTTCTATAGGACTCTAAACAATTTATAGGATCAAGCTATGGCCCAGGTAAATGTCAGTGGCAGAGCAGATAGTCCAAAGATGGATTAAAAAATCGAAAGTTTTGCTTTTTTTTTTAATATTCATCTGAGTTGTTATCATAAATATTTATATATATATATATTAAAGGGAAAAAAAGCTTCACCTTATCTGTGTTTTTGATGCCATCACATAATACTCCATCTTAAACTTACATAATCTGGTTAACTCACAGTATTAAATTGTTTAGCTTTACATGCAGTTAAATAAAGAACTCAATACTAAAATTAAAATAAATAAAAAAGCTACTTTTTTAAAAATAATATTATGTATTGTAAATAACATTAGTAATATATTCAAAGCTGAAGTATTTATATATATATATAACTATATACATGTATATATTTTTTTTTGACTGATTTAACTAACAATTATCTCTTTAGACATTTGTTTCTTCTGTGGCTTGCCAAAACTCTATTAACAATATTTGGAAGTCAGGGATAATTGCCAGCTGGCCTAAGGTACTAAATAACTAGAACATAAATATGTAATAATAAAATTAATCTGCAAAACATAAATAATTATGTAATTTGTTACACCATGCATTATTGGAGAGTGTAGGCAAAATCACATTTAACATTCCCAGTAAGCCAACATTTATATGGCTTTTGTACTCTTTTTGGTGACTTATTAAGTGGTCCAATATTGTCTTCTGTGCCTTGGGTCTTAACAGATTTGAGTTCCCCACTAAGTCTAGGTTTTTCCTAACCTATACTAGTTTACAAATTGAATAAATTTAATAAACAAGATGAAATTTTTAAAAATAATATCACCATTAAGAATGCAAAAAATGTTGAACTTTTGCATTAAGTTAAGGGTTTTTATGAATAAAAAAAAGTGTTATAATAAAATTAGTTAATTAATCCAAATTTTGTAACTTTTTGTATTGTATTTCTCCATTTTGTAAGCATTTATTTTGTTACATTATAATTTAAATAATTCTTTTTTCTTCTAAAGGTATTTTTAGGAGCCATATTTCCTCCTTTAATCTTAACTTTAGATATCAACCAGATAGATGATACGTCAACTTCTAAACTGAAAAAAATTCTAACATTTTACTCTGCACCACTGACTAAATTTTCCATGTACACTGTAAGTAATCAATATTGTTACACAATTGATCTTTTTATTTAGGCAATATGTTTATTAATGCTGTTTAACATTTTGAGCAGTAATTTTATAATATAAGTATAATTTAATAAGTCAAATTCATATGTCATGTGGAATATTTTTCAAAAGAGACAATACAAATAAATAGTTTTATTGTTTAGTAAAACAGTTTAGTGTATTGGTTTGAGTATAAAAACTTTGGTAAAAAATAACGTTTTCTTGTCTACTTTAGGCATCTTATGTAGTCTTTCTTGCTTTGTTCACCTACATGGTTTTGACTGATTTTCAAAAGAGCCCATCTGTCTCTGAGTGGATTTTGTTTGTATGGATTTTAAGTTATTTTTTTGGCTTCATACATTCGGTTTGTAGATTTTCTTCCTTTTTAGTTCAATTTTAATTTAATTAACATTTTTTTCTTAACTATACAGTCAAACCTCAGTTAACAAGCATAATTTATTCCAAATAGTTGCTTGTAATCTAAAGCACTTGTGTATCAAAGCCGATTTCCACATAAGAAAATGGTAACTTGGAAAATTGGTTCCAAAGTTAAATACTTTTTTATAATTTATAAATATTTTATTTAATTTAAAACAAGAATAAAGTTATACAATTTTAATTATTGTGCAAGATTATTGTTACTAATGGAATTACTGCTATCTGTATCCTCACCACTTATCCATTGACACTTGCTTTTACCTTATTTGTAAGGATGTTGTTGAAAAGTGACATTGCATTGCTGTTAAGCAGATTCTTTGCTTGAACTGTGGGTTATTGTTGTAGCTATTACACAGTCACAACAGACAACACTTTAATAAACAATAATCGTTCACACAGATGTTGACAATACAAGGGAAGCAAACAAAAAGTTGCATGTGAGAGAAGAACCATAGGCTCAGTAGTGATCACATAGTTTGACAGAAAATGTGGCAAAAAAGTACTGTAGATACAGTAAAATCTCACTTGTATATAAATGTATTATGAAATTCTTTTTATTATTGCAAGACACTGCTTGTATCACAGGGCAAATTTTCTAAAAAAATTTAGTTCATCTTGTTAAACACTTGCAAATCAAGTAACTCATAAAACTGAGGTTTGAGTGTATGTTAATTGCAAGCGAAAAACATTTTGAAATATATAATATGCAAATTAATTTTTTATCTTTGTCTTTTTTATACAGTTACTTGTCTTTCCTTCACCAACATATTTGAGCACATTGCGAGATTATTTTGGTATGATTGATCGATTAGAATTAGTAAATCAACTACTTGCCATTGTCGGCTTCATTGTCAGGTGGTTTTTTCATTATGAAGGAAAAGTAATATACTGTGTAAATGCTGTTATTTTCTACATATGTGTGATGAAACTTTATACAGCTAACAGAAGTCTGGGTCCTAAGATATACATGATTAAACGAATGGTGAGAAAAGAAAATCCTACTGATTTAAATTTAGACTTCCATTGTTGTTTTTGTAGAAAATCTTTAATAAGAAAAGAAAATTTAATAAATATAAACCCTTATCTTGTTGAATGTCCTCAGCTTCTTGAGTTAACCATGTTTGTTATGATTCTGATGGTATTTCTGTTGGCTTATGGTGTGGCTAGTCAAGGACTGCTTTATAAAAACAGAAAAAGTGATTGGATTATTCTCAAAGATGTTCTATATTTCCCTTACTGGCAACTTTTTGGTGAACTATTTTTGGATGAATTGGAAAGTAAGTCTTTCACATTTTTTTTTTAAAGTGAATTCAGCAAAAGTATTACTCAGAAGTGAACAAAGACTTATGTCATAATGTAATTTCTAATTAATAATTTGTAGATAGCTAGATACTTAAAGCCAAAAATGATGAAGTTTAAAAATGAATTTTTGTCAATTTTATTTGAGAATGAACGGTACATGTATTAACTTATAACTTTGAGTTAAGTCTCCGGCGTCCGAACAATTGAATTTCATGGATTAAAGACGGATGTGAATAACCCCCCTTTGAACCCAAAAAAAATATATTTTCTTTCAAAATATTGTTATATATTTTTTTTGTTATTTTAAAGAGCGATTATAAAATTAGTTAAAATAAAAATGAACAATAAAAAAAATAAATTTTGAAATTAAAAATATTACATGAGAAAAAAAACCTTTTGTGCCGACACGACAGTCGCCTTTTTGGCTGGTTCGTTTACAGCGTGTATCTGTTGACACACTTCTGTCGACTTTTAAATAATAAAACAGCTTCAGACTACTCGGATTTTAGTTCAAACTATTCCTCTAGTAAAGTTCTCATGAATGGGAGTCAGATGGTAGCTTTTATTCATCATATCATGAAGATATTGCATTAGTTTCTCCACTGAATGCTAATCTAAGAATGTAAGTAAGAAGTTTTCTTATTTTATGCTAATAATTTTTATTTTTTTAAATGAAAAATTTTTTGTTTTCTATTTTCCTGGGTATTATTAGTTCAAGTATTCATTTCTATGTTAAATAAATCTGATTTTTCTTTAAAATTTTATAATTTTCTGTAATGAATCAATAAATAATAACACATGCTAAAGCATTGTTTATGTTATCAGCTGATTTTAATTTTTGGCTAAATAAATGAATCATTTATAAAGAAAATTATGGAATATTATGTCATGTAATTTAAAAAAAGATATAAACTTATAATGGTTTTAAGTACATTTTTTTTAAACCTGATAGTCTATATAAATGTAATTCTATTATTATGCAGTATATTTATATAAATATTTTGTCTTATCCTTAACTTTAGGGAACAAACATATATGACTATGACATTAGTGATGATGGACCTCTCAAAGCGATTCAACACTTCCAGCTAGGGCAACAGGCCTTCATCTTTTCAATGATGAATGACAAGAAACAAGACAATGTTATATTGAATTTCTTATGCCGGGTAACAATCATTTATAAATAAAATAGCCTGCTAATAATATCAAAATAAAGCATTGCTTATGTTATCAGCTGATTTTAATTTTTGACTAAATAAATGAATCATTTATAAAGAAAATTATGGAATATTATGTCATGTAATTTAAAAAAGATATAAACTTATAATGGTGTTAACTACATTTTTTTTAAACCTGACAGTCTATATAAATGTAATTCTATTATTATGCATTATATTTATATAAATATTTTGTCTTATCCTTAACTTTAGGGAACAAACATATATGACTATGGTATTAGTGATGATGGACCTCTCAAAGCGATTCGACACTTCCAGCTAGGGCACCAGGCCTTCATCTTTTCGATGATGAATGACAAGAAACAAGACAATGTTATCTTGAATTTCTTATGCCAGGTAACAATCATTTATAAATAAAATAGCCTACTAATAATATCAAATTCATTGGTGTATATGTATTCTTTACTAAGGAAGAAAAGTGTTACTTTTTACTAATTTGTTAAGTTTTATATCATCAGAATTTTGATTATTACATGTATGGAGTTAGAAATCATGTATTACAAACTGTATTGTACTTTTACATTTGTGAAAAAAAAAATTCCACTCAAAATTTACATTGTTTTTACTTTTCTGCAGGAGCTTTTATCAAGTTGTGTTCTTCTGGAGTTATGGTACAAATTGGGAACTATACAAACAGCAATGCAAAACATGAGGAAGACCTGAAAAGTGACACCCAATGAGCTTTACATACTTTTTGTTTTGTGCATGAGTATTATTCTAACACCAATTAACGTTCATATTTCTTCACACATTCATATTTCTCCACTTTGGATGTGATCATTCATATCTAAGCTCAGATTCAAACTAATTCATGGATTTTAAAAATATAAAATTTTGAGACTGAACAACACACTGATTGGCAAGCCAAGGTAAAATATCCATTAATTTTTTTAGACGAAAATGTACTGCCTGCCTTATGAAAATCTTACTATTGATGAAATAATCTGCATTGGTAAATATAGTTTTAGACAATATATTATAGATAAGCCAACTAAATAGGGGATGAAAATTTGGGTTTTAGCTGATACATGTTGAAGAAATGAGCACAATGTTAAAATGTCTTTCACTTAATTTCAGGAAAAAAAATCTTTTTTTTTTTTTCGATAAAGAAATATTTATGCATGTATTACTGAAAATGATTTTTTAATTATATTTGTGGATAAATATTTATGAATCCTTAGTATATTGTGTATATTTATAATCATAAGAATTACAGGGATTGTTGTAAAAAAAATTATTTCTACCTGTTTTTTTAATTGTGAATAAAATTTAACACCGTCTTTTTTTCTACATTTTACATACTACAAAATCATTATAAAAAAGTTGTCTAAAGTAATCTAACAGATGATAAAACATTCTGCATTTCTGCTCTCACTAATATATAATATGTGGCATTTTATTCAATTTAAATTAATTTGTTTTTGTTTGTTTTGGTTATCTGATAATTTCGTCTCATAAAATTAGTGTGTGTGTGTGTGTTTTATATAAAATGTCATAACTATTTTATTTATTGATAAATTTCATTGAATTTTGTGTTGTAATATGTAATTTTGACTGAGGTTTAATATAAGAATAAAATTTACAGTATATCTCAAAAAGATTTTTTTTTCCTTCTTGGTGTTTGATGTTTGTTTGTAAATTTAAAAAAAAAAATTTTTTTTTTTTTTTTAATGCAAAATTATTTTTTTTTAAGAGATATGTCAACAAAAGTGGCACAGTTTTAATGTTTGTGCATTTCTGAATGAGTTGATATATAATAATGGGTATTTTAAAAAGTTTTAAATGAACAAAAATTTCATTGAACAGAGCAACCCAATGATAGTTAAAAAAAGGCAAAAAACCATAGGTCATGGAAGAGTTAAGCATGTACTTGAGTATGAAATTGGAGTTTTAAGTTTCAATTTGAATGGAATTATAGAAATCTGATGTTAGCTTATTTTGTGGACAAGTCATTGATGTAATTAAATTAATGGCATTACAAAAACATTTGATTTGATGAATTAAATGCTAATTACTTGAAATTGGTGGGGGGTGGGGGGGAAATGTTTTTGTGAGAAATTTGATGACAGATTTTTTTTCTATTTCACTTTTTAAATGTATATTGTTATAATAGATATCACAATTAAAATTTAAAAAATATCTGATTTAGGTATCTTTTATATATTTTAATCAAGATTTTTTTCATGTTTTTATAGCTGATGGTTATTGTACAGCTGAACTGAAGCAGACTTTAAATGTGACTTTGATACCAGATGATCTGAATAGCTGTCGTACTTACAACTGGCTGGTTCCCTTATTACTGGCACTCTACCTACTCGTTGGCAATGTTTTATTATTAAATTTACTCATTGCTATTTTTAGGTAAAAAATTTATAAACCTTTTTCTTTAAAATTAAGAAATTATATTTTGGAATATGACCAAGAATAATTGAAGAAATCTTGAGAAATATTTTGGTGTTACAAAATATTTGTCTATAATATATCAAGCTAACTTTTCAATTATTTAAAAATGGAAACTTGAATTACTCTATTTTACTTTTCAGTCATGTTTTTGATACAGTAGAAAAGAATGCCATTGAAATATGGAAGTTCCAAATGTATTTTCTTGTGATGGAATTTCAAAACAGGTCAAAACTCATTCCACCATTGAGCATAATTTCTCAGATAGTGGCAGCAGTAAAGTTTGTGTTTGTTAAAATAACTAAGAAAACAAAGGATAAAAGTAAGCCTTTAGTTTAAATGTTTTATTTATAAAGTCCTTTTTTTTTTTAAAGTACAATTTTAGAACAGTTATAAGTTTAGATACAGTATTTGTTGATTGATGAAATATTTTAAACAATTCTGTTCTTGCTTCTAGATGAGCAATTTTCAGCACGCAAACTGGAGTATTTAGCTTTGTTTGAAAAAGAAATGACGGCTAATTTATTAAGAGCTACAAAAGCTAATATTATGCAGTCTTTAGACATGAAATTTAATATCTTACAATCAAGGTATTAAAAAAAATATATGGACACAATTAAAATATAAGATTCTTAGAAATGTACCCAAAATTAAACATTCTAATTTGTATATACATCACCAATATATAACAAGATTACTTTACCTTGTGAAATTTATGACTATAGGATAGATGATTTGACCAGAATTATTGAAGATGATCTCATGTCTGAGCAAATGAATGCCATGCCAGGACTTGAACAACTACAAGCCAAATCCTTAAATCTTGTGGACGAATCTGAACTAGCTGAAAATAATGATAGCAAACCTAAAACAGAATTGGTAAGCAATGTTTTTGATGTTGACATAGTGAGAACAATACTAAAACTAAAGCAAAGAGCCATATTTAAAAAAATTATTTCAGAGTTTATTCTTTTTTAAAATCTTACTTCTGTCAATTATCATATTATTAATATAATATTATCATATTATTAATATAATATTACATACCGCCACAGATGATTTATACATATAAGGCTATATATATAAAAGTAAATTTCCCTTGGCCTAATAGGCCGTTAGGGCAGATGAAGTGTAGAATTCACCTGTTTCTGCTGTAACCACTGCGTATGAAGGGATTCTGTGGTTAGCACATTGTCCAGTTGCCTTTACTAACTAATGTCAGGTACCCATTTCAAGTTGGGTGGACTTGGAGGTCTTTACACTAAATTTTACCTGAAAAAAATTCCCTTGGTTCTCACAGAGGATCAAACCTGGGACTCGCAAGTTGACAGTCAAGCGCTTTGCACCGCTTGGCCATCCATCCACCCTTTATATATACATATGGATATTGTATATTTTGTAAGCCTAATCATTTATACACATATATAGATTTATACAAAACATTACAACAAGATAAAATAAAAATTTTTAGTTTTAGTTAAAAAAAAATATGTATATTTTATCCCTCTACTTTAAATATGGAAAATAAACAAAAAGTGACTGATCTTCTTGGGCTTAATGTGGTCAAATGGAACAAATCTTGTCATTGGCTTATTTCAAGTCTTTTAAACAGATTTAGATATCTTTTGAAGCACAGTTCAGAAAATGTTTAATCACTAATTTGAAACGTAACATGACAGGATTTATTAATTTTTAATGTTTCAATATGCATAAAGATATACTGTCTTTCTGAGTATCTATGACATGAATCCAGAGTTAAGAATGTTGCTTACTATTCTGGATTTCTCAGGATCAACAAACTTAGCGGGGTGACTGATATAAAGATAGACTATTCATTTAGCTGTTTGTAGAGTAGTACCCTGTGTGCCCCAAAGTTTTTTAAAATTGATGAGTGGATTTATAGTTTTTTCAAAAAACCTTAATCTCCTTTTATGTGTTATTGGAATTAAGTTATGTATATATTTCATAGTACATGTAATAGCAAACAACAATAAAAATGAATTTATAGATTGGGTGGGGGGGGTGTGCATTGATGACTCATCTTTTTAAAAAGTTTTTTCCTCATGTATTTTGATGAATGGGAATGTATATAATTAATTTAAATACAACTTTTTCAGTATCATCACTTTGAATTTAAAGATTATTTTTAGACCATTGTTATTTATCAGCTGTGCTCAAGCAAACATAACTTACATTACAAAAGAGCGCACACATGTTTCCTTTATTAAATGTAAACCCCATTATGTTTTGCATTCCAAAAAAAATGTGTTGCACAGCCAAAATGATATGCTACATGCAGTCTTCTGTAAATTAGAGGGAACAACACTGACCTATCTCATAAAGCAGTATTTTTTTCAAAATGTTTCTTTTTCATACATTAATTTTTTTTTAATTAACATGAATCTTTTATCTCTTTTTCAACTACTCAGGAATCCAATGAGGTTAAAAGAAAACACAAACATAAGAAAAAGAAGAA
The DNA here is from genome assembly GCA_021962125.1 of Bulinus truncatus. Classification (NCBI taxonomy): domain Eukaryota; kingdom Metazoa; phylum Mollusca; class Gastropoda; family Planorbidae; genus Bulinus; species Bulinus truncatus. The sequence goes on from JAGDYQ010000013.1 coordinate 9,801,309, forward strand.
GAAAAAGGACAAAGATAAAGATAAAAGTAAAGACATACAAATTGTTGTGGAAGAGAATGAAGATAACTTGGATAATTTTGACTCAGTTAAACCTTTACCCCAGAGGAAAGATCTGAACATTCCTAGTGAGGAAAATCAGCTTTACCTGAATGTGGTGAAAAGTCAAGAGATCAATTCAAGTATTAATCAAAGAGCAAATATTTTGCAGTCTAACTTTTCACCCTCCCTTCAGTATCTTGATGCTCAAATGGATTCTGATGAGGAAGAAATTCCTTCAAATATCTACTCACCTAAATCATCATTGAATATCCAAAGATCTTACTCACCGATTGCTGGCAATTTCTCAGATGATTCCTCTGGTCACAGTCATATTACTTCTTCCAAGAAAAAGCATCTTAGAACTCGGCATCATTTGTCCAGACTAAGAAGCCATGAAGAACCACATAAATATCAAAGATCAAATTTCAATAACTTTTCTAACAATTAATTTTTATTTGTTAAAATGTCATTGTTTATATTCATTTAATTTTTGTCTATAATTATTGATTGGTGATATATGTCTGAACAAAGAACAAAATTTTCAAAGGTGGGTAAAGAACCAAGGTAAAAAGTAAGATAATTATTGCATTGCTCATTCATAAATCAGTTTGCTGATGGCTTTTTTTCACATGAAATTTCAACCATTAAGACAAATACAAACAAATGAAACAAAGTATATAAATTAATACTAATAGACATTTTTTTTAAAATATTGTCACATAGACTGTGATCCATCTTTCAATTTTTAATTACATAAACTGAAAGTTATTATACTTGAGTACTTAAAAATGGTTGAGCTGGATAATTTGTAAACAATAGGCATCACTACTAAATGTGCTGTTAATTCAGTAATTTATACTTTATGAAATTTGTTTTCGTTGATTTTGATGTCAATCATTTGTTATTTTAACATTTTTAAAAACTGCTGATAATTCAACATGCCGAATACTGCAATAAATTATAGTTATTTTTTGTTAGTACATGTAATATTAATATGTGCAAGATGTTCAGAAATATTATTGTGTGGTTGTGATAATTGACTATTCCAGTTAAAAATGTTATGTTTTTAAAAAAAAAATCCAAATTATCTGCTGATTGTTGAACTAAAGCAACACAATAAACTAGGCCCTGGATTTTGTTGTTATATACTGTTAGTTTGATTAGTTTTGAAATTCAATAATTCATGTGGCATTATTTTTTTTACAACCATAGCGATATATATTCAGAATATGTTATTAACTCTATTCACTCAATTACTGTTGCATTAATGTATTTTTATCAAACCTGTGATTATTTGACTTTCTCCATTTACATATATCAAAATGTATCTTTTTGTTTTTATTGATTTAACAATGAAAACTGGAAAACTGATGTACATGTATAATTTTAATTAAATAGCTTTTTTAACTTTTTTTTTTTAATTTGTTAAGGTATTTACATCTTAATTTAAAGAAATGTAATATTTGATACTAAATTTATTTTCTATGTTTTATGTTTTCTTTTTTTATTGAAACATGCACACTGATATTTGCACACTGATATTTTGAATGTTAATGTATTATTTGTATTCTTTACACTTATTTACAGTCAGTTAGGTAATAAGTTACTTCTTATTCCTCACTATTTTCTCAGGTGATATTAGCACTTTTTTAGTAATTAAAAAAAAAACAAGAAATTATTTGAAGTAATTTTGTATTTTTAATGTTTCCTGAAGTTGTACAGCCTTTTTCTATTTGCAAAATATTTGTTTAAAACTAGTTGTGTTAACAGTTGACCCAATGATCGAATATATGACATGAAAATTTGATATATGTGTATTTATAAATGAGAACAGTTAGATACATGATATAACAATTTATTAAATGACACAACAATTTGAGAAATTACAACATTTTGATACACAACACTTTGAGAAAACTATATGGCAAAAAAATAAATAAAATGACAACAGTATAATAAATGATATACAGACTACAGGTAAGTCAAATAATGTTTTTCATCTGCTAAATTTAGCACAATAAATAACAAAGTTTCCATTTTTTTTAATATGCTCCAAACTGAATATTTTCATTTGGTTTGTAGGAAAGTATTTCAATTCTGTGGTATTTAACAAATGAGATGAATAAACTTGAAATTATGTAATGTATCCTCGCACTGATTAGTTTTTGTAGCTTTTTTCTTCAACACTATTCTTATTAGCATTTTGACATAAATTATTTGAGGGAAGAAGATAGAACAATTAAAATTAATCATAATTTTTTTTTCCTTATTAATCTAATGTATTATGGGGAAATTCAGGAGAAAAATAAATATACTGACTAAAAAAAAACTTGTAAAAATTACTCTCATGCTAAACTTGTTTCACTTGGTACTAAATAAATCAGAACATAATATTCATCAACTTAAAGTAAACTTTGTTAAAAGCTTCACTTAAAAAATATGACATTTAGACATGCCATTTTATAACAAAGTTATCGATTGCAATCCCATTTATTTCCTTTCTGAAAGAAAAAAAAAAGACAAAAAAATATGGTTACAGTTTTTAAGTTACTGGTGAAAAGAAGGAAAGAAAAAAACATCAAAAATGAATATAAAAGTAGATGATAAATTAGCATAGGACCGTAATTCTCATGGCAACCTACAAGTACCCGGGAGAGCCCATGCGTTACGGTGGCCCTGTCCACGGCCAAAGTAGTCTCATGATGGACGATGTTCATTCAAATGGCACTTACCAAACTGCCACAGTGTGTAGCTCTAGGTACAGCACATCATCTTTACATGGGTCACCCTCAGAGTTTCTCCAGCGGATGTTTGTTACAACCTTTCCATGTCTGTGATACCCGGGTACATCCTTCACGAGCTATTGATTCCAGAAATTAGTCTTCCTATATCTTCACAAACTATTGATTATAACACTTAGTTTTCCTATCTCATCGCGTACTATTGATTCTAAAATATGGTGTTGATATTTCTCTATTTTGCCTGTCCATAGTTTCAATTCAAAGTTATTTCTTCTTGCCACCGTTTCTTCAGTTTATTTATTTAGCTTTCAAATGGACAGACTAACTTGGTGACCGCCTATAGCCCACCCCCACCCCGAAGCTCTCAACCTGTGGTACGCATACCACAAGTGGTACAGGAAAGGTTAGGCAGTGACATATAATATTCGTTTAAAACAACCAAAAGTTTGAAGAAGGTCCTCAATTTGCTGCGTGACTCATCACCAAACTACAACGAAAATATCGCATTAGAAAGGTCAGCAGGTTCCATTATGAAAATAATTTATTCGCAAACTTACGGGTGAAAAATGTCGAGAACCGCTGTTTTTATAGAGGGCCCCCTTCAGTACAATATTTCTATCACTATATGGGCCCATAAAGTTAAAGCCTTTTTATGGATAGACATGTAGGGTGAAAAAGGTCTCCAAAGTTTAAAATTATTTTTTTTATTGTGAGTGTGTCTGCCGTGACTTTTTTTTTATTCTGCCGTAATTACATGTATATGGTCTAATAGTCTAATCTATTGCTATTTTATGCCACAAAGAAATGCTTTTGGCGAGTTTCAAATTATGTCGGTTTTACATTGCTAGCAGGGAGGGCAATCTGAACACTTGTCATGGGGCTCGGACTAAAATAATTAGGACCCCTTAATAACTATGTGTCTGTCTAGGTCCCCTTAATAACTATGTGTCTGTCTAGAGTCCCTTAATAACTGTGTGTCTGTATAGGGCCCCTTAATAACTATGTGTATGTCTAGAGTCCCTTAATAACTGTGTGTTTGTCTAGGGCCCCTTAATAACTATGCGTATGTCGAGAGTCCCTTAATAACTGTGTGTCTGTCTAGGGCCCCTAAATAACTATGTGTCTGTCTAGAGTCCTCCCCCCCTCCCCCCCAAAAAAAAAGCTACATAAAAACTTCGAATGTTATAAGATACTATAATCATTGGATACTATTTGTTGTATGGATTACGTGATCTTTTATATTGGCGACGCAATCCAAGTGCGAGAGTATCGTCCAACAACATTTATTAAATACTTGAGCTTGTATTTTCTTCGAAACAAAAAAAAAACGTACATAAACTTCTCTAGCTAATTCCCTTGTTGATCGCAGATAGCCGACCATTGCGGCTAGAGGATTCTTAGCTGAGCCTTTCTTATCTTATCTACTGACGAGCTATGCCCTCCTCTGGCTAAGGGGCCCACGCCAATAAAAGCAATTCGTGCAAAATCTGATGATCTAATAAGTGCAGATAATATAATATAAATCATTCATACGAACATAATACGGAGATAACAAGAGTTCCGGCAGATGCTACGACAATTAAAAAAAAATGAGAATATCTCTTCATAGGAGGCCCAAGAAAATTACACTGAGCACTGCCCGACCTTTATATTTTTTTTGGTCCACATTAATATCATGCGGGAAAGATACCAAGCTAAAAAAAAATAGTTAGATCACGATACAAGATGTCTATTTCAAAGAATTTGCTACTTGAGATTACTTAAGGTATTTGATCTCGTGCTCTATTTCTTTTAGCGTACGGCCAGTTGGTGTGATACGTCACCGCTGTATTTATCATACATCGGTTTGAAATATAACTTCATCTATAAACATATCAAGCTTTATCTAAATGTTCTATACAAACAAATATAGATACAAAATTTAAATTATTGTTTTGGTAGTTAGCCACTATACGGTGTTGCAAGGGGTGGGCTGGGGCATGTAGGGACACAAGTACCGGCGGACCCCCTTCAATGTTAACCTCTGACCTTGTCTGACTGATAGAGATTGTAATGTCGGTGGTTATAATCGATTAGTCGAAAAAAATGACATCGAGAGCCACGAGCCCACTGTGAAAATGACCAGACACAAGCCCACTGTGGAAATGACCACACACAAGCCCACTGTGGAAATGACCAGACAAAGCCCACTGTGGAAATGACCAGACACAAGCCCACTGTGGAAATGACCAGACACAAGCCCACTGTGGAAATGACCAGACACAAGCCCACTGTGGAAATGACCAGACACACACACATGCAAATAGACATACATATATCGCGTAGAATCCTGATGTAATATAGGTATATACTGTGTCTGCGTGAGTGTTTGCGTCCAGTTGGTTATAAGACAAAGCGAAAATATAGAAAAAACATTAATTTCATATATCCATAGTAACAATGACCATATATATAGGCAGCCCCGTAGCCAAGGGGGGGCACTGGGAGGGGGGCGTGCCCCCCCCGCTAGGTGTGGAGTGCCCCCCCCCCCCCGCTGAAAAAAAGAAGAAAAGAGGAAAAAAGAAAGAAAAAGTAAAGATGCCCCCTTGCTGGGTAAGGAAGGAAACATGCCCTTCAGCGGTAAACTAATGGTCAAAAAGCATTTCTATTGTTGTTATTAAAAGTACTGCTAGACAACAAACACTAAGCCATTCGACATCACAGAAGAAAACATCCTTTTTCAGAAACATCAATATTTGGGAGAAAAATATTCACGTGTGTGATGTCCATGTGAGGATGAGATGAAATCCTACAAACTACTAATGGTTTCAAGGTTGTTACTGCCGGGGGTTGGTAGCGGGGATAAGCTCCCACTAACAAATAAAATGCTCCCAATGGCGTGCGTCTCAAATAGCCTCTGACAACCAAGTCCAACTCCTGGCCTTCTCGTGCGGCTTAGCTACTAAGCCCGGCGAAACTGTTTCCACTGACAGGAGAAGGGGCGAAGGCGGTTCACTGGCGCCTCAAAACCAGCCGCTTCAGGCAGATGGGGCTCGTCAACCGCGGTTGGTAGCTCATCTAGGAGAAGGAAAACTCTGTCTTCAAACCTCCGCTGCCTAGCGGCATACCTCCTACGAGGATAGGCTAAGGGAGTAAACCCTGAAAAGAAATCCGGAGCTGGAGTCCCCAAGGCGGCCAGACCTTATATTGTCAACGCCGGCAACTCCTGCGGTGCAGCTGAAGCCAAGCCGTATCGACTCTGTCTTTCCCTTGGATCCCTCAGTTGCGCGGAGAGGGGAGGACTGCTGCACGGGCAACAGCTATCCCTCCATATTACCCTGCCCAGGCTCTGTAGCTAAACTGGAGAGGATACTCCAGCGTCGTCGCACGATGTCGATACAACACGGAAGGGGACAGTTACCGGTTCTAAGCTCATCCGATTGGCGAAGGAAACGAGCGCCAGGGGTCTCTTTCGACGGTGGGAGAGGTCATCGCGCCTCATTGGACAGCTACCGCCCGCCTCAAGCTGGGCAGCCCCCAGCCAGTTGGGTGCTGTCTCGCCATGGCTCACCTGCCCTACTGGGTGCGTGGGGATTAGAGATGCACTTCTCATAAAGTGGGCCAAAAAACAAACGCACCAGGCAAATTCAAGATAAGAACTAGCAAGAAGCCTCCAGCTCGATTCGCAAGCTGGAACATCAGGACCATGTGTACCGGACTCACATCTGACCTTCAGCAGATTGATGACGCAAGGAAGACCGCTGTCATCGACAGGGTACTCTCACGACTAAACATCGACATCGCCGCTCTACAGGAGACCCGGCTGGCAGAAACCGGCACAATCAGAGAAGCAAACTACACATTCTATTGGCAAGGGAAGTCCTCAGACCAACCGAGGCAACACGGTGTTGGCTTCGCGGTGAAAAACACGCTTGTCAGATTCATAGAGCCCCCAACAGACGGCTCTGAGAGATTACTAATCCTCCGACTGTCAACGTCCTCTGGCCCAGCTCACATATTCAGCGTGTATGCTCCAACCCTCTGCTCCACTGTCGAGGAGAAAGATAAATTTTACCAGGCCCTAGATGAAGCGCTATTGAAGATTCCTAGCACCGATAGCCTTTATCTCCTTGGTGATTTCAACGCAAGGGTAGGAGCTGACCATGTGGCTTGGCCCACCTGTCTCGGAAGCTTTGGGAGGGGAAAGATAAATGAAAATGGCCAGAGACTGCTTGAGCTCTCGTGCCACCATGGCCTGTGCGTGACAAACACCTTCTTCAGGTGCAAAGAGATCCATCAGGTGTCATGGAGGCACCCACGCTCCCGCCACTGGCACCAACTCGACCTCGTCCTCACCAGAAGAGGGAATATCGACAGTATCCTCCTCACCCGCAGCTACCACAGTGCAGACTGTAACACGGACCACGCCCTCGTGGCAAGCAAGGTGCGCATAACGCCGAAGAAACTGCATCACTCCAAGAAAAAAGGTCGCCCACGCATCATTATCAACTGTGCCAGAAATCCCGAAATAAACCAACAGTTTATCAGCAGTCTGGAAGTTGCACTCAGCGAAAGAAAGTTAGCAGTTGACACCATCGACACTAGGTGGTCGCGTCTGCGCGATGTCGTATATAACTCCGCCATCACCACCTATGGAAAGATAGAGCGGAAAAACGCCGATTGGTACGAGGCCCACTGGGAGGAAATGAAACCCGTTACCGAGGTAAAAAGGAAAAGGAAAGCCCTACTGGTCTACAAGGCCAGGCCCAGTCCCAACACACTAAAAGCCCTACGGACAGCCAGGAGCAAAGCCCAGCAGACCGCCCGTAGATGCGCAAACTCCTACTGGTTGAACCTCTGTAGCAGCACCCAGGCAGCTGCCGATACAGGAAACGCAAGAGGGATGTACGAGGGCATCAAAAAGGCAATAGGCCCAACTCCCTCCAAAACCGCCCCCTTATATCCAAAACAGGAGAGGTCATCAAGGACCAGGAAAAACAGATGCAGAGGTGGACCGAACACTACCTGGAGCTATACGCAACCCAGAACACTGTGACTGATGCCGCTCTTGGCGCTATCCCAGATCTGCCTGTCATGGAGGAGCTAGACACCACACCCACCGTGGATGAACTAAGCAAAGCCATCGACTGCCTTGCAAACGGAAAGGCACCCAGTAGCGATGGAATCCCACCAGAAGTTCTGAAGAGCGGAAAACCAGCACTGCTAAAGCCATTGCACGACCTCCTAAGTCGATGCTGGGAACAGGGCTATATCCCCCAAGACATGAGGGATGCCAACATTATCACACTATACAAGAACAAAGGGGACCGGAGCGACTGTAATAACTACCGGGGCATCTCCCTCCTCAGCATCGTCGGCAAAGCTTTCGCCCGCGTCGCTCTAAACCGCCTACAGGCCCTCGCCTCCCGAGTCTACCCAGAGTCACAGTGTGGCTTCAGGGCTGGCCGATCAACAGTGGACATGATCTTCTCACTTCGTCAACTTCAAGAGAAGAGTCAGGAACTGCAGGTGCCACTCTACATCGCTTTCGTCGACCTCACAAGGCGTTTGATCTAGTAAGTCGAAGTGGACTCTTCAACTTGCTGCAAAAGATTGGCTGCCCCCCACACCTGCTTGCAGTGGTCATGTCCTTCCACGACAATATGCATAGCACGGTTTGCTACAACGGCGCAATCTCCGAGGCCTTCCCAGTCAGCAGCGGAGTAAAACAGGGCTGCGTCCTTGCACCTACACTCTTCGGCATTTTCTTCTCCATGCTCCTCCAATACGCCTTCAAGGATTGCAGCGAGGGTGTTTACATCCATACAAGGTCCGATGGCAAGCTTTATAACATAGCCCGCCTCCGTGCAAAGACCAAAGTCACAAAGGTCCTAATCCGCGAGCTGCTCTTTGCTGATGACGCAGCCTTGACATCACACACTGAAGACGGACTGCAGCAGCTTGTCACCCGCCTCTCCCATGCATGTAAGGAGTTTGGACTGACTATCAGCCTGAAAAAGACGAATGTCATGGCACAGGTTACAGATACACCCCCAAGCATTGACATCGATGCGCACGCCCTAGAGGTCGTCGAGAACTTCACTTACCTCGGGTCCACCATCTCCAGCTCGCTATCCATAGACCCGGAGATCGATTGCAGAATCGCTAGGGCAGCCACAGTCATGGCGAGACTAAAGCAACGTGTGTGGGAAAACCCCAGCCTCACCGAAAATACCAGATTGCGCGTCTACCAGGCCTGCATACTTAGTACCCTCCTCTATGGATGTGAGACGTGGACCACTTACGCGAGGCACGAAAGGAAGCTAAACAATTTCCACATGAGGTGCCTGCGACGTATACTGCAGATAAAGTGGCAAGACAAGACCCCTAACACTGGGGTGCTGGAAAGGGCCAACATGAGCAGCTTGTTTGCAGTTCTCAGCGAGAGACGCCTCAGATGGCTCGGTCATGTCAAAAGAATGGACGCAGGCCGCATCCCGAAGGACCTACTCTATGGCGAGCTAGTTACCGGCCAGAGGAAAACAGGGCGACCTAAAATGCGCTACAAAGACACCTGCAAAAAGAATATGAAAGAGTGCTCCATTAACCCCAACTCCTGGGAGAGCCAAGCAGCCGACCGCCAGTCCTGGAGGCTCGCTGTCCGGCAGGGTTCATTGCGCGCAGAGGCTGAGCGACAGGAAAATGCTGCCCTGAAAAGAACAAGACGGAAGCGGAAAAAAGAGAAGCTACAACATCAACTACAACAACCAACTATTTTCAAGTGTGACAAGTGCGGCAGGGATTGCCACTTCCGAGTCGGACTGCACAGCCATTCCCGGCGGTGTTTAGTAGACTCAACTTAGCTACACCATCGTCTCTCGAGACGGACGGATGCCGACGACGACTAATGGGATGGTTTTTGTGCTGCCCCTCTTTCATCCCCACCATAGTTGATAGTGCAATGGCCATGGAGGCGCCACGGGAGATATGGTTGACAGTCGAGCGTCCCCCAAATATTCTATGCTCTTATAGAACATATCTAAATTTTCAGATAGCTTGAGCAACCTTTAAAGTAAAATAAAGTTTCGTTAAGCCCGTGAGGACTTTATCGGTGCAGATGAAGTATAGAATTCACCAGTTTCACTAGCATACGGCATATTGCGGGACTGAGTGGATAGCACAACGCCCATCCGCCATTGCTTCCCAAACTTAAAGTCGGGTACCCCTATTGAATACTATATGAACTCCACGACTCTCACAAGGATTTTTAAAATCCCAAGATTCTCACTGATGTTTAGAACGTTCCGGTCGACAGTCGAGCGCTCTACACGCACGACCACCCGTCCCCTGCAACCTCTATATTTTATCTAAAAATTATGAAATTTTATATTGCTGGCTACATTTTCTTGGATAACCAAACGAGGGGCCAAATAAAAATAATAATAAATGTTTCCTTATATATATATATATATATATATATATATATATATATATATATATATATATATATATATATACTTTTACTGATATCCCGTCATCGCCCAAAGACAAAGTGATTTTGATACATTGCAACTTAAAAGTACAATCGTTTATTATATTATAAACGTTCTACGTTTTTATATAGCTATATACAGTTGGTTTTTTTTTTTGTTTTTGTTAGAAGAAATGACTAAAATATATCACCAACAAAGATTTACTGACCGAGTATGTTGATTTTTATTGTGAGGGCACACATTTCGAGCTGGAAGTTCAAGTTCATTCATGGCTGCTTTCACAAACTTCATATTACTTTATTAGAAATTAAAATCATATGTTTTCAAAGGAATTACGGTCAACGGTTATCTTGTAATTCAATTAATAATAAGAAGAAAATAAATATTACAATATAAATAAAACCTCATACATAGATCTACAATACGGCAACATGTCACATATTGTTTGATTATATCGTGCATGTTTTTTATCTGACGCCAGGCCACATAAGTAAAAACGAATGTAAAGTCATCGTATACAACAGTGATTCTCATACTATTTTTTCGCCTATCACAACCTTTTCAAAAAAAAAACATGGCTCAGCCAGGATTGTTAATTACCGAATTCAGATCTAATTTTCAGTTCCTCATTTGTTGATGATTCAATCGATTTCTCTCTTTCAAAGTTAAAGATTCTTCTGCTTCCTCAGCTGAAAAAGGATCCACAATCTAACAATAAATATTAATTTTTAAAATATCTACGAATCTTTTATAAAAGTCAGCATGACGAACCCATACACGCCTCAACACATCTGTACAGTATGAACCTGGACATGCCTCAACACATCTATACAGTATGAACCTATACATGCCTCAACACATCTGTAAAGTATAAACCTGTACATGCCTCAACACATCTATACAGTATGAACCTATACACGCCTCAACACATCTATACAGTATGAACCTATACACGCCTCAACACATCTATACAGTATGAACCTATACATGCCTCAACACATCTATACAGTATGAACCTAAGTAAATTTGCAAACTGGCCGTATTTCTTTAGTAAATTTGGAAACTGGCCGTATTTTTTTAGTAAATTTGCAAACTGGCCGTATTTCTTTAGTAAATTTAGAAACTTGTCGTATTCCTTTAGTAAATTTAGAAACTGGCCGAATTCCTTCAGTCCCAAATAACGTTTATACACAAGAAGTTTTATTATACAAGCAGAAACAATTTTTTGTTTGTTTTTATTTTAGTTCATCATCTTGAGACTATTAATTTTGTTCAATTTGATAAATATGTCCGTTAAATAGGCAATGCCATATTTTGAAGAAATCTAGTTGGATCATAAAGAAACTTCTTCGACTTCTAACGTTGATGATATAAAATTGAGTCAAACAGTCGCCTTTTGATAGACTTTAGCATGAAGCAACAAGCGATCAATTTCTTCACCATTTTCAGAAAATTGTAGAAACAATCTGTCTTTTTCCCAATTACTTTTTATTCTGTTGACCGCTTTAATTACATACTATATAGCTCTGTTCAGACGCTCACTCAGATGTTTAGCAACCAAATATTGGCGATGGATAACGCAGTGCACATGGTGCACACCAAATATATCTTGTTGCAATCGTCCTTTCACATATGATGCTAATCCTATTTGACGCCATAACTTGTCTGGTGAACCAAGGGGCGCCGAGAGCCAACAAGGGTCCCAGGGCAGGACATCATTGCGGGCCCCTTAATAAACAATGAGTCATGAAACAATTGACATGGTCGGGGCGGCCGGGCCCCCTTACAGATGCGGGCCCCCTGGCAATGACCCCCTGACCTCCCTCTCGGCGTGCCTGGATGCACCGGCATTAGCAACTGACTGAATATTTTAAATGGTATTTCTTTTCATTAGAAAAACTCTCAGAAAACATGGTATCCTTTGGTATCAGTAGCTAAATGTTTAGCGAAAAGTAGCTTTTGATTTATTTTTTTTTCTTCATTAAGAAATCTTCCAAATGCCAAAAGTAAAGCTTCATTTCCTGGCAAAGTTGACTCATCGAGCTGTACATAAATACAGCCATTTCATCAATTCTGCGTTGTACCATTCTTATGCTCAGAAGAATATGTTTAACAACATTAAAAGCCGGAACAGTACTTAGAACCTCACTAATGGAATGTAGAACAAATGTTTCATCTAGTGAGGGCGGTAAGTTCAATTGAAACATGTACAGCGGTTTAGATACTGGCATTCTGTGAAGTTGCCTTCAAAGATATCGGTGGAGAAAGATGGAAAGGAGAGAGAGGACGGAGAGAGAGAGAGAGAGAGAGAAACCATGATTATGTATATAAAGCAGCTCACGTTCGTACATTAGTTGTGTGAAACAATAAAAAATATTACATCGCGGTACATGTTAAACATCGCGGTACATGTTAAGCATTGCGGTACATGTTAAACATCGACCAATGTGAGAACCAATGGACTATACATTATACAACATCCATATTAAATTAAAAAAAAAAACAGATGACCTCACTAAGCTATATTTTCAACAAATATATGGTCACACAAACTCACTACACCATATTTACTCCAACATATGGTCACACACTCTCACTACACCATATTTACTCCAACATATGGTGTCACTTTGCACCGTTTTTTTTTCAACCCGGCGACTTTGCTTTGAGTTTCTCTTCGTGTTGACGAGAACTAATGTTATGATGTTTGGATTGTATTTCAGTCTGTCGAGACAAACATTCATTTTCCACTGAAGACAAAAGAATTTTTCCCCAACATTTTTTTAAGAAAATATTAAAAAAAAATAATTTTGTACAGCTTATCCATTCCTGACCTTGTAACATCATGTTGCTGGATATAGCTTGATTTTTTTTTCTCTTACCCAGTTTAAAGTAATGTATTTAATTATGCACATGTTATTTCTAAAGTTTATTTCACAACAAACGATCTTCACCCAGTTTAAATGTTAAATATAAATGCAAATGCAAGCAATCCAGTTGGTAGTTTGAACAGTTTGCATTTAACTATTCATTAAACTGACTTGGTTTCTTTTTAGTGTTTTGATAAGCTTTGAAACACAATAGCAAGAATATGTTCGCAAAGTAAATAAACAGATTCAAAGCCTATCTAGGTACATATTTTAGAATAACGTATGCACAAAGATTGTAGGTAGAAAGTGGTTATTAATTAGACCATGGATAAGAAAAAAGGCTACAATTACTTGCTGTATGCATTATAGTATCTGGATGAAATGAAACTACAACACCAACAATGACTTAAACACACAACACGATTACTATAACACAGACGGGTCTTCTTTTATAAATGTCCACAGATACAAATTAGACACATTACTGATTGGATTTAAGTTACAGACTGAACATTTACAGATTTATTACATTGCAAGCTGGATACACTACATACCAAATGCTTTATAAAGACTGGATACTTCCAGAATGCATGGATTCTTTATAGACTAGATTCATTGCATAACTACATTTTTGATTCACGTACGAGATTTGGTATTGTTATAACTCTGCTTCACACCCCCGCCCCCCGTTCGCACCCCTGCCCGAGGTGAATGATGCAATCACTTTTGTACGCCTACATATTGTTAATTCGGTCGTTCACCCCCCCCCCCTTATCTGGACATTCAAGAAACAAACATTATTTCCACTGTAGGCAACGAAAGTTTTTTTGAAATGACAGTGAATTAAAATTTTTTTTTTTACGTTTTTTTTCAGCTAGAAATATTCTGAAATAAATCATCATTGCAAAGATTTTTAAAAAATCATGCTAAATAAGCGAACTTTTTACTAGGTTATCCTTTGAAATATTAAGAGTGATTAGACCATAATTATTTTTAAATGTTTTGAAACCTGGTTGTCTTATTTAAAATAAAAAACTCGCTTCATTAAAATAAATTAATTAATTGATTGAACAAAAAAACAGTCACTGTATTACCAGTGTTTTACCTCGCGTTAGTACATGTGTATGATAGATACTGTACATGTGTATGATAGATACTGCAATGTGTGTGATAGATATTGTACATGTGTATGATAGATATTGTACATGTGTATGATAGATACTGTACATGTGTATGATAGATACTGCAATGTGTGTGATAGATATTGTACATGTGTATGATAGATACTGGAATGTGTGTGATAGATACTGTACATGTGTATGATAGATACTGCAATGTGTGTGATAGATATTGTACATGTGTATGATAGATACTGCAATGTGTGTGATAGATATTGTACATGTGTATGATAGATGCTGCAATGTGTGTGATAGATATTGTACATGTGTATGATAGATACTGCAATGTGTATGATAGATATTGTACATGTGTATGATAGATACTGTACATGTGTATGATAGATATTGTACATGTGTATGATAGATATTGTACATGTGTATGATAGATACTGTACATGTGTATGATAGATACTGACTGCAATGTGTGTGATAGATACTGTACATGTGTATGATAGATACTGTACATGTGTATGATAGATACTGTACATGTGTATGGTAGATACTGTATATGTGTATAATAGATCTTCTACATGTGTACTATAGATACTCTACATTAAAATTATGAACAATCGACTTTCTGAGGATAATCGTCGGATTGACATATATTATAAGATTTAAAATAAAAGTGTTTAAAAAACTAGAACAATATATATATATATATATATATATATATATATATATATATATATATATATAATTCAAATGTTTGCCTGCAAAGGTTTCAGAGGTATTGATGTGCTTAAGTACAAATATCTCGTTTGTGAAAATCATGCAACAGATCCATCCATCTTTGAAGTTTTTATAAAGGGTTACTGATGTTTCATTGTGTTTAAGCACGACGATGGCCGCTGTCATTACAGTGGCTGAGTAATTGCTGTAAATAAGATTTTGTGGCGATCCAGACGCAAATATATTCATTTTTTATAATTTAAAAAGGAAAAAAAAATTCATAAAAATTGTTCACGATTTTAAATTTAAACGATATTTATAAAACTTCAGTTCATATTCTGGGTATCATTGTGTTTAAATCCTTCAACTAAACCGATTAGAAATTCTAACGATTAATTGCAGATTCTGAGGTAGTTAAGCACAGCAGATTCTGCCCTCTCAGGGGTTTTAGTGATTGTTCAACCTAAGTAAGAGTACTGCTGGTGGCAATTTATTTTTCGAAAAACTGTGTTTTATGTGGGAATGCCAATCGTTTTTTTTTAATCATTTAAATCAGGGGGAAAATTGATTAAAAACAGAACGATGTGGAATTCAAACAGTATAATTCGGAATGAGTTCATATTTTGAAGGTATTACGGCACTGTACAACTGACATGTCGCTCCACCCCTCCCCACCTCTTCCGGCAGCAGATAAAAACAATTAACAGTTTTTTATAATCTCAATTAGTATCAAAAGAACCACAAATCTCAACTAAACCTATTCAAATTAAATTCAAGCTGTCGGCCACACCACACCAAGTGTTTAATTTGTTTGCAGTAAATTCCCCCACTCAAAAAGTTCACAATTAATGTTATCTCTTTTATGCGATACTGTTCATATCTTTCCTTTGATATTAGCCGATATTGCTGGCCATTGTCTGATGTAATCCGATATCGCTGGCCACAGTCTGACATTAGCCGATATCACTGGCCACTGTATGACATAAGCCGATATCGTTGGCCACTGTCTGACATTAGCCGATATCGTTGGCCACTGTGTGACATTAACCGATATCGCTGGCCACCTTCTGACATTAGCCGATATCGCTGGCCACCGTCTGACATTGGCTGATTAGCAAACATTGGTCGCACTACACCTATTTCATAATTCTTTGTGTGTGGGGGCACGTGAGACCTACATACTACACTGAACGTAGAGTGTTCATACAAATAAATATAATCTTTATGACTGGTTAACTTTTTTTTTTCCTCTTGACAATTTACTGCCAAGTCTGGCCAACTATATTACGTTTGGGTCTGCCAATTTTTAAAAAGGCGAATTGAAAGATTCATATATGTATAAGTTTGATAGCTAAAACAAATTAAACGAAAAAAAAAAAACACGTAATAAAATCAATTCATTAAAGTTTCACCACTGGCCGCGCTAATGGCCACCCCCCCCCCCATGGTTTATTGTGAAGGAGTTTTATGACGTCACATGGAAATTCCGGACTTCCTTTTTTATCCATATTGTGTTATGTCCTCTCTGATTTCTCTTCATTGTCTATTGCTGGGATTCTTGTGTTAAGCAGGATCTGTACAAAGATTAAAATAAAACTAAAATGATTTTTTTTTCGTTTACATGGTCGAAATAAATCAATAAAAATAGAAATGTTTTATTAGACATCACAGGATCACACATTAGGATCTAAAAATAGTATCGTTACATACTTTTAAAAAAAAACCGAGGCGGCCTTAGCCGGCCGGGGGGTCCTTAGGTCGTTTGCGGGACCAAGTGTTTATGTCATTGCTTGGCCTAGGATGTATGCTATTTTCAAGGACTGTGGCATATTTTCATATGATGAACCTGGAACAAACATTAAGTGTTGTTCCAGTAGGTAGCAAAAAAAAAAAAAACTGCATGCGTGGGGCTCGGTTTTTTGTGGGGGGCCGAAATCTGTCGCCCCTATCGCCACCCCCTAATCCGCCACTGTTGTATGCTTGCCTTGGTTGCCACCCGAGATGGCCGCCATTTTGTAAAGAATGGGATGACATTACCGAGATCAGTTGACACATATGATATACATTCTGAGTGTTTTTTTTTTTGTGTTTGTCTGATTGGTGTATAATTGCCTTGTTGAAGAAGTAATCAGTCTTAAATAAACTAAAGACACGATCTATTTTCAGCTTGCTATATTTTTTTTATAGAACCTTCGTTATTATATACATTAAAACTAAGTTAAAGACGTTATGCTCATTTATTAATTAGCGTTCTCTTAAATTATAAATCAGAAAGAAACCGTTTCGATAACAGCAGACAATTACACACACTTATTATTCACGAAAAAAAAATTGACCAGATTCAAATGTTATAATACAAATACAAATATTCAACAGTTAGAGAACAAACACGTGAACTCAGTGGAGAATGAAATAGCTGACAGAAAGTGGAAATGTCAAGAGCAAACCTTGGGAAGACTACACACAATTATTTTGGCATATACTGTAGAGTATAGATTGGTCGTGAGTACTAGGGAGGGTTTAGAGGAAAACCAAAGAACACCTGAATGGCAATTGCTGAATCCTGGAAATAGGAGAAATAAAGATGGAATGGCTTTAGACATAGATTTCTGAATGGCATTCTCAACATCAAGATTGAAGCGGCTGGTACCCTAGACCTTCAAAATATTAACGGTTATCTTTTTTTATATTAAAAATATATTACAGAAGTAAATATGGTTCAAAGGATCCATTAATTTTGTTTACATATAAACCAAAGTTAATAATTAAAAAAAAAACATTAACATGTGAAGAGGTTGAGTTGTATTAAATTGCGGAAAATTTGGCAGTTTAAATATTATAAGGCTGCTCTAGATTGTATCTAATATGTAGTAGCAGGATCATTATTTTGTTAGTCCTGTATTTTCAAGTAGGAAATAGGGGAAATAACCAGACATAGATTTCTAAATGACCTGTTGGGGACATTCTCAACGCCAAGGGGGCTAGGGACCTGGGCCTTCATTTAATTTGCTTATCTATCAGAAATGTTCTGGTATTATTCAGTGGCTACTGTTCAAATGTGTGTGGTCATTAGCAGAGCCAGCCTTAGGATGTACGGAGCCCGACAGGAGATTTTTGGCTGGGGTCCCCTCTCTAGCCCTTCCTTTACTAGACAACTTGCACCTAAGCCTTGTATATTGTCATAGTTTTAAGAGGGTGTGGTATAAGTGACAGAAGACAATGGGAAGATTTATCAGTCAATGGCCTTTTTTTCTGATTAATGACGTCCACAAACCAAAAAAAAAACAGATTGAACTACATTATTAATTTTTTTTTATTCAGCGAGAAAACCGCCCACGAAAACAACAATGCAAGTAAACAGTTTTGATGACTTGACAAACGGGGCAACCAGGTCTGTAACTGTAGAAGTTCCCCTTGTCCCCGGTTGACGACATTTTTCTTGAGAGACCGTACAAATGATGCGAAAATCTAGAGACAGAATGGCATCCTGATCCAAGATTGTATGAGTCACCAGTATTGATTACATACAACTCAAGAAAAGAAAACTCATTACACATTTTTTTTAAAGAGATTGAGATTTGTGTCCATCGTTATCGAATGCGATGTTACTAGATTACATTATTTGTATCCATTGTTATAAAAATGTGATGTCCCTAGATTTGATTATTTGTATCCATTGTTATAAAAATGTGATGTCACTAGGTTTGATTATTTGTATCCATTGTTATAAAAATGTGATGTCACTAGATTTGATTATTTGTATCCATTGTTATAAAAATGTGATGTCACTAGATTTGATTATTTGTATCCATATCAAAATGTGATGTCACTAAATTAGATTATTTGTATCCATTGTTATCAAAATGTGATGTCACTAGATTAGATTATTTGTATCCATATCAAAATGTGATGTCACTAGATTAGATTACTTGTATCCATATCAAAATGTGATGTCACTAGATTTGATTATTTGTATCCATTGTTATAAAAATGTGATGTCACTAGATTTGATTATTTGTATCCATATCAAAATGTGATGTCACTAAATTAGATTATTTGTATCCATTGTTATTAAAATGTGATGTTACTAGATTTGGTTATTTGTCAAATAGATTTCTGAATTCATGTATAAAAAAAAAAGTTCCCTTCTTAGCCCTAACGGGCCTTCGGGGCAGATGAAGTGTAGAATTCATCTGTTTCTATAACCTCGGCATATGAAGGGATTGTGTGGCTAGCACAACGCCCATCCGCCTTTACTTCCCCAACTTAAAGTCAGGTACCCATTTAAAGCTGGGTGGACTTTGCACCAAATTTCACCTGGAAAAATTCCATGGGCCTCACCGAGGATCGAACCCAGGACTCTCAGGTCGACAGTCGAGTATCTACATCACTCGGCCATCCGTCCCACTGAATTCTTGTATAGAAACATTAAAAATTGCCAAAAATACTGATTTGTTTTGAAAAAGAGGATTGAAATTCGCCATTATTTTTGTTAAAATGACCCAGCGACATTGGAGCATAGGAATGTAATACATTAGACATTGGGCACTCGTCTTGTACAGCCTATGATTTATGGTTCGTTTGGAACAAGTTGAATATAGAACAAAGAAAGTTCTCAATAATAGTGTGGCTCTAAAACTCTTAAACTAAGTCTCCAACCTACTAATGCAAGATCGATTAACAAACACATATTAAATTTTCCTTTTAAAGCTTGTTAATTTCATATCTAAAATACCTGACTCGTCGTACAAGCTCACATTTAGTGGTATATACTTAAATGTACAGTGGTATATGCTCAAACATACAGTGGTATATGCTCAAATGTACAGTGGTATATGCTCAAACGTACAGTGGTATATGCTCAAACGGACAGTGGTATATGCTTAAATGTACAGTGGTATATGCTCAAACATACAGTGGTATATGCTCAAATGTACAGTGGTATATGCTCAAACGTACAGTGGTATATGCTCAAACGGACAGTGGTATATGCTTAAATGTACAGTGGTATATGCTCAAACATACAGTGGTATATGCTAATGTATTGTCCCACACATTTATTTTTCTCTTACAGTTCATATGTTTGTATCGTGGCATCCGTGTATTACCGGATATGTTTCCGATGAAATTATAAATTAGAATAATAGCTGTAACAAAAACAAACTGGGTTTTAATTGAAATTTGATACATCCAGATTGTAACTGATTAACACTTAAAAATAAAACAAACAAGTGCCGAGCAAGAGATAAACATTTCTTCTTTGTTTACTTTATTAAAATATAGACAATTTATTTGTAAAAAGATACGCTAGACGATTACTTCCTGGAATAAATAACGATATGAGTGTTGAAACACAACACATGTGTGAGAGTGAGTTTAATGAAATGTCTGATATTGTTAAACATTCCATCTGAATACATTTGTGATAAAGTTGAATCGTGTAGAATGAAGAATACCTGTCATTTTCAAAGGTGCGAATAAATTCAATGGATTGTCTTACTTGCTTAATACATGATTGTGATTTTCAATGGGTTGTCTTACTTGCTTAATACATGATGATTGTGCTTGCAATGTCAATGACATAAATAACTATCAAAATTTTTACTGTACTTTTTTTTTTATTTGGCAAAGTTGACATGTTATACATAAATTAAAAAGTAAAAAGGAGGGGGCTATATTTTGAATTCCAAGCCTGTAGTTAGAGTGACATTTTAATTTGATGAAATGGAAAGTGTGTGCTCAGTGGTATAGAAACCAAATCTTGTCGAGTTGGTCAAATTGCTCAACAGATGCACTTCATTACCCAATAGACACGAGAACAAAAAAAAATAGGTCGGTAACCTTTTTAAATGAGTGTTTCTAGAACCACACAGTTCCTATAGCCACACAGTTCTAGAGTCACACAGTTCCTACAGCCACACAGTTCCTACAGTCACACAGTTCCTACAGCCACACAGTTCCTACAGCCACACAGTGCCTACAGCCACACAGTTCCTACAGTCACACAGCTCCTACAGCCACACAGTTCCTACAGCCACACAGTTCCTACAGACACACAGTTCCTACAGCCACACAGTTCCTACAGCCACACAGTTCCTACAGTCACAAAGTTCATACAGCCACACAGTTCCTACAGCCACACAGTTCCTACAGCCACACAGTTCCTACAGCCACACAGTTCCTACAGCCACACAGTCCCTACAGCCACACAGTTCCTACAGCCACACAGTGCCTACAGCCACACAGTTCCTACAGCCACACAGTTCCTACAGCCACACATTTCCTATAGCCACACAGTTCCTACAGCCACACAGTTCCTACAGCCACACAGTGCCTACAGCCACACAGTTCCTACAGTCACACAGTTCCTACAGCCACACAGTTCATACAGCCACACAGTGCCTACAGCCACACACTCCCCACAGCCACACAGTTCCTACTGTCACACAGTTCCTACAGCCACACAGTGCCTACAGCCACACAGTTCCTACAACCACACAGTCCCTACAGCCACACAGTTCCTACAGCCACACAGTGCCTACAGCCACACAGTTCCTACAGCCACACAGTGCCTACAGCCACACAGTTCCTACAGCCACGCAGTTCCTACAGCCACACAGTTCCTACAGCCACACAGTTCCTACAGCCACACAGTCCCTACAGCCACACAGTTCGTACAGCCACACAGTGCCTACAGCCACACAGTTCCTACAGCCACACAGTTCCTACAGCCACACAGTCCCTACAGCCACACAGTTCGTACAGCCACACAGTGCCTACAGCCACACAGTTCCTACAGCCACACACTTCATCGAACCTCGTTTGTTGATGCACAAGCATCCACATACACACACGACTTGGTAATTTCTAATAAAATCCTTTTAGACCGTTGAAATCTATTTCAATTATAGAAGAGAGAGATTTGGGGGGGGGGGTAATGCTTATTTCTAAACGCTCTACATTTACTAGAGGAGGGAACGGCTCATTAGAGAAACTGTCACATGGTAAAAATAAAATAAAAATAGTGAGTGGTTTTCTACAATTCAATCATTCTCACCAGCTGAAACATCGTGCTTCTTATTTGGTCACGAAATATTTGTTTCGTTAAAATGAAAATAAAATAAACAAGAGTGTTTTAGAAGATAGCGATCTTAAGACTTCAAGTTGTAATGTTTCAGGTTGGCTATTTTGCAAATCTCCTTGAGAAAGGAATGTATGTAGAATCTATTTTTTTTTTAAAACACTCTTTATAATAATAGTTTTTCTTACTTTTTCTGATTTGTATAGACACGTCATATCGTGAACTATTCCAGGAAAATGATTAATTTTATTATAGTTAGTTTGTATGTTTTTCCCTGATGTATTTATTTACTCTATCATTACTCTTTTAATTACAAGATTTTTTTATGTTTTTATTTTTTTCAAATCAATCAATTGATGTAAACTCATTACGGGGTATCGATAGACAGTATTATTCATTATCCACTTTAACTTGATAATTGGTATGATTCATTATCACCTGAAGCTTGATAATTATACAGCAACGTGTTTATTGACACTCATAACAATAACAAAACTTCTTTAACAAAAATCTAGTGGTTTTAAAGGCATCAACAGATGATTCGCAGGAATAATACATTACCTTGAATCGAAAACAAAAAAAAATGGGATTGGGAAGTTGAGCTCGTGAGTCAATCTCAGGACACATAAACTAAGGATACACAAACTAAGGACACACAACAAGGGACACACAACAAGGGACTCACAAACTAAGGACACACAAACTAATGACACACAACTAAGGACACACAAACTATTGACACACAACTAAGGACACACAAACAAAGGACACGCAACTAAGGACACACAAACTTAGGGCACACAAACTAAGGACACACAACTAAGGACACACAAACTAAAGGCACACAAACTAAGGACACACAAACTAAGGACACACAAACTAAGGACACACAAACTAAGGACACACAACTAAGGACACACAAACTAAGGGCACACAAACTAAGGACACACAACTAAGGACACACAAACTAAGGACACACAACTAAGGACACACAAACTAAGGACACACAACTAAGGACACACAAACTAAGGACACACAAACTAAGAGCACACAACTAAGGACACACAACTAAGGACACACAAACTAAGGACACACAAACTAAGGACACACAACTAAGGACACACAACTAAGGACACACAAACTAAGGACACATAAACTAAGGACACACAAACTAAGGAGACACAACTAAGGCCACACAACTAAGGACACACAAACGTTTCAAATGACAAAGATAAATAAATCGGCCAGATAGTTACGTATTTTTCAATTATGAAGAACCAGTTCCAATATTAAAGTAGGTCAAAATGACGTAATGTAATATAAGGGTACTGTGTCGTGTCACATGACACATTTAAAAACTTGACATAGAATTGTGACCACGGGAGCCGCGGCTAGAAAGTGCCCCGTTGGGAGCAGCTATTTAAGTCATTAATTGATGGGAGTTGGGATTATAGGACCCCCCAGCTAGTAGAGATTACCTGAGGCTCATTTTTTTTCAAAAGGCGGCAGCCAAAATGACAGGCTAAATGATTTCTCGAACACTTTCTCACCCCTCTTTGCTCTTCACTGAACAGTGTAAAATTCCAACAGTATTTTCTCCATATACTAACTTATAGTATGCAGTTCTTAATTTATAGCACATATTTTACATTTCTCATGTGTTTTTTTCTATTGTCCCCGTTTTGTCTGTCTGTCATCACCCTAGATCTCAACAACCATAAGTTCTAGACCCATGATGTATATACCATTTTGTAGGTCTTGGCCTCTGACCTCTGAGGGCCATAAAAGGGGGCTTACTACCGTTTTTTGCTATTTAAAATATATTAATAAAGAGTGCCTATATCTCAACAACCATAAGTCCTAGACCCATGATGTATATATCATTTTGTAGGTCTTGGCCTGCCAAGTGTACATCAAAAGTCCATTTCGCGATAGGACCTCTGAGGGCCGGGCTTCAGGGCTCCTAAGGGGCTAATATATTATATATACACCTTGTACGTTCAATAACCCATTCATTTGGTGCGAAATACTGCAGCACGTAGTTTCACCAAGATTTATTAAGAAACTCATCAAATGAAATAGTAAGCTTGTGTTCTGAGTTTAATTGAAAGCTTCAGAGCTATGCAACAATTGACGGAGTTTTCGGACGATTAAATGACTACTATTTCGAATGTTTTCAATTATGAGTCCTATTTCAGTAACCACAAACCTCTTGTAGTTAGATTTAAGAGACAATAATTTTTTTTTCAAATATAAAGAAACGTCTTTATAATTATTTTTTTTACAGATATATGCATTACACAATTGAATGTATAAACATTTCCAAAATTTACAAATATTTACTGAAAGCTAACAAACGTACTGATACATAACACGAAAACACGTCCTGTGTCCAGAATGGAACAGGCTTAATTGCTTGTTTTTAACTATTACACGTTACAAAAACTTTTAAAGTCATATATCCATGCTAGTATTAATGCATCGCTTTACTTTCACACACAATTTTTCGCTTTACTTTCACATATAATTCTTTGATTCACTTTCACACACAATTATTCTTCGCTTTACTTTCACACACAATTCTTCGCTTTTTCTTCATTTCATTTATTTTTTAGTCTATGATTAAGAAAACACGATCAGCCAACTTACTGGTTCCATCGGCAATTTGTTTTTTTCTGAAATCGACGAGAGCCAACAGCCATGGCACACTGCTTTAGAAGGGAAGAGGGAGTGGGGGGGGGGGGGGGATAAACCAGGGGAGATAGCCTGTTATAATCAAGGGGAATAACTGATTTTTACCGTTAGGTAAGGGGAAATGAATGTAACAGTGATATAGATCATCGCAATTTTTTTCTCTCCCAGGAATCTGGGGAATATGAAAAAAGTTGTTATTTCTGTGTGCTTTGACACTATCTTTCACTAAGACAGTATTTACTGTATTTTACTGGAGAACGGATGTACTATGGACAAAAATAAAAAGTTAATAGTCTGTTTTATAACTGTTTCATTTCTAAACTAGTGAATATATTATTAAATTTGTTTGTACCGTACGACCATTTTAAATGCCATTCATTTCAGAGATTTTCTTATTCAGTGGATTTTAAAGGTAATTCAGATTTTATTTATTTCCAACATAACAACACATCAAACAAAAATCTTTCTTTTACATACTTCATACCCACTTTAATTCAATACTATCTGAGCCCTGCACAATCTTTGCATGGAGATATACCAAAATTCATTTTTGAGGTTATCATGAATGGGTGAATGTAATTATATGAGTATATTTATTTAATGTTATGAGAATTTGTTTTAAAGAATTTACTGAATCGAGGCGCAGGCAAGAGACCATTCATATTTATACAGGATATATTTTTTATTTTTTTATTTTCGATCTACACAGATATTATTTATATAGATATTTTAAGTTTAGCTGTTAACTCATTCATCAACACATGACGGAAAATTCAAATCATTCAACCAATATCTGAAATCAATAACTAAATATGTAACTTTCAACTCATTAGTCAGACATTTAGGATCCATTCATTAAGTGTTTCCTACCATTCAACTAAACGATTTTTTCCCATTAAATTTGAAGTCACTCTCAAACTGATCACTCATTTACTGTTCAGTCACTCACTCACCACCAAATGAATCACTCATGTGCTCAGTATGTAAATCATATATTTAAACTAATCAATCCACTCAGTCACTCTACCTAATCACTCTCTATCCAATAAATCAATCAGCTCCTATGTCAACAATCCAATCTATAAACAAGCCATTTATTGTGTACAAGCTCATTCTTTATGCAGTATTTCAATATTTACTCAAACACTTTTTATCATGTTTGCAATCCATCACTGTTTACGCCACAGTTTTCTTTCAGCCCAATCAAGTACTGTGTATTCCATCCTTAGTTTACTCTATCGCTGTCTTGTCAAACATTCAATCAAGTACTGTGTATTACATCCTTAGTTTACTCTACTGCTGTCTTGTCAACATACAATCAAGTATTGTGTATTCCATCCTTAGTTTACTCTATTGCTGTCTTGTCAACATACAATCAAGTATTGTGTATTCCATCACTTGTCTACTCAATCATCATAATACTCAGTTCAACCTAGTACACAATACGGAAAATACATTGACATATTTATGTGATTACTCGAAAGGAATGTTTCCTTCTACCTGCGTAGCTTGACTAGAAAAAAACACAGACACTTGTAAATAAATTACTAATAAAGACGTAGCAATAGCGTAAGAAAGAACTTTTTTTATAAAAATTAACAGGTGATATTATTTCATACTTTTCCCAACCCCAATATTCGTTAAAGGAAAATATAAAACGCAGTGGCTCCGGCACCCGCCAAAACCATTATATTAGGGTATAAAGAACATGGCATATATATATATTTTTTTTTCAGAATTTTTTTTTCAGGATTAGGGTTAGGGTTAGGGATAGGGATAGGGTTAGGGATAGGGATAGGGTTAAGGATAGGGTTAGGGTTAGGGTGTGGAGCAATATTATCTATGGCTGGTACCCGAAGTAAAAAAATACGTGTTCTGTCAGGGACAGAACCGTAGCCACTCCGAATATAAAAATAAGTTGTCATTTCTCGAAGTTATCATCGTTAACCATACTATTGTACTAGATATTCACAGAACCTTATTCGACTGGTTATGGTAACAGAGAGAATGAACTAAAAGATTGTACAGAAAATGAGATTTTGCTTTAGTTCATGATCCTGTAATGCTGTAATGGTGTAATGCTGTAATGGTGTAATGCTGTAATGGTGTAATGCTGTAATGGTGAGATGTTTAAATGAGACCGATCTGTAGCGCCTTGCTTTCATCCCTACCATGGCCGGGTGTGCGATAACCATGGGAGACACGGATGACCGGATACGCTGGGCGTCGAATCTGTGACCCATATCATGCAGATCTGGATGCAGCATGGAGATACCGCCCACTACCAAAGACACCACCCACCCTGTGAAGTTTCAGCTCTCACAGTTCCAGTGAATGTGATATTTAATCCATGCATTACACTAGTCTGTCAGCAGCGGGTATGCACATCCTGATTACTTTTAAATGTGCTTGAACTATGTTTAATGCAGTTAGTGGATGTATCAATTTAGATATAAGCTATTAGGCATCCAGCAGTGGTGTTATCTTGTCAGGGGTGTACAATGGTCTCACAGCTAGCAAAAAAAAAAAGTAATAGTCTGGCTTATTTTAGATAACAACTTGTCCAGACGTTCTTACCAAACAGTTTTTTCAATTTTTCTAAAGTGCATTCCTGTCGTGTTGTGTTAGTCTCTAGTGAAATATTGTTCACGTACAGTATTAGAAAGTTGTATTTGAATCACTGACTATAAATTATACAGAATGCGAATCGTCAATTTAAATTTACTTTCCAAAAGCCACAAATTTGTGTATCAATAATTAGGTGCTACACAATTAAAAAGGAAAATTCCAATGGCTGTTTTTTTTTTAAATTAAGTCATTTTTAGAGGACTTTTTTAAAAATAGCAATAAGTTTACTGTATGATTGCGGGGACGGGTGCGGTGTAGAGCGCTCGACTGTCGACCGGAGGGTCCCGGGTTCGAATCTCAGTTAGAACCTTGGGATTTTTTCAGGTCCTGGTTATAGTCCCCAAGTCCACCCAGCTTTAAATGGGTACCTGACTTTAAGTTGGGGGAGTAAAGGCGGCTGGGCGTTGTGCAAACCACACAATCCCTTCATATGCCGAGGTTATAGAAACAGATGAATTCTACACTTCATCTGCCCCGATGACCCGTTAGGGTTAAGGGAACTTTACTTTTTTTTTACTGTATGATTGATATATACTAGTATTCAGTGAGGCGAATCTTCTCAAATTCATATCAGTCAAGTGTTGTGACATAGAGTTCAGCACCAATCGAAGTGACGAGTGCAAATTGAAACCTCTGAAACCAGTGCGCACCGCACCAAATATCAAGCACCGGGACCAACATCACGCTCTCACTGACACACATTTACATAGTTTCATTAACTTCATACCCGGCACCCCCCTCCCCAATGTCATTCCAATCAACTCGACCTCAGTCTAAGCACAACTTTTACCCCCATAAATAATTGATTCCATTATTCCCCTCTTTGTACAACAGTTTTACAATCATAATGGACGGCAATCGATATCAATCACATGACACACTGACCCTAAGACCTACACTCAAGTAATTCCTGGTTAATTAAATGAGCGACACAGAGTTACCGACTAGTGTCTGATATGTGGGATGTATGTGTCTGATATGTGGGATGTATGTGTCTGATATAGGCTATGTATGTGTCTGATATGTGGGATGTATGTGTCTGATATAGGCTATGTATGTGTCTGATATGTGGGATTTATGTATTTCTCTTAATAATATGATGTTTATTCAAGATATTATGGAATGATGTAACAGTTTAGTGAATGAGTGAAAATATATAAGATGTTGCATGAAGAAAGCTATATAACTTTAAAATGCTCTATTGTCCCCGTTTTGTCTGTCTGTCTGTCTATCTGTCCGTCATCACCCTAGATCTCAACAACCATAAGTCCTAGACCCATGATGTATACATCATTTTGTAGGTCTTGGCCTGCCATGTGTGCATCAAAAGTCCATTTCACGATCTGACCTCTGAGGGCCGAAAAAGGGGGCTTATTAAATACAGGTTTTTATTATATAAGGTATATTAACAAAGGAGATCCCATGATGTATATATCATTTTGTAGGTCGTGGCCTGCCATGTGTACATCAAAAGTTCATTTCGCGATCTGACCTCTGAGGGGCGAATACTAGGGCTTCATAGGGTACCGTTTTTTTTACTATATAAGCTATATTAACAAAGGGGTCGTACAAAGGGGCGTAACTCATTATTTATTTTTGTAACAGTTATTAAACATGACTTACTTCCCTTTCTATTTATCAAAACCCATACCACGAAAATGCTCTAAAACGTCCTGTGTCCGAAACGGTACAGGCTTAAATTGCTTGTTTTATATTTTACTGTTTACTTTTACTTCATTATTTATGTAGACACTGTTTAATAGATTCCATCTAATGTAATAAGTATTGCCTACATTCAAGGCCACTGCGATCAAATGTAAACCAAACACATGGCAGGGGGGCTCGTCGAGTACAGAAAATGACTTATAAATTAGTGGGTGGATTGAATCCACCCTGTAGGTAGATATTTTCAGGAGCCCACGATAATTTTGGTGGCATAATAGCACTGAAGCATAATATCGATATGAAATGTATCACTTGTTTTAATTGCGTGACAAAAAAATCAATAATATTTCTCCGTGTAATGAAACGGATATCATTATTATATTTTCATTTATAGCTAGAGAATCCCGTTTCCAAATCAAAGTCTTTATTTATTTATAAGGATATTTTAAAATCTTTTTAAAAATTACAGTGACCAAAATTACGTTATCGAATGTTTACATTTAGTCAAGGGGGGATAATATGTTAAAAAATGAAAGGTTAAAAAAAAAGAATGTTGTAACTTAATTTAAAATAAGTCAATTTGAGTTTCATTCTAAGTCTATTCATCCCATCATCCATGAACTTTTTCCCCATCCATCTCTGACATGTATTTGCTTGTATGGAAATGTAATTAAAAGAAATCAGTTTTCTTGAAGCCTGACGGTTAGGGCCTTCTTTTCCTGATGGTACAATATATACTGTACCTAGGCCCCAAAGGGGGAGACGGGTTGTCGTGCGGTGTAGAGCGCTCGACTGTCGACCACAGGGTTCCGTATTCGAATCTCAGTGAAAACCTTCGGATGCTTTCAGGTCCTGGTGAAAGTCACCAAGTCCATCCAGCTTTAAATGGATACCTGACTTTATGTTGGGGAAATAAAGGCGGCTGGTCGTTATGCTAACTAACCAAACAATCCCTTCATATGCTGTTGTTACTGAAACAGATGAATTCTACACTTCATCTGCCCCTATGGCCCGTTAGGGCTAAGGGAACTTTACTTATACTTTACTAGGGCCCACAAACCTGAGGCCGACGATAGTCTAAAAAAAATATTTAAAAAACAATACAGCACCAAGCTAAACAAGCAGACGACACAAAATATTACTCTTCATGCCTTTAAAGAAAATGATCACCATTGTAGCAATGTACAAGTAATAATTTGTTTTTTTATTCTTTTATTAACAAACAAAATTGTATTTTAAAATATTGTCCTCGCATTTTAATTACAAAAATATTTTCAATGAAATACATTTTATCCGCTAGGAGAGAATTTGGGCATTGAATACTCTCATAAAAAATGTACTCTCCCTGAGACCAGACTTAGTACCGGTCTGAAATGAAGATCTCAATTATTCTGCCCTCCTACAACCTCTGTGTACCACACCCCCACAACCCATTTTTTTTTAAACTTATTTTTGTTATTCTGCGTACCCCTTGTAAATAAAAAATGTGCCTATTGTTTTGTTTTTCAACGGTCATTGTTAACCGGAAGTTGTAAGCCCGGGGCAGAGCATACCCCCCGGGTATACGCGTACCACACTTTGGGAACCACTGGCCTAGCAGGACGTATGGACGTTTTGTTTGAAACTGTTATATATACACTCGTGATTTTTGTGCATATAGAGTTAATCCCTAACACTGTAATCTTTAACAAAGTGGATTATTTGTTTCATCTATTTAAAGTTGTTGTTTTGTTTTCGTTTACTTTTAGAGAAGTACTTCTCACATTTAGAGCACTCATGTCCTATTATATGAAATTGAAAGGGGGAAAAATGTTCTGGTTTGAGTGCAAAAGAAGCCTTTTGAGTACCTTATAAATATGTATCATTTAAAAACTAGATGTACCCTGCAAAACCTTTGCATATATTCCCGTGGGCTTGAACGGTAGGCTATGTTATAATTGGTTTCGGGCAGATCCGATTTTTTCATGATTGTAAACTGGTACTGTTGCATTAATTCTTTACTTTCGATTTAACGCAACCCCCCCCCCAACCCCCCAATCGCTAATACTTTATTAGATATTTGACGTACAAATGACAAGTTTAGTTAAACAAACGCTCATTGGGTTTAAATGGTCATGAATGTACCAGCCTTGTCTTGTCCATCTCTATTCGGAACTGCTTCTAGTTAAAGTTTTATTAATGTAAATATGAGATATCATAGAAATAGAAAACAGATGTTACTACTGCAGGACTTAAGCACTGAGCTCACTTTTTTTTAAAATCCAAAAATATTTCACTTGATTGATATTTTAAAGGTCAACAATAAATCTCTGAGTCAATCCTACGTAAAAGTCTCCTCTTACGTGTTTTTTGTTCAGACAATAGAACTGAGATTTGATTTCAAATTAGAAAGCCCTATTCACTATACGTTTTGTTTACTAAATCCAGTGCTAATGTTGAATGTTGTTATTTGATCTACTGATATATTTTTGTTTAAATTCCCACATAAATCAAAGAAAACGTCTGACAAAATAGATTGTATGACAGATGAAAATCTGTGAACAAAATATTGTATTACTACTGCGTTGCAATTTTTATGCATACGTTGAAAAAAAAAATATGGATGACATTAAATGACAATCAATATGTTGAAACAAATATCAAATAATGATGACGAATTATAATTTCTTTATTGTTTTATTTTAAAATAATTTCACATCTAAGATATTAAAAATATTAATATAAATAATAACGGTTTGGGTTCTGCGTTAAATCGAAAGTAAATAATAAGTACAAAAGTATTCCAGTTTAAAATACAATCATGAAAAAAATAGGATATGCCCGAAACCAAAAATAAACTAGCCTACCGATCAAGCCAAAGGGGATATAACTCTATGTAAAGGTTTTGCTGGGTACAGATAGTAGATAAAAAATATTGTGCCTAATTTTTTTGTAGTCACATAATAGTATACAACTTACTGGATATTTCCAACGGTCTAAATACAAAGCACTCACGCTCGGAGTTCATTTAATGACAACTATAAGGACTGTAGTGATCACCCACCCACCCACGTAGAAAAACAACCAATCAATGTGACGTGGTGGTCGTCATGTCGTGACATGGGAGGATGTATTTAAAAAAAAACAGCTAGCTGACAACATTCGGTTTCACTGCCTCGTCATTATCGATTAGTTCTACCATTTGACGTCACAGGTGTACCCACATGTTTTAACCAAACTAGTAAATAAACTACAGAAATAAAACAACAAGCGTCAGAAGACAAAACTCGGTAAACGAGAGATTAATGGTATCTTAAAATATCTGACATCAAATACTGATCCGCTGATTCGAATCACTCTTTTATATGTGTGGGGGTGTGGAGCTGGAGGAGGGGGGGGGAGGAGGGCATGACTGACGTAGAGATTGTCATGTAATAACGTCAGCGCTGTTGTGAGGCACTTTGACTAAATTAAACAAACGAAACAGATTTATACCAGCTCTGATCCTCATAACTTAATATGTTCATATGCCACATGTATAGCAGCATTGATCCTCATAGCTAGACATGTTTTCTTCATAACATCTTTAGCAGCAGTGCTCCTAATACCTTACCATGCTTCCTTGTAGCATCTATACCAGCACTGATCCTCAAAAGCTAAACAAAAATAATATTTATTTGCAATATATGAAGGTGTTTCTATATCAGTGTACAGAAGTATAAAGTTGTGGATCTGGTGTGCGTGTTTACCAATGGTACAGAATTTAAAAAAAAAATGGTCTACACCAGGCAGATCCACTGAGATCTTTTTTTAAAAGGGGGAGATAAATTGTGTTAGCTAACATACTTTTGACTTGGATATATTTTAAGATAACGTCTTAAGATTTCAGGCAGGGATACGAAATATGAGGAAAACAGGCGCTTTTAATGAGTGCTTTCGGTCAAGCTACAACAGTGTTTGAGAGGGTTTACTGTGGGGTCTAAGCATGGGGAGTTCTTATGGATTGGAGCCCCGGGCTCGAGCTTTTTTTTTAATTTATCTGCAAGCATTATAAAAGTTACTATTTTATTCGCCTGCTATTTTGAAATGAGGTCTCACATTTCAGGAAATAAAAAAGTGTGACTTGTTTATTAGGAAATATACTATTAATAATTTAATGAATTATCTTTTTTATGTTAATTTCTATGTGAACGGGGAAAAACTTGTACTAAATTTAGATAAACCCGATAAGAAAATTATAGTCCACTATTATGTTGGCATTTACATTATTCGTTTCACATTGTTCCCGGTGTTCAATTTTTTACTTCATATTTTTATAACTCTTTTGATTGGACATTAAAATATGTCACTGTTAATGGGGTATTGGGGTCACCCTTAACCATACGGTCTTCCAGACACATGTTCTGGGGTCCCATCATCTAAACCTAGGTGCCCCATTTAAATGACTATAATATTTTGTTCTTTTGAGTGGCAATGATAATTAATATTTGATTTTCCTTTGAAATGATTTAAATGTAGATTAAACAAATATAATTTTACAAAAAAAATGCAAATAACAAATAATGGAAAAAAGAAAAACTCTCTTCAAACTTGTATAAATAGCAGACCCTAGAAAATAGTGTGTATGTCTTAAAACAACCGAATTTCAACGGTGCTACACTTACAATAGGAGGCCAGAAAAAAAAGCCTCAGTGGAAAACTTTAATACCAAAATTAACCAGAATAACAATCTTTTTATATATCTAACAAATTAACCCCAGTGGAAAGCTATGAAGGATACCATAGTTAACCACACAACAACAATCTTTACATCTTAACAAACTTTACGCTCAGTAACTGGCCTTGATATATTGATGAATATGACTTCTCAGAATGGTGCCGCTAAACGTTAGTTGAAACTAGTGGAAAGCTTCAAATGAGGCGTTAGTTTTTGCTCAGAAAGAAACTTTGTTCAATTTCGTAAAAAAAATTTGTTGCTGTAGTAGATGTTGCCGATCATAAGCAACTACCAATGTCTCAGTCTGATGTTGAAAGAGATGGCGCTATTCCCTTCCACTGCCATAAATTCCTAGAAAAAATGACTTTCCGGATATTGAATATGAGAGGGGAAAAATGGTATGGACGTGCTCGTGTCAAGTGTTTCATTTGGTTGGAAATATTTCCAATCAATCCAAGACTGAAGCATTTCCAATCAATCCAAGACTAAAACATATCCAATCAATCGAAGACTGAAACATCTCCAATCAATCCAAGACTGAAACATCTCCAATCAATCCAAGACTGAAACATTTCCAATCAATCCAAGACTGAAACATTTCCAATCAATCCAAGACTGAAACATTTCCAATCAATCGAAGACTGAAACATTTCCAATCAATCCAAGACTGAAACATTTCCAATCAATCCAAGACTGAAACATCTCCAATCAATCGAAGACTGAAAAACATCTCCAATCAATCCAAGACTAAAACATTTCCAATCAATCGAAGACTGAAACATTTCCAATCAATCCAAGACTGAAACATTTCCAATCAATCCAAGACTGAAACATCTCCAATCAATCGAAGACTGAAACATCTCCAATCAATCAAACACTGAAACATCTCCAATCAATCCAAGGCTGAAACATCTCCAATCAATCCAAGACTAAAACTTTCCAATCAATCCAAGACTGAAACATCTCCAAACAATCCAAAACTAAAACATTTCCAATCAATTCAAGACTGAAACATTTCCAATCAATCCAAGACTGAAACATCTCCAATCAATCCAAGACTAAAACATATCCAATCAATCGAAGACTGAAACATCTCCAATTAATCGAAGACTGAAACATTTCCAATCAATCCAAGACTGAAACATTTCCAATCAATCCAAGACTGAAACATTTCCAATCAATCGAAGACTGAAACATTTCCAATCAATCCAAGACTGAAACATTTCCAATCAATTCAAGACTGAAACATCTCCAATCAATCGAAGACTGAAACATACCAATCAATCCAAGACTGAAACATTTCCAATCAATCCAAGACTGAAACATCTCCAATCAATCCAAGACTAAAACATTTCCAATCAATCGAAGACTGAAACATTTCCAATCAATCCAAGACTGAAACATTTCCAATCAATCCAAGACTGAAACATCTCCAATCAATCGAAGACTGAAACATCTCCAATCAATCCAAGACTAAAACATCTCCAATCAATCGAAGACTGAAACATCTCCAATCAAGCGAAGACTGAAACATTTCCAATCAATCCAAGACTGAAACATCTCCAATCAATCCAAGACTGAAACATATCCAATCAATCGAAGACTGAAACATCTCCAATCAATCCAAGACTGAAACATTTCCAATCAATCGAAGACTGAAACATCTCCAATCAATCCAAGACTAAAACATCTCCAATCAATCGAAGACTAAAACATCTCCAATCAATCGAAGACTGAAACATTTCCAATCAATCCAAGACTGAAACATCTCCAATCAATCCAAGAATAAAATATTGCCAATCAATCCAAGACTAAAACTTTTCCAATCAATCCAAGACTGAAACATCTCCAATCAATCCAAGACTGAAACATCTCCAATCAATCCAAGACTGAAACATCTCCAATCAATCCAAGAATAAAATATTGCCAATCAATCCAAGACTGAAACATCTCCAATCAATCCAAGAATAAAATATTGCCAATCAATCCAAGACTCTGAACGATTTTTCTTGGCTGAGATGAGTAGTGTGCGATATAACTGCTACAGGGAAATTCTTCAAAATGTTTATAAATTCAATTGTGTAATGCATATATTTGTAAAAAAAAATTATAAAGACGTTTCTTTATATTTGAAAAAAAATTATTGTCTCTTAAATCTAACTACAAGTGGTTTGTGGTTACTGAAATAGGACTCATAATTGAAAACATTCTAAATTATAGTTATTCAATCGTCCGAAAACTCCGTCAATTGTTGCATAGCTCTGATACTTTCAATTAAACTCAGAACACAAGCTTACTATTTCATTTGATGAGTTTCTTAATAAATCTTGGTGAAACTACGTGCTGCAGTATTTCGCACCAAATGAATGGGTTATTGAACGTACAAGGTGTATAATATATAAGCCCCTTAGGAGCCCTGAAGCCCGGCCCTCAGAGGTCCTATCGCGAAATGAACTTCTGATGTACACATGGCAGGCCAAGACCTACAAAATGATATATACATCATGGGTCTAGGACTTATGGTTGTTGAGATCTAGGGTGTACACGGACGGACAGACAAAACGGGGACAATAGAGCATTTTTTTTTAGAAAATGCTCTAAAAATTGAGACTGCGAACCATCTCTGGCTTGTTCATTCATAATATAAAAACAAGCTGCTTAGTTATTCAGGTGTAAAACTAGACTGTTTGATGATTTTATGATTTTTAAAAACTTATTAAACAATATGAAGAATTTTGTTTCGTTTTTTTTTCACTTGTGTTTTTTTTTTTACTTTTATCTTTTAATATTTTCATTTTGGGAACGGTGAGACACAAGGGGGGGGGGGAGTCGTTCCGAAGTTTGTTACCTCTAACTCCCTTTTTCAAATTTAGATATTGAATCGTCGTCATAGCAACCTAAGTACACAATGTTCTTTGTTGCGTGTGTCCAGAGTGTGAAATGTTCCGGTCAGTTTGGACTGGGCGCCCGTCATAACCAACCGTCCGAACTGGCTCCCCCCCTCCCATTAGTGAGGCCTCTTGTTTTTCCCTCTCCCCTCTGCCCCATCCCTGATGTGTGATGGAAGATGAGACACCCTGCGAGACTAGGCGCCTCAACGACTCGCCTGTCACTACCAGTTCCACGTTGGTGCTACCAGTAACACGATGCTGCCACCTAGATAACATTAATGTGACCTGGCAAGGACGGGGCAGAAAAGATAAGACAGTTTATTATTTAACAACGGAATTATTATTGATAACACTTGGTGGTTTACTTTAGTTTGATCCATTTTTAAAAAGTTTACAGTCAAGAATTAATTTCAAGTTTAAAGAATAGAAAGAAAATCTAAAGTCGTAATCATCAGTGAGAGGATAGAAATTAGATGATTGATATTAATTAGTTGGTATCAATTAGATGAGAGTAATTAGATTAGAGTAATTAGATGAGAGTAATTAGATGGTATTAATTAGATGAGAGTAATTAGATGATAATAATTATATGAGAGTAATTAGATGGTATTAATTAGACGAGAGTAATTAGATGATAATAATTATATGAGAGTAATTAGATGATATTAATTAGATTATAATAACTAGATGAGAGTAATTAGATAATATTAGTTAGATTATACTACTAGATGAGAGTAATTAGTTGGTTTTAATTAGATGAGGGTAATTAGACGATCATAATTAGATGATAGTAATTAGATGGTATTAATTAGATGAGAGTAATTAAATGGTAATAATTAGATGATAGTAATTAGATGATATTAATTAGATGATAATAATTAGATGAGAGTAATTAGATGATAATAAATAGATGAGAGTAATTGGATGAGAGTAATTAGTTTAGAGTAAATAGATTAAAGTAATTAGATGGTGGTAATTAGATGAGAGTAATTAGATGAGAGTAACTAGATTATTAGTATTAAATCTAATTTTTTTTTCATCTTGCTATTGCCTGTCTTTGACTGGTCAATCCAAAGCTATACGGGCACTTAGTAAAGTGTTCTTTCAATACTAGTTCATTGCCACAGAAAGCAGATCCTGGGATCCCTCGGTGTACTCTCGTCATCTGCAAATGTCCCCCTTGCCCGCGGCTCTTGTCATTTTTACGGTTTTCAACACCCAACCCCACCCGCATTTCGTTTAATTGAGCTGAATATTTAAAACAAAAATAGAAAAAATTAAGAAAACGAGGGTTTTTTTTTAATCTTTTTTAGTTCTACATCATCTGTTAGTGTTGTTCTACATCATCTGTTAGTGTTGTTCTACATCATCTGTTAGTCGTTGTTTAATGAAGTTCGTTGGACGAGTATTAAAAAAAAAATTGTTAACATCAAAAGAAAACATGATTGTTTTTAACAGACTTTGTCATGTGGAACACAATGTCTTTGTAAACGTTGTATTTCACTACAGGACTTAATAGACCCCAACAAAATGACGTGTAATAAATAAACCAACGCTAGCTCGCTACTAAAGTTAAGTGAGCGGTTTTTTTTTTGTTATTCTACATAAGAAAAATAAAACCGGTTTCCTTTATACTTTTTGCAGCATACATGCCGGAAATAAATTCAGTAAAATTCAGTAAAGTAAAACTTCACAAAGTTTACATTGTACCGTTATGTAAATGAATGCGATTTAAAAAATTTTTCACTTGAATAGACTAACTGTGTAATAGGGGTAATCGATGAATATGGCGATAAAAAAACCTGCAGTTTAAAATACAGAATATGACGTACTCTGCTGACTCATCTAATACTTCTATTTTTACTTTGTTTGAACTCTATTCGTTATGAATGAAACCAGAAAAAAAAAAGAAAAAAGAATAAAGCTAATTTGTGGGTCACAATAATATGACAACAACCTGAACGAATGCACACACACACACACACAGGTTATAATCAATCAGATAAGACATTTAATGAAATTAGACCGTTGCCGGGCAATCTAAGTAGCTCTGAGCATTATGTTGTAGTCCCAGCAATCAAAATGACAAACTTACAGACGCCCATGCAAACCGTTAATGAAATGAGCCGCTGCCATCACAACGATGGTTTGTTTCACTGTAAAGATGTAACCGCCATACAAGCGGGGGTCAATAAATTAGCAGTGACGTTTTATTTCATGTCCACTATCGAGTTCTTGCTAAGAGGCCTGAATGATTCTGTCCAGTAGGAAGCCGTGTGTGGACGCTGGTCAAACACGTGAGTAAAATGGACGTAATTATGTGTGAATGAAGGTGAGCTGTTGTGGGTGCAACATTTCAATATCTGTAATAAGAGGGTTTCCCTCCTGCAACAGATAACTCTAAATAAATTCAGACACTTGAAATTATTTTTTTTAATAAAAAAAACGTAATTATAACATTTTAAAAATGTGAAAAAAAAATGCAATACAGATAAATTCATTTGAATTATTTTTTTTTTACCACCTTTTATCAAAACTGTAGAAATTAAATTTTGTAGAAAAAAATGATGAACAGCCATTTAATGTTATGATCAATTAACGGAACAACCTGTGTTCTCTCTCTCACTCTTTCTCTCTCTATAATGATATGAGATAGTTCTAAGAAATTGAGAACTTTTTTTCCCTAAATTTTATTTGCCAATTAGCGAAGGCGGTTTTATGTTTCATCTCCATTTCTTAACACGCATGAATAAGACATAACTCCTACATTTTGAAATAACCGTAACGAGTGATGCATTAATTATTTTTTAATGCCTAATTAGCTAGTTGAATGAAGTATACACATAGTGGTAGTATGTTTCAATGTGGCAGTTAGCAACTATTGTCTGAATCTTATTTCTCCTGTCATGAGACAGTTTGTTAGTTACTAGCGTTATCTTCAACGTAGTATTGTGATATATATATATATATATATATATATATATATATATATATATATATATATATATTAGAGCTGCTGTTCGATTTAAAAAAAATGATCGAGATTATTCCAAAAATTAAACATTTTATTGCGAATTAACGCACATTTTAATTAACACAATATAATACATTTATTTGTATTTAAACTCGTATGTCTTCATTTCATATCATAATATTGGCATAATAAACAATTCAGTTTAATTAACGAAACTGTTATAATTAATTGTAACAGATCCATTAAGCGTTAGCGTATATGTCTATTGAATCAGTTATTGAGACCAGTTTATTGACATGTATCAATCACGTCAAGTGATGCGAGATGGTTTTTTTTTTATCAACAACATTGACACCAAACATGTGTTTTTTTTTTGTACCCACAAATATGACTTATTGCTTACCCAACCACCGTACCCCCTCTGTCCCAAAACAATCGCACCTGTCAATCAAACGCATCTGCAGGTGTTCCCTAACTGTATCATTGAGGGGTATGAATTTAAATTAAGAAATGACAATCCTATCGTTTTAAGGTCATATAGCTACTATGATTTTATGTAAACGTGACTATTTCTGAGTTCGGGTGTTTTTTTTTTTAATTATGTCTGATCTATCTCTTTTTACAGAATTGGGTTATTTACTGATTTTTTTTTCCTTGATCTTTTCCACAACTCTCAAATAACAGCATTTGGGTAATTGCGTTAAAAATGTATCTTGTTTGTTTGTTTATTGCACTGTTATTATAAACTTTTAAGTGGTGTACATAGTTTTAGGGACGGTGGTCGAGTGGTGTAGAGCGCTTGACTGTCGACCGGAGGGTCCCGGGTTCAAATCTCAGTTAGAACCTTGGAACATTTTCAGGTCCTGGTGAAAGTCCCCAAGTCCACCCAGCTTTAAATGGTTACTTGAATTTAAGTTGGAGGGAGTAAAGGCGGCTGGGCGTTGTGCTAAACACACAATCCCTTTATATGCCGAGGTTACTGAAACAAATGAATTCTACACTTCATCTGCCCCAATGGCTCTTGAGGGATAAGGGAACTTTACTTTTTTTTTTTTACATAGTTTAACAGACTACAAAATATATTGTTGTTTTTTTTCTGATACTTCAAATTGTTTAAAGAATTTCACTTGCTTTTGTTTGTAAATTGTATACATTTACGTATTGTTTGATTGTAGATGAGTTATCGATATGAACAACAATAGTTAAGCTTAACAAAGCCCACCTTTAAATCTGACATTTGAAGTCTGGCATTAACAGTTACCTCTGTCGAAGAGGTGTGATGAACGGAACGGGTTCAGACCCTAGCGTCGTAGTGTTTAATGGGGTTCAGATCTCCATTTATTCATTCAGCCTGAAAACATTAGCGTGGGTATTTATATAAAGTCTACACTATAACAGCTTCCAAACCTATTCTTGAAACATATAACGAGTTGAAACAAAAAAAAATATTAATTCAGTTATTTTCTTATTTATTTTTTGTGCTCGAGTGATTGATAAATCTTCCCTCGCTATCTGATGTCACAATGTCATGAGATGACACAAGCAATATTGTTTTCTTTATATTCATCTAATAACATACAGGCATTTTTTTTTCTTTTTGCATTTTTTATTTTCAAACAAAACTGTTTTTTGGTCTAGATTTTGAGAACAAAAAAAAACAAGCAATTAAGCCTGTTCCATTCTGGACACAGGACGTGTTAGCGCATCTTCGTGTTATGTATCAGTACGTTTGTTAGCTTTCAGTAAATATTTGTAAATTTTGGAAATGTTTATAAATTCAATTGTGTAATGCATATATTTGTAAAAAAAAAATTATAAAGACGTTTCTTTATATTTGAAAAAAAATTATTGTCTCTTAAATCTAACTACAAGTGGTTTGTGGTTACTGAAATAGGACTCATAATTGAAAACATTCTAAATTATAGTTATTCAATCGTCCGAAAACTCCGTCAATTGTTGCATAGCTCTGATACTTTCAATTAAACTCAGAACACAAGCTTACTATTTCATTTGATGAGTTTCTTAATAAATCTTGGTGAAACTACGTGCTGCAGTATTTCGCACCAAATGAACGGGTTATTGAACGTACAAGGTGTATATATAATATATAAGCCCCTTAGGA
Source organism: Bulinus truncatus (assembly GCA_021962125.1). Classification (NCBI taxonomy): domain Eukaryota; kingdom Metazoa; phylum Mollusca; class Gastropoda; family Planorbidae; genus Bulinus; species Bulinus truncatus. The sequence goes on from JAGDYQ010000013.1 coordinate 9,843,029, forward strand.
GCCCTGAAGCCCGGCCCTCAGAGGTCCTATCGCGAAATGGACTTTTGATGTACACATGGCAGGCCAAGACCTACAAAATGATATATACATCATGGGTCTAGGACTTATAGTTGCTGAGATATAGCGCTCCTTTATTAATATAGCTTATATAGTAAAAAACGGTACTAAGGCCCCTTTTACGGCCCTGAGAGGTCAGATCGCAAAATGGAAAAAATTCATTTCTTGGCAGGCCAAGACCTACAAAATGATATATACATCATGGGTCTAGGACTTATGATTGTTGAGATCTAGGGTGATGACGGACGGACGGACAGACAGACAAAACGGGGACAATAGAGCATTTTTTTTCGAAAATGCTCTAAAAATTAGGAAGACATTTAATTTGAAAAAATGAAACACAAGATCTATAGATGGGCACAGATGTAGGTTTTGGAAGTGGGCGGGGTTATTTGGAGATCTGACTGCAAGCACTGTATTATACCTGTTGACAAAAATAACAGGAAGGTGTTTATTAATTTATTACATCAACATTGGCGTCACATGAGCTGTCGAAATGGGGCTTAACCAGAACCAATGTTAGGTCGCCCTGATTGGTAGAGTCAGAATATTAGCAAGTGGATGCCTTGGCATCAAATTGCGGGAGCCCTGCAGCATACAGCCCACTCCTTAAAATAAAAGCAAGACGTTTTTCTCCTGTCGGAAGATGGAGGTACCTTACATCCAACGTGTCTGACAATCCCTATTTCAATGCCTCTGTATATCAATAATAAACAAATATAAAACTTGAAAGTTGGTGAAATTCACAAAGTTTCAGATCAATTCCTGATCGTTCAGGTCAATCACATTTATTTGACGGATAAAAACACGAAGAATTGTATCTTTTATTTGTTGCATTACATTTAATGTAACAGAGTTTACAAACAAACGTGTAATATACGGCAAAGTAAATTTATGTAAATCACGATCTGTAAGATGAAAATCATGAGCCGTAAGATGTAAATCATGATCCTTAGGATGTAAAATATTGTAAAACATGATTGATAAGATGTTAACTATGATCCATTTCCCTCTTGATTTCCAATCACATTAGTCGAGGTCTAACTAAATCAAGGATTGCTTGACCATGACTGACATTTTGACCAACATATCAACACTCACCCTGTTGGAACCTGATTGTGACTTGCCCTGAGGGGGGAAGAATATGAAACCCATGTATTGAATTCAATTTTTTTGGATGATGAATGTGCTACCCATTGGGAACTCGAAACCAATGAGAAATTCATTCATAATTTAACATTTGGTCGATTTTATTATCAAAAACTGGCTCTCATTTAGTGAGAATAATAAATACGTTTAGCTAGTGAGAATAGTAAATACGTTTAGCTAGTGAGAATAATAAATACGTTTAGCTAGTGAGAATAATAAATACGTTTAGCTAGTGAGAATAGTAAATACGTTTAGCTAGTGAGAATAATAAATACGTTTAGCTAGTGAGAATAATAAATACGTTTAGCTAGTGAGAATAATAAATACGTTTAGCTAGTGAGAATAATAAATACGTTTAGCTAGTGAGAATAATAAATACGTTTAGCTAGTGAGAATAATAAATACGTTTAGCTAGTGAGAATAATAAATACGTTTAGCTAGTGAGAGTAATAAATACGTTTAGCTAGTGAGAATAGTAAATACGTTTAGCTAGTGAGAATAATAAATACGTTTAGCTAGTGAGAATAGTAAATACGTTTAGCTAGTGAGAATAGTAAATACGTTTAGCTAGTGAGAATAATAAATACGTTTAGCTAGTGAGAATAGTAAATACGTTTAGCTAGTGAGAATAGTAAATACGTTTAGCTAGTGAGAATAGTAAATACGTTTAGCTAGTGAGAATAGTAAATACGTTTAGCTAGTGAGAATAGTAAATACGTTTAGCTAGTGAGAATAATAAATACGTTTAGCTAGTGAGAATAATAAATACGTTTAGCTAGTGAGAATAATAAATACGTTTAGCTAGTGAGAATAATAAATACGTTTAGCTAGTGAGAATAATAAATACGTTTAGCTATTTTTAGGTACACAAGAACATTTGATGTTGACAACAAGGAAACACATCGCTGCCTTTTATTTTAAGTTTTCTCCTTTTGTTCAATTCCTCTGTTGTCTGTTGTTATTCTGCTGCCTATTGTTACTCTGTTCTGTTGTTATTATCTATTGTTATTCTGTGTGGAATTGTTTCGAGATCACAAAATTCAAAGCTCCTTTACATTTCATTTATTGTATTTTGTTTTAATGTTATATCATCGCATCCAGTTTTACCCAATTACAAAGTGATACGTTTTTAAAGTACAGTATATTCATAAACAGTTCTCACATTGGATGTTTTTGTATAATTCGTGGCCAATTCTAAGAGACTACTTTCGTAAATGAACAAATTCATTTTTATACCTTCATATTTTCTTGCTAATCAAATATTTCTTTCTGTATACATTAAACTAGTTTCGATGCACACTGGTTTATGTAAACATTAAACAAAACATACAAGAGTTTTATGAGGAATTGTGGGAAACTGCCTAACGTATTTTACTGATACTGACTAAAAGAGTCGATTTTGAACCTTCATCGGTCTATTACATTTGTTTATCCATAACAATCTCCTTGAATTCCTCGACTCCCGGCATGACCTTGACAGTATGTGTAAAAACCGGTGCCCCTTCTTTCCAACTGCCTGGTTATTTTTGTGTGCAGACCTGTGCCATGACAACATCAGAGACTCATGTGTACAAAATATTTTTTTAACAATTTCTTAGCTCAAAAACTGTGTCAAAGCGCACGCACGCAAGCACGCACATACAGATACATAATAAAAGAATAAAAAAAAAATAAAGTCATGTGTCCATTATTTTATATCTCTCTTTACCTCGTCTTTTTTTTTTCTATTTTTTTTTTTACTTCGGCATAAAAAAAAAATCTCTATCCGCTTAAATATGTTTGACATGGAAAAAAACTTCATTTCATCTGTCTGCGATTATCTCCTCTTGCCACACGTCGCTTTCAATGAAATAAAAAAGTTTTCTTGGAAATCTTCTTTACATAAAAATATATTACCGGAATGTCTAGTTAAATATATGACTCTTCTAAACAATGTTTATTTAAAACTGATATTAAAAAAAAAACAGCGTAAATCTTTTTTGCACTGCTACTGCAAGCTTCATCATCAATCATCAAGTTACATAGGCTTATTTCATTTTTAAAAAAAAAATGTACCAGCTACAAAATAATAAGACACCAGAGGCATGAAAATTCTAGTATGCACAAGTAACAACATAGTATACACAAATAACAATATAGTATACACACAATTAACAACATGGTATACACAAATAACAACATAGTATATACACAAGTAACAACATGGTATACACAAATAACAACATAGTATACACACAAGTAACAACATAGTATACGCAACATAGTATACACAAGTAACAACATAGTATACACAACATAGTATACACAAGTAACAACATAGTATACACAAATAACAATATAGTATACACACAATTAACAACATGGTATACACAAATAACAACATAGTATACACACAAGTAACAACATAGTATACACAACATAGTATACACAAGCAACAACATAGTATACACAACATAGTATACACAAGTAACAACATAGTATACACAACATAGTATACACAAGTAACAACATAGTATACACAAGTAACAACATAGGCTAAACAACATAGTATACACAACATAGTATACACAAGTAGCAACATAGTATACACAACATACTATACACAAGTAACAACATAGTATACACAACCTTCTTTAACATTCGTTCAAGTTTCATTCTCTGTTGGCAGTGATTGCACACAACCGCGATATAGCACTAACTTAAGGCTTTTGCACTGGATAAGGCACTTGCCCATGAACCTGTATCTGATTGATTGAGAAACTAACTTTAAGAAACCATGTGATTACTTCTATATTGGAGGAGAAATAACACACTCACATGTAAATGGAAAACTCAGAATCTGAGCAAACAAACCGAACGCATGGCCTTAGATTTAGTTGAATAGAAAACATTAGCTGAGTAAACAGAAATGTCTAAGACTAGTGTCTCTGGTTCTGTTTGTCTTCATTGTTCTACATATGGGGGTCAAAGTGAACTCATGTCAATAAATGTCGAAAATTCTTAAAATAAACATTATTATAAGTTAAGTCAAAGTTGATTTTTTTTTCAAATCGAATACGGTGTAAAGGATAAAATCGATTCTGAGAAGTTACAGAAACTAATTCCAGGAAATGGTTTATAGAATCAAGTTCCAGGAAATAATTATCTCTCTGTGATGGGCTGTTCTTTTGGATATAATCAAAGTGATACAATAGAAATTCAATCGATTAGGGGGATCCCCACATTGAAGTTTATCTTTACCTAGCGGCGTGTTTCGTTTAAACATAAACATTAAGTGTTATACGCCTTCTTCTAAGCTGAAGTGGGCGTTTTACGACGTATTTAATGAAGTAGTACAGACTTCGAAAGTCTAAAAGAGCTCTAAATTCTTCAAATTTTAATCGTGTATGACCGTCATAAAAACACCTTTCAGTGTCTGACTCTAGAACAGTGCCAGCACCCTTAGATTTCACGTGTCAGCGGCCAGCCATATATATACATATATCAGCCTCGAGCTGTCACAGACAGTTTAAACAACAACACAACATGAAAGGGAACTGACCTTAAACAATTTAAAAAACCGTCTCTACTCCTGTCCCACACCTCCACCTAAATAATCTAATTGTACCCATAATATGGTGATCAGTGCAACGTGTCAGAATCGCAATATCGGGGGGGGGGCGTAATCAATTGGAAAAAAAAAAGAATCAGAAAAAGAAACAGAATTAAAACTCTTCCAGTGGGAGCTGAGCTAAGATGAAACTGAGATCCTGATGAATGTCATGAGGAACTGAGATCTTGGTGAATGCCATGAGGAACTGAGAACTTGATGAATGTCATGAGGAACTGAGATCTTGGTGAATGTCATGAGGAACTGATATCTTGATGAATGTCATGAGTAACTGAGATCCTGATGAATGTCATGAGGAACTGAGATCCTGATGAATGTCATGAGGAACTGAGATCCTGATGAATGTCATGAGGAACTTATTACCGATCACTTTATTTATTGCTTAAAGTAACTTGCATTTTTTTTTAATCTTAAACTGATTATTATTGGAGCTATGTTCCTCATATGCATGTGTAATTATATATCCATGTTTGTGTGTGTGTGTGTGGATAGATGGATAGATAGATAGATAGATAGATAGATAGATAGATAGATAGATAGATAGATAGATAGATAGATAGATAGATAGATAGATAGATAGATAGATAGATAGATAGATAGATAGATAGATAGATAGATAGATAGATAGATAGATAGATAGATAGATAGATAGATAGATAGATAGATAGATAGATAGATAGATAGATAGATGTATTTAGCTGAAGATGTTCACGTGGTACACACTGATACACCAAGACATTGACTGCCATAATGAGTTCCACTCTCCGTCCCTGGCACGTCGGTTCCTAATCACGTGGTGTAGGCCAGTCCATGAAGAGCTGACTCGTCTGTCTATTCTATGTCTCTGATTGGGCACAGTGGATCTTGAGTTCATGACATATCGAGTACTCGATGACACTGGCATTCAATTAGGAGAAGAAATAAAAAAATAAAAGCAATGGGAGCGAAGTATGATTTTTTAAAAATGTGCAAACTGATTTTACTGTTATTTACAGAACAAAAACTCAGACAAAAGAAGAAAAATCAGTTTATTTCAGTCTAGATTGACTGATTTATTAATTTTTATTCGAAATATCCCTTTTAGCTAGCTCATACATTATTTTTAACTTTTTTTCAAATTTGATTGATTTTTTGGTCTAACAAACATTACACAGCTAGCCACAGGTGTGAAAAGTTCAACAGCTAATTAAAACTAAAGAAAACGTTTTAAGATATGAAACAACATATTCGGTGATTTAAGTTCTTCGTTTAAAAAAGACATGAAATAAAGTTACGAAAACATTTGAATATTGAGTGTAAATTGAAAAGAAAAAAAAATCAAAATTTAACAACATTTTAAACAAGGAAGTGAGAATTTTATTTTTTGATTTTGGTCTGTGCCAGACCATGGATATCTAGATATAACACCAGGATAGACAACCAAACAAAATTTCATTCTAGCCGTGTACGGTTTAGGCTGACGCAAGGATTAAAGCCCAACAGACGGCATACAATAAAATGTGACTTTTTATGTCTAGTATAATATTTTTATTTTAAAAAATGCTTTCTAAATACTTTCTACTAAAAAATAATTGTCAATTTTTATTGTAACTACAATTTCTGGTAAATAAAATAACGCTATCAGGTGACTGGCCACGAACGCCATTTTGATTTGTTTACGTTTTGTCAGTCATTCGACTACACTAAAATGGACTCAGAATCTGATTATTTAGAGGAAAATAAACTTGATTCAAGTGACAAAGATGAAACTTGGGAGCTCATTACTTCTTCAGATGACTTTGAAGCTGAAAATATTAGTTTTAATTAAAGTTTTCAACACTTCCAAACTCACATGTGTAAGTATTGAACCAACATGCTTTGACTTTGTCTTAATGATCTTTATGTTTATTTATTTATTCGTTTATTTATTCTTTAGAACTTAAAATGTGGGAATAGTTATAAAATAAAAGTATAAAGATTTATATTTTATTATATAAAGGTTTATGTATAAATATTATTTATTTAGTTCTCTACCGCTAGAATTACTGTTACTGTTTTATTTTTGTGTTATTGCCAATCAGCAGATTTTCGTAAACACAAAAAAAAAAAAAAAGGGGTTTACATAATATTTACATATCTGTATTGATGATATTTTGTTTTCATCATTATAAAATAATTTATTGTAGCTCGATAAATAAGCTGAATTTTTTTTTTATTTATGGTTTTCTTTACATATTTTTTTTTAATCCCCCAGATCATATGGCATGATGATATGAATGAATTGAATGACACATTACCAGAACCACCGAAGAATTTTCTACCTGAGAGGGATCCAGGCATTCAACAACTCGGAGGAGCTAAAACAAGGGAAGACATTAGGAAATTCTGCAATGCAGTGGCATTTTTAAAACTTTATTTTACTTTGTGACTAATAATAGCAATGCCAGACATTATGGACCTACAAAACCTTGTGTTTACCAAGGCTGGTTTGATCTTACACCCGATGAAGTCTACAGATTCTGTGGACTTATCATGTATGCTGGACTTGTTCAAGCACAGAACATTGACTGCTTCTGGTCTACTAAATCACTATACAATGGACTTTGGGCCAGAGCTTTTATGTTTCGTGATAGATTGAAATCTATAATGAGCTTTCTAAAGGTGTCTAATCCTCAAACAAGACAAAACCAACAAGTTATGTAAAGTACATTTTTTCTTTAACTTTATTAGATTGTAATGTATAAAATTGTTTCAGCCTTACCAAGATATATCAATAGATTAAAGAATGATAAGAAATAAAGGTAGATATATTTTTAGGCAGTACATAAGGGATAAGCCGACTAAGTGGTGAATGAAGTTATGGGTATTAGCTGATTCTCTTTCTAGGTATACTTATGATTTTCATTTATATTTAGGTAAACAGGATAATGGGCCTTTTGGATTGGCATATGGGGTGGTAATGAAATTAATTAAATCTTTAGCTAAAGAGGGGTATAAATTATTAGTCGATAATTTTTATACTACTATACAATTGTCTAAAGATCTATGGAATTTAGGGGTAGGAGCATGTGGAACTATTCTTAGGACATGTAAAGGTATTCCCCAATCTTTGAAAAATATAAAAGACTTTGAAAAAAAATCTAAAAGAGGGGATATGAGCTGAGTTAGAAAGGGAGTTATTAACAGTACGATGGAGGGACAATAAAACTGTTTCGGTTATGTCCACTATGCATAATGGAAATGGATTTGGAACATTTAAATGACAGACTAAGTAAATGGGAAATTTTAGGAACTTACTGTTGACCAACCAACCATAATACAGGATTACAATAAATATATGGGGGGTGTAGATAAGAGTGACCAGTTGATAAATAAATATAATGTTCTATGAAAAATTATCATAAGCTGGTATAATAGTTACACTAATCTTGTAAAATATTTTTAGCAAAGTTATAAAACATACTGAAATTGAACTTTGTTGTTATCAATAGACATTTGAATGTTAGTTTTTATAACTTAGATTTATATTTTTGAATTTTTCTTGTTGCATGGTCAATGTTGATCCCAGCAGATTTTTGGTCCTTTTTCTGTTAAAACACATCATTTTTAGAAATTTTTAAATATCTTTTGTATCTGATTATAATGTCTTCAAAAATATCCTACACACAGAGAATTGAATGTAGTTTAATAAAAAGTAACTTTTATTGAAATGAATCATAATGAATTTTTTTTTCTTCTTTGTGTTTGTGAATTGTTTAATTTATTTATTTTTGTTTATTTTTTTCATCTAAACTTTTTAAAAATAATAAAATACTTGCATAATAATATCACTTTGAAACATATATTGTTAAAAAGCCCTTTCAATTTACTACATTTTCATATATATACTATAATAACATAATTTTTTAAAATAAAAGCTTTAGAGAAATATTAGTCGATAAAAATTTTAAAGACATTGACGAATTAAGATTGAAAAAGCTGGATGTTTTTTTTAACAATGTCAACAGAGGAGGGCTATTGAAGCCATCTGAGTACACCTTCTCTACTTGCCTACTAAATTGGAAAGTATTCAATTCATTGAAAAGATCAGCAAGTAGTCTGAAACTATTTCTAGAACAAACAAATAAAAAAAAAATTGTTTAAATTGTTGATAGAGTAACAATTGATGAGTCATTTCTGATTGAAGAAATTATTTTTTTATTTCAATCATAATTTAAAAGAACTTATTTATGTTAAATTTCTTAATTTTTCGTCTAAAAATTATGTTAAGCAATTGAATGAGACCGTTCATGAAAAACCAATGAAAAAACGAAAAATAATTAAATTGACAAAAAAAAGATTTTAAATTAAAAAATTTGTTATTAAAAGTTTTCAAACTTTAATTGCGTTTGTGTTTATTTCATAAAAACATAAGTACCAAATATACAAAACTGCTATTAAACATGAAGACTAACGCTTAACACTTGATTGTGTGTCAGCCTAAACCGTATTTTTTAAAATATTGGTTGTCCTTCCTGATGCTATATCTAGACTTCCATGGCCAGACGTTTCCTGGTGACACAGAAAACAAAATATAAAGTGTTGAATACAACAGTGTCGTGGAGTGTCGAATTGCAGGACAAAAATGGTTTTAAGAAATCATTGTTAGAGGATGAATGACATTTCGTCATGCCGAGCACAAAGAGTATCTGGCTTGATAGAGATGTACAAAGCGTCTAAATTTGTTTGGACAAATCTCTAGGGATTTTTATTTACAGAAAACACGACATTCTTTTTTTTTTAGTATTTTTTGTAGGATTGTTAAATGTACTATGTTTGTTTATAGATTCTTTTTTGATCCCTCCTCTACTGCAACATCATTAGATAACAAGATTGTGATGGAACTGTAAAGATGATAAAGTTTATATATATATATATATATATATATATATATATATATATATATATATATATATAACATATATATACATATAACGTAGACCGAAAATTCCCCCTCATTATATAAATTCCCAGCCATTATTTCAGAATTTGAATATTCTTTCCTCAAACTAAAGTATATGTGCCTCTCAAATAGATTCTCTCTCTGAAATTTAAGGTACTGACAGTGGCGTAATTAGGATGGGCGGAAGGGGCAGTCTTGCCGAGGTACCATTTACTCGAGTTTCATTCCAGGGGTACGGAAAACTCATAGACCACAACACACACACCACCACCACTACCACCACCGCCACTTCCCACTACCACCACCACCGCCGCCACTTCCCACCACCACCACCACCACCACCACCACTACCCACCACCACCACTTCCCACCACCACCACCACCACTTCCCACCACCACCACCACCACTTCCCACCACCACCACCACCACCACTTCCCACCACCACCACCACCACCACCACTTCCCACCACCACCACCACTTCCCATCACCACCACCACCACTTCCCACCACCACCACCACCACCACCGCTTCCCACCACCACCACCACCACCACCACCACATCCCATCACCACCACCACCACCACCACTTCCCACCACCACTACCACCACCACTTCCCACCACTTCCCACCACCACCACCACCACCACTTCCCACCACCACCACCACTTCCCACCACCACTACCACCACCACCACCACCACTTCCCACCACCACCACCACCACCACCCTTCCCACCACCACCACCACCCTTCCCACCACCACCACTTCCCACCACCACCACCACCACCACCGCTTCCCACCACCACTACCACCACCACCACCACATCCCATCACCACCACCACCACCACCACTTCCCACCACCACTACCACCACCACCACCACCACTTCCCACTACCACCACCACCACCACCCTTCCCACCACCACCACTTCCCACCACCACCACTTCCCACCACCACCACCACCACCACCCTTCCCACCACCACCACCACCACCACTTCCCACCACCACCACCACCACCACCACCACAACCACCACCACCACCACAACCACCACCACCACCGCCAATGTGTAGAGGCGTTATGATAGTGGGCTGTCAGATGTTGACCCGAAATGTAACAAATAAAAAGTATATTGCCTGAGGGATATTTACACAATGCCCATGGATTTAAAATCTCAGGGGGAAATGTTAGAGACCAAAGCTACACTATTGCTAAAGATACCATCTGGAAACTTCAAATTAGTTCTATTCAGTCTAGAACTAGCTGCTAGTATCATGTGCGGCCTGTGGGTCATACAATCACATACGGCCGTAGGATAGTTATATGGCCGTCGTGATAAAGGAATGTATGTTCTGTATTTCTTCATTAACATATTGAAATAAACCAGTCCAGTGGCCGTCCTAATGTCCTAACTAGAATAGAAGGTCCAATGTAGACGTCGGGGGGGGGGGGTAGGGGGTTGTGAAATGTGCACCCCTGATATACAATAATTAAAATCACCTGTCAACGTCACGTGAATCTTTTGCCTGCAAAGACCCATTTGTTTGTCTAAATTTACTTATTCACATCTTTTTTTTTTTAAATAAATCCACGACAGCCAATGGTCGATCACAATTTTATGTCGTCACTCTGGTCAATGTGTCTACAATCGTTTAACTGACCCTGGTCAATGTGTCTACAATTGTTTAACTGACCCTGGTCAATGTGTCTACAATCGTTTAACTGACCCTGGTCAATGTGTCTACAATCGTTTAACTGACCCTGGTCAATGTGTCTACAATCGTTTAACTGACCCTGGTCGATTCAAATATTTATTAACCATTTGAATAAAAAAAAGTTTTCTTCTTTAAACATTTGATGCATACAGCAGCAGTTTGATAAATAAAACATTTAGATACATCTAAATTATGACCTACTTAACTAACCTATTCAAATCCTCAGAATGAATGTGTATACTGTGATTCCAGCTAGATTAGGTCTTCTGAATTTGCAAAGTAAACTTACTTAGGACAACATTCAAGAAACTATTATAAAATTTAAAATGTGTGATAATAAAAGTGAATGTTAAGAAATGTTAATTGCTTTCGGCGATTAAAACAAATTATAGCTTTTTAAACAAATATATTTCTTAAACCCAATCAATTTTTTCTGTGTTTCCTTCAACTGCTTCAAGTAACCAAAACTTATTGTATGTATTCCAGTGGCGTCACTAGGGTTGGTGTCTCCCGGTGCGGTAACTCATGGTGTCACCCCTCTCATGACACCCCGGTCTCAATATTTTTTTCCAGAGACCGTATATATGTGGGCATGCGCGACTTTATTATTTTTTTTTTCCGTTTCCGGGGTCAGGATTTTAGCGATAATTGATGTCTATAGGGCAGTGCAAGTATACCAATAATTTCATTAAAATAATTAATAATAAAAAGTACGCAGTGTCTGTTAATAATCGGAGATATTTTTATATTTGGCATTAATTTTTTTCGAAGCCTTATAAAGTCATTTGCTGTTAATAATCGGAGATATTTTTATTTATTTTTAAAAATTAAATACGGCTTTGAATTATTTTAAATTACAAAATAAGAATATATGCCTAAAACTAGATATTTTGCATTTTGGTGTCACCCCTTGTTAGGGTGTCACCCGGTGCGGTCCACACCCCCCGCACCCACCTAGTGACGCTACTGATGTATTCGTCTTATCGTTTGTGATATTACTGTAACCGTAACAACCATGTTTACTAAAAAAAAATGTAACATCCCATCATAGACAACAATAAATAAACATCCCATCATAGACAACAATAAATAAACATCACACCATGTATCGCATGCAAGATATTTTATGGAGTGAGTTATTTTGATACGAAACTAATTAATCTTCTAACATTGCTGATAAATGGAAACATACTTTGTTACTTTACTTTAATCTACTCTATGAACCGTTTACCTAAGTTTTGGGTTAGGCTAGTCTGTCTTAAAAAGCTTCAGTTGTAGCATATCTGAGTGTTAGTATTGATAGTCATAGTGGGCGACTGTCGTAGTGCATCTGATGCAATGGGGGAAAGGGCTAGAACCATCAAGTATCTAAGAACGACCCTGTAACTTACTGAGTATCTCTGCCTAGGGCACTCAAGTATCTAAGAACGACCCTGTAACTTACTGAGTATCTCTGCCTAGGGCACTCAAGTATCTAAGAACGACCCTGTAACTTACTGAGTATCTCTGCCTAGGGCACTCAAGTATCTAAGAACTCACTTGTGTATTTTCCAATGGTCTACAAAATACCATTGTTCCATGCCATATGTTGACAACGTCACGAAATGTAAACAAGATATCACTACTCCATATAAATTGAGTAATGTCTGGTGACGGACTGATGCTCTGTGCCTGGACATATTGTCGTGAAGTGTAGACTTTTGTCTGGTCGTGACTGAACTATAAGACTGGACTAAACACAGATAAACACCATCGTTTTCTGGAGCCGATTTATTTTTACTTGTTATTGATGAAATGGACGGATTCTATTCCATGTTGACAGTAATTTTTTTTTTCTTTTTTAGGATTCCTAAAAAAATCATTTTAATGCTTAAGAAAGTGCTTTATCTTAATGTATCATACAAAAATGACTTTTTTTAAATATCAAAGTTAAATATAACATTAATATTCAAAGTGGAGGTTTTGTCCGTGAGGATTTGTCCGCTGGGAGTTTTATCCGGATGTCATGTTTTCTAGAACTGACTGAGGAGTACTGAGAGCAGTAGGTTAGGACAGTTTTCAAGTACATGTATACAGAAGTTGCCTACCAAGTGACACACAATAATTCAGTAACTGATACATTAAAATGAAAGTGGGAGTATTTATTTCAACTGATAATAAATTTCAATTTTGCATTTTTACGACAACTGTGTTGGAGAAACGGTAAAAAATGTACGACTTTAAAAAAAAATGTCTATTACAGACACAGGCGGGAAAAAAAAAGATATTTTTAGAAAGAAAAACGAATAAAATATTTCTTCCATTACCCCTGGTTGTATCTTATGCATTGAAAGTATAGCTACGTCTACCGTTGACGTAGATGAATTATATAATCACGTATATAAATCTCTCAACTTTCAAGCACGTTCCTATCTGATTCCCATGTACGTACTGATAGACAAAAGACACTCTTCATTTCTTACCTAGTTTTTTCAGTTTGCGTGTTTCACTTATTTACACCAATATACAACAGACACCTCTATTTCTTATGTTCTATTTCAGTTCCATGTTTACGTACGCCGTTGTGATATTTACTGTACCTCTGTCCACCTTTCTTTACCTGACATTTAGCACAACTTAAGATTCTCTGTTTTCATACTTCTGTGTCTTCTTTGTCTTTTCTATCTGTCTTTCGATCTCTCCTTTTATAGCTGCCTCTCTCTCCTTCTATATATCTCTCTCTCTCTCTGGCTGTTTGTTTTCCTGTCTCTGTTTAGTTGTTTCTCTCGTGTCACTTCTCATTACTAATAAATTATTGTTTATCTATGACGCGCGTTGTGTATTATTGTTGTTATATGTCTAAGCCTGGTTACTTTAATAGATTTATAAATAGAATGAAATATGCAGTGCTTGTCCCATTTCTTGCGTCCGTCAGGGCTTTTCTTATGCATTGGCAAACTAGGAAAAATACGTTAGCCTATAATTCTCTAAGATATTAGAACTTTTCTATAGATGCCTTATTCCAGGGCCACAAAGAGACTAATAACGAATTTGTCTGGCGTTGTTCCTCGGCAGTATACCACCACAACCCTAGATCATATTGGTGTGTACAATCATATTTATCTTTCCTCCGACTAAGATTATCATTTCCCTTTTTTTTTTAAATAGCCGTTTACTTCTACATAAATTACTGTTCACATTTTATTTACCATGGTATATTTATTACTTCATTTTACATCGTTTGAACTTACATTGTTTTACTTTGTAAGGACATTCATTTTACCTTGTAAGTATATTCATTTTACATTATTTTACTTTCATTTCACAACTCTTCAACGTTCGTTTTAATTTATTAGTACATTCATTGTAAGCTAATTTATTTTACATTATATACAATATGACATAATCTTTACTGTCACTCTTGTCAGTTATCTGAACAAAAATAATGAGGCAAAATAGTCCGTTGGCTGTCAACCACATTTATCTAAACATTTACTTAGGCAGTTAGTTATCTACTACAGTGTTTCTCACAATGTGGGAATTTTGTGTAATTTATGTGGGTCGCGAATAATAATTAATTATTTGTTCGAATAAAATATAATTAACTGCTCGAGGATCAATTTTTCTTGATATTGTACTAATCTAAAAGTTTTTTATCCTGCATAGTAACAGGGAAAATCGATGCTTACTTTTGTCACAGTTTTCCTTACAGTTGGGTAGCGAAAACAGAATAGTTCTCATGGTGGGTCGTGAAGTGTTACAGTTTGGAACCACTGATGAAGAACATGAAATAAGACCAACTGTATTCATCCCTCCATCTATCCTTGTCCCTGTAGTGACTAACGAACCAATCATCTTGAGCCCAGATGTTCATTAAGAGAAAAACTTCCTTGATCTGGTCACGTTATGTTTCCTGTACCGGCAGTGGACAATGAGGTCAAGAGCTGTCCTGGGCTTGGCCTAAATAATCGTGCCTCATTTGGGGCAACACAGAAATACAGGATTGAAGTGCCTATCAATCTTGGATTTAATGAATGGTTACTATAATATCTGTAACGATGAAACGTAAATATTACGTTACAGTATGGTAAAGATGGAGAATTTAACATATAAGAGTGTGTTCAATTACGTTACAATTTGGTAAAGTTTGTGAATTTAATTTATTATTGTATGTTCCTATGACCACTGTTAAAGTATATATTGCATAATTTGAAAATAAACAATGATAGCTACTTTAACCTAAAAAATGTTTGCTTTTTTTATCGGCTAAAATGAGAAAATGAAAGTATTTTTGTTTGTTTTTGCTAAATGGATTCGTCCAGTTTGCCTACATTTTTTTAAAGATATTCAAAACTCTGACTGCTCGACATTAGTTTCAAAATGTGCACATTAAAAAGCAACTTTATTTTATATGATACGTTATAGTTATGATGTTTTTCTGTTTGAAAAAAAAAAAACATTTTAACTTCTCTGACTTAGTTTATCATGTGTTATTTTAAACTGCACAGTCGATATTAGTTGTTTTTTAAATCTTAATATTTGTGGCAATTACTACTTTCATGTGTACCGATTCTATAAATAGCAAGTTAGTGTATGGCTACATCACATCTGTGTACATTATTTCCACCTTGTCACACATTTCATCCTGTGCTCAGTCTACACCTGATCTGAGAAAACATCGAGAGGGTGAGGGGGGGTGGGGGGGATGCTACCGAATCAATGGTTGAACCTTGTATTGACCTTCTATCATCTCTTCAACTACATCACACCCCAGTGCGTTAAACATTTGATGACCAGGAGCCACTCTGGAGCCATCATCAGTAAACCATCTCAGTAAAAGTTTAAATCAGTAGACCCAGTGGCAATCAAGAAACAATCAATATTTAACGAAGAAATCCCCACCTGTTGAGGAGGTTAATCAGCCAAATTCCTTCCAGCATCGCTCTTTCTGAGTTGGAGAGCCACAGAGATCCTGCCCATCATTCATCTAGACAATATATTCATGATTAAAACCCAGAAATATTTCAGACCAGTGGTTCTCGAAGAATTGGGTTGCTGACTAATTTGGGTTCAATCGCGACAAAGTTTATAATTCATCGATCGCGACAAAGTTTATAATTCATCGATCGCGACAAAGTTTATAATTCATCAATCGCGACAAAGTTTATAATTCATCGATCGCGACAAAGTTTATAATTCATCGATCGCGACAAAGTTTATAATTCATCGATCGCGACAAAGTTTGTAATTCATCGATCGCGACAAAGTTTATATCGATCGCGAGTATTTATATGTTTGTGAGCATGATAGTGATACTTCATTTCTCTATTTGTTAGAAATCTCAAAGATTTTTTTATTTTAATTATAAATTTGATGATCTATGAATAAAAGTTCTTGACGCCTTTCTTCAATCGCTTTCCTTCAGAGGTTGTTTGCTTGAATAAAACAGTGGGCCGCGTATACAAAACCACTTTCTATAGATTAAAGTCGCGAAGCCTAAAAGTCTAAAAGCCTTATATTCTAGACGGAAAGCGTAAAACTGTTTTTTTGTTTTCATTAAAATATAAACACGTTTTTTGTTGTTGTTGATGTTTTGTTTGTATGTTTGTTTGTTTTTGTTTTGTTTTGCTTTTTTTTTTTGCTTATTTTGTTTGTTATTCCCTTTAAATAAAAACAAGCAATTAAGCCTGTTCCATTCTGGACACAGGACGTGTTAGCGCATTTTCAGTACGTTTGTTATCTTTCAGTAAATATTTGTAAATTTTGGAAATGTTTATAAATTCAATTGTGTAATGCATATATCTGAAAAAAGATATTAAAAGGACAAGTAAGTCATGTTGAATAACTGTTACAAAAATAAATAATGATTACGCCCCTTTGATTAGCTTTTATTATTTATATTTAAAATATAAGCAAAACGGTACATAACACTCTCTTATATTTTGGCCCTGAGAGGTCAAATCGCGAAATGGACTTTTGATGTACACTTGGAAGGCCAAGACCTACACAATGATATATACATCATGGGTCTAGGACTTATGGTTGCTGAGATATAGGGCGGTCCATTATTAATATAGCTTATATAGTAAAAAACGGTACTTTATAAGCCCCCTTTTACGGCCCTGAGAGGTCAGATCGCGAAATGGAAACAAGCTATTTCTTGGCAGGCCAAGACCTACAAAATGATATATACATCATGGGTCTAGGACTTATGGTTATTGAGATCTAGGGTGATGACAGACAGACAGACAGACAGACAGACAGACAGACAAAACGGGGACAATAGAGCATTTTTTTTCGAAAATGCTCTAAAAAAAAAGAAAAATCAACAAATTGAACAGAAGTGCAAATACGACCTGAGCTTTTAGAGAGAAGAAATACTGCAGCTAATTCATTCACCTCCAACACAGGATGAACTAATGGCGTCTGACGGAGGGGATGTAAGCGGTTTAGTGGAAGATTACAGGGTCGGGTGTCTGGAGATACAACCTTCCACCTGCTGCTGAGAACTGAATAGAATGTATGTGTGATGGATGAGGTCAGGTGACCTAGTTAAATGACAATCGGATGGATCTGTTACTATTTTTTTTTCTTGTTTAGAAATTAAAAAAAAATAATAATAATAATAAAAACTGACCATCACTGTAAGAACAGATATCAAACTGATATCAATACAATACACGGTTAAATAGTTCACAAAATATTTCACTGTAAGAACAGATATCAAACTGATATCAATACAATACACGGTTAAATAGTTCACAAAATATTTCACTGTAAGAACAGATATCAAACTGATATCAATACAATACACGGTTAAATAGTTCACAAAATATTTCACTGTAAGAACAGATATCAAACTGATATCAATACAATACACGGTTAAATAGTTCACAAAATATTTCACTGTAAGAACAGATATCAAACTGATATCAATACAATACACGGTTAAATAGTTCACAAAATATTTCACTGTAAGAACAGATATCAAACTGATATCAATACAATACACGGTTAAATAGTTCACAAAATATTTCAGCAAAACAAAAAACGAACACGATCAATCAGATCAATAAATAGAAAACGCTTAGATTGTTTACATGTTAACATGCTGTTCGAAAATGAGACCGACATTTTGTTTAATTCTTTGCCTGCGCCCAGCAGTCTTTCGTTCTTTGTTGTTGTTTTTTTTTTCATCCTTCTGGCCGACATTCAAATACAGACATACATCTTACATATGTATTCAAACATTCAAGCACATGCATACATCTTACACATGTATTCAAACATTCAAGCACAAACATTCAAACATAAGCATACATATTACGGAGAAATACGTTTTCAGTGCCAAAAATGTATCGTTTGAGAAATTCACTTTAAAGATCAATACGACCAATTAATAAATATCACGTCTTGTAATAAAAGACTTATTGTGTACAAACAGACGAATGATAGGACATAGTGTGATGTAATTGGGGCAATATGGTGGCGAAGTGGTCAGCCCGACCGGCGTGGTTCCGGTGACGTCATTGACACGTGTCCTTCATTGTATCACCTTTAATTATTGTACGTGAGGGGATAGGTTTACAACCCCCTCCTTTCATCTACATCATAGCCAATAGAGCATTGGCCTTGGACACACCACGGGACTTAAACCATGACATGAAATATCCATTGGGCCCCTCAGGTCGAGCTCTATACCACACGACTACCCGTCCCCCTAATCTGTGATAATTTCATGTCTCTTTGTATGTCAATTATAAGAATAAAAATAGTTTAACATGTAACATATAATTGCTTTAAACATTTTCATTAAATTTTAGCCATATATAACCTCGAAAATCAATTCCAAGACTAAATCTAACATAAATAAAAACTTGAAGAATAATTTAAACCATTTAAGAATAAAATGAAATCAAGATTGTCAGAAAAGAACAACTAATCGCTTCTATTTTTTATTAACCATAGTAGACTGAGTTCAATTCTATATTACATCCATTGGCTGACAACAAAAAAAGTCGCATGAATAAGACATGAATGTTTAAGTCTGGTCTGTCTGTATGTCGGTCAGTTGTGAAGTGTTAAAAGCTCCGACACTAAAACTCTTATTACTATGGACACCTGATTGACAGAAGAATGTCGACCAAGAACAACTTTAGTGGCTCATTTTGAAAACAAAATGAGATCTGGTCATAATGGTGTCTGAATAATAAAAGTAAATAAAGTGGAGGGAGATAACCATAGAGACAAGAACGACTGAATGAAATTTGAAGAGAGAGAGAGAGAGAGAGAGAGAGAGAGAGAGAGAGAAAGAGAGAAAGAGAGATAGAGAAACTTAGGTAAAAAAATATATGTATTGAATTTATTTTTATTTTTATTTAAAAACTGTGTTTAAAACAAATTTTAGTTGTCTTTATATCGAGAAAATGAATTGTGAGCACAAAGTAGTGATTTCTGACTTAACATTGCCTGGAGTCGTCAAACATAATTTTATGTTTATAATGTTATATGACTTGTTTATAATGTTATATGACTTGTTTATAATGATTATCTAAAACTGACTGAAACTTTTAAGCCAAATTTAATACATTGAGCTGATTAATGGACATTCCAAAATATGTTGGTGCTTGATCAATTTTATATCAAGCAAATATGATCAAAAAATCCATTTCTCCCATCCCCATTGAACCAATAAATTAACAAAATTTAGGATCATCTTCCTCTAATTACAGAACCCTAACCCTGACCTTAACCCCTGACCCCAATACGCACAACTGCACAAGGAAAATGTTTGTCTTTATATATATTTTTTTTGCATATTATATCAGACTTCAACTAGCACTGTCCCCTCCCTATATAACATAAAAGAGAACATAATCGCATCCCGTCCCACGCACCCACCAACCGTTATTTGTTACAAATTATGTGAATGTTTCCTTGTTACTGACATTTTCTTTTAAATCATTAGCCTGGCAGCAAAATAATTTGAAATACAGTCAGATACTCTCCATCCCACATCTGGGTGATATTCAAGTTATCTGCAATTTTTAGAAACTGAGCTTAGATAATAACATCCAGTAAAATAAACTGAATGTAAATGTCGTTGAGGCCAATATAAGATAACAACCATCTCTATTTGCAGATAATTGGTTGAGATAATATCTGAAACCTGTCATCTGTGAAAGGGAGATATCGGAGAACCAGATTTAAATTATAAAAAAAATCGTTCCCTAAAGGCTAGTGTGTTTTTTCAGTTCAGTTGTTATGTAATACTCATTTATACACCACGGAAAATAGTTAGTCAATCAAATGTTTTAAAAAGGAATTGAGTGTGATGTAAATAGTTCTATTGAAAACAAATTTATGAAGCATTTTTAACGTGATTTATCTCACTGTCATTTTAGTATGTAGAAATATATACACGTACTCAAACAAGCATGCGTACACATTCTTTCAAACTCCATTATAATTTCCGATATGCGTTAAAAACAAACTTTTATTATATATATATATATATATATATATATATATATATATATATATATATATATATATATATATTTAAGTGTGTGTTTACCTAATTGCCAACATCAGATTGAATAATGAATACACCATATAACTAAAAACACGAAGACACGCAGACAGACAAATGGGCGAATGCAAATAGAACTTGTTAAATTATCACGACAAGGTATTTCCAAAGTAATGAGTCAGGGGCAGTAACTCTTCTATCGTCTTCTTGACCCGGTCAGTGGCGTATTATCCATAGATCGAAAGGAAAGGTTGCACTACCTGCAACTTGTGTCCTGATAATGTCTGGGCGGGGATTGTGGGGTTGGGGGGTGGGGTGGGTATTAGTGCGATCCCTGCACATGCCAGACGTAAACTTACGACGACCATCTGGGCATTTGGCACAGGAATGTGCTCCAAGGTCACTAATGCATTTCTGTAACCTCCAGGTGTAAGCAAAACTCTAGTTGCGATTTTCTTCTTTGGGAATAAATAGGAGAGAGAAAAACAGAAACACTGGCATGTAATATTCGACTTTGATGATGCATTGTAATTGTAACAAACTATTCTTTGATGGTTCAGTGTAATTGTAACAAACTATTCTTTGATGGTTCAGTGTAATTGTAACAAACTATTCTTTGATGGTACAGTGTAATTGTAACAAACTATTCTTTGATGGTACAGTGTAATTGTAACAAACTATTCTTTGATGGTACAGTGTAATTGTAACAAACTATTCTTTGATGGTACAGTGTAATTGTAACAAACTATTCTTTGATGGTACAGTGTAATTGTAACAAACTATTCTTTGATGGTACAGTGTAATTGTAACACACGATTTTTTGATGGTACAGTGTAATTGTAACAAACGATTTTTTGATGGTACAGTGTAATTATAATGTAATCATAACAAACAATTTTTACTCAGTACAGTGATATTGTATTAAACGATGCAAACTGGTTTTTAATTTAGTCCATTGCAGTAACTAATATATATATATATATATATATATATATATATATATATATATATATATATATACAAGGCCGTAGCCAGGATTTTGTTGGGGGGCTGTGTGGTTTGGGGGGGGGCTGTGCGGAGAGTTTTATATAAGAAAAAATTAGAACACAATGATAAAGAAGTATATTTTATAATAAAATTTGATTTTTAGAATTAATTTGGGGGGGGGGGGGAGGCTGCAGCCCCCTAGCCCCCCCTCCCGGCTACGGCTTTGTATATTTATATATATATAGTAAAGTTCCTTTAACCCTAATTGGTTATCGGGGCAGATGATGTGTAGAATTCATCTGTTTCTGTAGCCTGGACATATGAAGTGATTGTGTGGTTAGCAAAACGCCCAGCCTTCTTTATTTCCCCAATTTAAGTCAAGTATCCATTTCAAATTGTGTGGGCTTGTATAACTTTAGCCAACTTTTCGCTAGGACCTGGAAATATTCCCTTGGTTCTCGCTGAGGATCGAGCCGAGGAATCTCGGGTCGGCAGTCGAGCAACTACGCCACAGTATATATGCATATGTAGTGTCGATAATGTTTCTGATTCATACGAGCAACATTTCGTTTTTGATTCTCCGCTGTTTTAGTACCTGTGAAGTCACTGTAGGGATGTGATGCTCATCTCTTAGATCCTATAAACTATGGAATTGGTTATTGTAGAGCCATAACCGATGCAATGCTCATGGAGGCACCAAAGGAGACATGTTTGGGAACTTTCATCATGACCTTGAGCCACCCCCACTTACTAAAAGTGTCAGGCCTATTGCCAGTAAAAAAAAATGTGTGAAATTTACGAGATACAAAAAAAATATTTTCATTCTCTGATTTTAAAGTTATTTTTGTTCCCTATGTGTAAATCTATTATAATATGAATTTTAAAAAGTTGTTAATGTAAAATTAAGTTTGTTTTCATAACAAAGAAAAAAAATGAAAAGAAAAAGTTAAAATTGAATGGGCTGGAGAAATATCTTAAATAGGCACACAAAAAGACTCAATAGCATCTTTATTTAATTGAAAAACTTTGGAATGTTTATATATCACACTTTGGAATGTTTAGATATCACACTTTGGAATGTTTATGTATCACACTGTTGTTTCTGTTCGTCGTCTAAAAAACAAAGTCGATATTTCTTCAGACAACAATCTTTCTTGGTGTACATTGTTTCAGCCAAAATGCAAACACACTTACAAACATCCACGTAAACATACACACAAACATACACACATTGGAAGTTCTCCATCCTTTATGCACAGACAAACACACACATATATACATAAAGATACATAAACGAACCTACACACACAGGGGAAGTTCCCCACCCTCTCTGCACAAATACATAAACATATATACACAAACACACAGACACACACACACACACACATCACACACACACACACACACACACACATATCCTCTCCGTCCTCTGTTAAACTTATTTTTCTGTTTCTGTGAATTATTTCTCATCTTTTTTTTTAAATTTTATTTAAATTAGCATTATGTTTCCTCGAACAGAATAATTTGAAGTTTAAAAGTGAAGCTCCTGAAATGACATATTGATGAGCAGTCCCGTAGCGTGAACATTCTACAGCAGGGGTCAGGCCAATAGCTGGGGGGGGGGGAGGGGGGGCCAGGAAATAAATTTTACTAAGTAGAGCAAACAAGCAGAGGGAGGCAGACAAAACGCAAGGGGGCGACCCCCCCCCCCCGGCCTCCCTGCACGCTACGGGCCTTTTGATGAGTCTGCACTTCAATGACTTAGTTTCTTTACACTTTACAGTATTTCCTCTGGTAAAAAAAAATTACCTCTAATGCTATGGCCTGTATATTTTCCACTTAAATAGACTTTGCTCGTCATATCACATGGAATAAATCTGTACGTTTGGTGACATTTGGTTATCGCTATTGGAAAAAAAAACAAAGTTCCAGGGTTAGCGATGGACTTGATAACATGCTGTGATAACGCTCATAACTTGATGGGATCATTTTCTCTTTGATTTTAATGGTCAGCTGTGAAATAAGAAAGGATTTCAGTTGAAATAAATATGCGTATAGATAGACAGACAAGACAGACAGCCAGACAGACGAAAGGACGGAATTAGAGAGTGACAGACAGGTATGCTGGCAGACATACAGACAGATAAAATCAGATAGATAGATAGATAGACAGACAGACAGACAGACAGACAGAAAGATAGATAGATATATAGAAAGATAGATAGATAGATAGATAGATAGATAGATAGATAGATAGATAGATAGATAGATATATAGAAAGATAGATAGATAGATAGATAGATAGATAGATAGATAGATAGATAGATAGATAGATAGATAGATAGATAGATAGATAGATAGATAGATAGATAGATAGATAGATAGATAGATAGATAGATAGATAGATAGATAGAACCCAGTTTTTATTACATTTAGAGGACTACGATTCGCAGCGTTTTTTTCTCTGACCCCTTCCCCCCCCCCCCATTGTATAGGGCCCCAAAAAAGTAAGAGAGCCTGTGATAAATATATTTGAGGCATTGTTAATCTGGTTTTAATAGATTTGATAACATGACGCACGATGATAGAAATACTGTATGTAGGCCCTATATATTTGATACATTTTCTTTTTATTTAGTCTTAAGTCTAAGTAGCTGAAATAGAATATAATGAAAATAATGTCCACTAAACAGTTTCGATACACCCATACATTTGATTATATTTTTTAAAATTATTTTTTTATGATAAAAAATAGACATCAGAAAGTAAAGTGAGATTATTTTAATCCCCTCCCGATTATAAAGACACAGTAAGCCAACTAAAACTTTGTGTCCTATTATATCTCATAAATTTAAACATTTCTTCTCATTAATGATCTTTACTTCTCAGGCACAGAGACGTATGTGTATAATTCCCTAACCATCTTTTGTAAATCATGAAACTAACTTCGTCTTGCTATTGACGCTGACAGCAAATTACATGGGACTAATTAGCCAAATGTACAACATTGAAAATAGTCTGAGATAGGACAAACACAGACAGCGCTCGGATGAAATAACTTGTTCAGACGATGTTTCGTTTGACACCAGTATTGTGACAAATACGTTACATATCTCTGTCACACTTCATCAGTGACAATAACTAAGCGGATAACTTCATAAATTTATGACTTTATAGCTTGAAGCTGAACATGACTGAGTTTGTTTTGTTGTTGTTGTTATTGTTTTTTATTGCTTAGTACTTTTATAATCTATTTGTCGGTATTGCACGTGTGTGTGTGTGTGTTGGGGGGAGGGGTCGAAGTGAGTTGTTATTAGTCTACACACATATAGCTGAACATAACTTCTTTCTCTTTTTAAATTATATGGGTGCAAAGGTTCTTAATTACATATTGCCTGATAGCATTTTTTTTAAAGTCTTCTACATTGGATTACTTGATATCCTTGTCTCATTTCCATTGCTGTCAACTGCTCATCTACATCTCTGCTTCTGTCTCTCAGATGCACTTTTTGGAAATCGTATTACTCTATCTCAAGGGATTAGCGAGGACTAGAGCACTCACGCACACACGGACTAGAGAACTCTTAACACACACACACATACACATACACGGACTAGAGAACTCTTAACACACACACACACACATACACGGGCTAGAGAACTCTTAACACACACACATACACATACACGGACTAGAGAACTCTTAACACACACACACATACACATACACGGACTAGAGAACTCTTAACACACACACATACAGATACACGGACTAGAGAACTCTTAACACACACACACATACACATACACGGACTAGAGAACTCTTAACACACACACATACACATACACGGACTAGAGAACTCTTAACACACACACACATACACATACACGGACTAGAGAACTCTTAACACACACACACACATACACGGACTAGAGAACTCTTAACACACACACACATACACATACACGGACTAGAGAACTCTTAACACACACACACACATACACATACACGGACTAGAGAACTCTTAACACACACACACATACACAAACGGACTAGAGAACTCTTAATACACACACACACAGACATACACATACGGACTAGAGAACTCTTAACACACACACACATACACACACAGACACACGCACACACACATACGCGCGCGGACTGAAAAGAAAAAGGTCAGCCAGTACAATGCTCTTGGGCCCATGGGAGCCTTGAAGCCTATCAAGTAAATCTCATAATTAGTGCCGCATGTAATTTGAAGAGCTGTATCATTCCATTTACACACATAAATGCGTATATAAATATATGTGTGTTTTAACAACAATTGATAGCAATATATGACAATACACCAGCCATGTCTATAGAAATATGTGAGAGCCCCGTACGTCTTTAAAGAATAGAGGCTGGAATTTTCTTATCGATAGATAGATAGATAGATAGACAGACAGACAGACAGACAGACAGACAGATAGATAGATAGATAGATAGATAGATAGATAGATAGATAGATAGATAGATAGATAGATAGATAGATAGATAGATAGATAGATAGATAGATAGATAGATAGATAGATAGATAGATAGATAGATAGATAGATAGATAGATAGATAGATAGATAGATAGATAGAATACTTTGAACCTTGTAACTAAATATCGTTGTTGTTTATTTTTTAATTGAACAAATGAAATGAATACAATATTGTAGATAGCGACATAATTATCATTCACCTGATATGATTTAAAATGGACGTTTGTTGCTGTGCCATGGTGAAGCAAGCAATGTGTCATTGGGCGACAGCAGCTAATTAGCGGGCAGAATAGAGCAGGAAATTGTATACACCATCATAAAATAAACTGATACCATTTTTCTGTATCTGTGGGACAGATATGCATGGGCGAGGAGGGGGTATGGTTAGGGGCGAGCAGTGATTAGACACTGAAGGGGTGATAACCCTAATCGTGCGGGCGAACCTGAGAGCACATCAAAGGAAATGCAAAAGCAACTAACCACTGATATATATATATATATATATATATTTACTGTACTATCAGAAACGAAATTATCTCGTCTATCTATTGAATGTATCATTTTGTTTTATTAATTCAATGTATTATCTAAAAAGATATATATTTTTCTAATTATTTTATTACTCCTGATCTACTCCATCTGTTCTCTCTCTCTCTCTCTCTTTCTCTCTCTCTCTCTCTCTCTCTCTCTCTCTCTCTCTCTCTCTCGCTCTCTCTCTCTCTCTCTATTTTTATATATTTAAGGAATGCACTTTTGATATAATTATTTATCGTCTAGTTATAGGGTAAATTTACGAACCTTTCCATTCCACCACTACACAGTATTTAGTATCAGTTCATTATGTACGAAACCTCTCACAAGTATGCTTCAGTGAGAAAAAACCGCTTAATTCACCGCCATCTAACAATGTATGGATATACCAATCCTAGTGTCTCTCAAATAAAGCCAGTTCCAATTTAGTTATAGATCCCGGATTATCTTTTTCACTTTGATTCGTAACTAGCTGTACCCTGCCAAAACCTTTGCTTAGAGTTATATCCCCTTATGATTGATCGGCAGGCTAAGTTATTTTTGGTTTCGGGCAGATCCGATTTTTTCATGATTGTATTTTAAACTGGAATACTGTTGTATTAATTCTTTACTTTCGATTTAACGCAGAACCCAAATCGCTTTTATTTTATTAGATATTTGCTTGTATTCGTTAACATTACCTCTCTTTCTCTGTCTTACTCTTTCTCTCTCTCTCTCTCTCTCAACTACACATATTTTAGTACTATATATATATATATATATATATATAAATATATATATATATATATATATATATATACAAGGCCGTAGCCAGGATTTTTTTTTGGGGGGGGGGGGGGCTGTGCGCAGAGTTTTATATCAGAAAAAATTAGAACACAATGATAAAGAAGTATATTTTATAATAAAATTTGATTTTTAGAATTAATTTGGGGGTGGGGAGGCTGCAGCCCCCTAGCCCCCCCCCTGTCTACGGCCTTGTATATATATATATATTCAGCTATCAACAGGTCATTTATGTTCTCCACTGATCTTCCAAACAGGGCCGGCCTTAGGCCGATTTGACCGATTGCTCCAAATTGGGCCCCCGTGCTTGACAAGGGCCCCGCAATTTACATTTATATTAATAGTTATAGTTGTTATTGTAAAAGAATTATTATTAGAGGAGCCTCGCAAGCCTCCGTCAAATTGGGCCCCGCAATTCGTCAGGCCGCTCTTCATTTAATGGTACTCAGACAAGTTTTATTGTGGGGGGGGGAGGGGGGTTCTATCCGAATGTCGTCATGACATTGTAAATGTATAAGTAACTGAGCCAGCTGGAGTACTTTTGATTTACAGCCGAAAAAATACGACAGGAAGGCCACACTAGCTGACATTTTTGATAAATATTGAATGCTGGGAATTAATTCTTGAGGCTAAGGTCAAATGGCCCTTTTTAAAGCAGCTTTTTTTGCAAACTTCCTAAATCACTTAACTTAGAGAAAGAAAACATTATTTGTTTCATAAATAAAGTTCCCTTAGTCCTAACAGGGCATAGGTGCAGATAAGTGTAGAATTCTTCTGTTTATGTAACCACAGCATTTAAAGAAAGTCGTGTAGTGAGTCATAGGATTATACAGAGTAGATACATGTGATTTATTGGCTCATCTCCTTAAGTGTTAACACATTATTCAATTGGATTATCATCTGTAAATATCATGTATTAAATAGGGAGCGACCGATATGCCTTTTTACCGATAGTCCGATACCGATCCGATTATCGGTCGCTCCCTAGTATTAAAGTTCGGTTAACAGAATGCCCAGCCACCTTTACTTCCCCAACTAATGTCAGGTAACCATTTTAGCTGGGTGGACTTGAGAGACTTTTTTATCAACTTTCACCAGGACATGACAAAATGTCCTTCATTCTCACCCAGGATTGAACCAGGGACTTTCAGGTCTACAGTCAAGTGAGCGCTCTACATCGTTAGGCTATTCGTCCCTTTTTGTTTCCTATCACACATTAATTGAAATATGATGTGTGGAAAAACGTTCAGACCAGTTGTCGTAGAGAATGTGACGTTCAAACCCTTAGTGACGTCAGTTTCCCATGATATGATGTGGATGTAGGGAAAATAAAAATATAGAAAAGAAAACTGTCTCAAATATTGTTTATTGATTCTATATTGCGTAAAGATATTCAAGTGACAGTAGAAACCGATCTAGTGGACAGACTGATGACTGCTGGGTCCCCTCATTCTAGTGGACACACTGCTGACTGGGTCCCCTCATTCTAGTGGACACACTGCTGACTGCTGGGCCCCCTCGCTCTAGTGGGCACACTGCTGACTGGGTTCCCTCGTTCTAGTGGACACACTGCTGACTGGGTCCCCTCGTTCTAGTGGACACACTGCTGACTGGGTTCCCTCGTTCTAGTGGACACACTGCTGACTGGGTTCCCTCGTTCTAGTGGACACACTGCTGACTGGGTTCCCTCGATCTATTGGACACACTGCTGGCTGGGTCCCCTCGTTCTAGTGGACACACTGCTGACTGCTGGGCCCCCTCGTTCTAGTGGACACACTGCTGACTGGGTTCCCTCGTTCTAGTGGACACACTGCTGACTGGGTTTCCTCGTTCTAGTGGACACACTGCTGACTGGGCCCCCTCGTTCTAGTGGACACACTGCTGACTGGACCCCCTCGTTCTAGTGGACACACTGCTGACTGGGTCCCCTCGTTTTAGTGGACACACTGCTGACTGCTGGGCCCCCCTCGATTCCACCCCCACACACACACAAACACTGTCCAGACTTTCATTTGGCCATCCTCAGAAAAGGACAATGTGTAAAAAATGTATTCCATAAAATAGTACACTTAGTTTGCTGAGTACATGCCCCGCTAAACAACCGAGAAACAAAGCACTAGTGGAGTCATGTGATTCCATTTATAGTAGGAGTAACGCTCCCTACATCGAAAGTCTAAAAAGAAGGGTTTAAAAAAAAATAGACACCCCTTCCCTCCCCACCCACTCCCCCCCCCCCACCTCACGCGCCCACACATTCATCATTCGATCTCTGGAGTCGTATTTCATCTTCTAAATGACGATATGTCGTCGAGATAGCCTTTAGGGTTGACGAGTCGGGTTTTTTTTTTAAACCCCCCCCCCCATCCCCTCAAGTGTCTAGATGAGCCTGTCTCGAGATCAGGTTGTTATTTTTTTGTAAATGTTTTTTTTTCCTATTAAATTCTCTTTGAAGGGATTAAATATTTAAACTAGGCGGACATTCTACTCCTTTCTCTCTCTCCCTCTCTCTCTCTCTCTCTCTCTCTCTCTCTCTCTCTCACACACACACACACACACACACACAGACATACACACACACTCTCTCTCTCACACACTCTCTCTCTCACACACACACACAATGTTCTCTCACACATAACCTGTATCTCTATGTGCCAGTTATCCGTCTTGATAATGTTCTCAAACGTTTCTCATTTAGTTTCTATGAGAACGTCTGTCAGTTTACATTAAGTAATTACATTTTTTTTGGTGGGTGTGTGTGTGGAGGAGGGGAGGGGGCTACTTCACGTGACACTACTCATTCACGTCCAATGGGATTCTTTCTGGTTTGTATCCCCATCAGAAAGTTTCATCACTATCACACAAGTTGTTCGTGTGTTTACAAATTTCATCTTTTTTAAAAAAAAAAAAACACCAATAAGATATCAAAAACCGGCTACAGGACAGTATTAGACAGGAGAACTTGCTGATTTTTTTTATTTTTATCTAATCCCACCATTTCTGGAATCATGAGAAAATACACAATAAAAAAAAACAATGTGTAAGGGTCCACATTTCTTGACGCTCTGTCAGCCTTATACTAGAATATGTATTATTGAAAGGGGTGGGTGGGGCAATGGTATTTAGTGCAATAGATGAGAATGAAATGACAAAAAAAAAACAACCAACAGTAACCGTGTGTTAGATAAGACAACCCCCCCACACACACACACCCACCGATACACATATTTTGGTTTCTGATGACCATAAAGAGAACCGCACCTCTATTTATTAATCTATCTGTCTGTCTGTCGGTCAGTCTATCTATCAATTTAAATATCTGCCTGTCTAACTATTTCTGCTGATTTGTTGTTTGTTTGTGTGGTGACCATCTAGTTCAGACAACTACCACTGATAAAAATATAATTTTTTGACGACCATATAGAAAGCCGAATGTCCGTCTCTCTCCCTCTCTCTCCCTCCCTCTCTCCCTCCCTCTCCCTCTCGTCCCTCTCTCTCTCTCTCTCTCTATATATATATATATATATATATAGATATAGATATAGATAGATAGATATAGATATATATACAGATAAGACAACCCCCCCTCACATATATATAAGGGTTGCTCCTGGTTTTGTTTGTTTTGTGACCAACTAGTGAAGGGGCAGCCACTCATGTGATCGACTAGAATCGCTTATATGTTTGTTTGTTTTTAAAAATCAACAACCGTATCAATATTTAGTAAATGAAAGTCATTAAATTTATAAGGAAAAACGACGTACCGGGCGCCATACAAAACTCATCGATAGCCGCAATCTGCCCCCCTGTCATATTCGATGTTTCAATATGTAGATTAAAATATCAAACCATTTTTCATACCGTTATTTTTTTTTCTTAATTTTATTATTCAATTGAGGTATTCTGGTAATCAGAAAACTACAAGAAATCACGCCACCTTTAGTGGTTTACTTATTAACTAACGAACTAATGAAGGACATTATTTATAATTTTGCATACATTTGAAACTTATATAAATATGGAAAAAGCTTTACTCAAGCCATTTTTTTGCTCATCTTAGACTCAAATGATCAGTGGGTCAATGTAACCTTTGAATAGGGTGGAATCAAAGTTTTCAAACAATAAGATGAGTTTAATTTTCCTGACAGAGTAAGATAATCAATTAAAATTTGATTGTTAAATCCAACACGCCATAAAATTTTGAAATACAACATTTGTGTTACACCTGGCTGGCATCAAGTTTAGTGGTCACAAAGAAATAACAGAAAATGAAGGGAAATAAAAGCGGATAAAAAAGATGGTTTGTGAAGGCCGGTTTTCAGTTTAAAAGTATTTATAGACACCATTCTATCAGGACTAAAATAAACAGCCAGAGACTATACACAAAACATGTGTAAGATATTTTTTATAGCTGTTGTTAAGATACTGGTTTCTGTCTAGATAGATGCTGTGACGTGAATGATGGTTTTATCATGTCTGAAATATAAACACAGACGTTTTCTGTCAGCAGCTGCACAGACTTTTTCACATTTCATGAAAACAGTGGGAGCCTTGATAGACATGGAACAGCAAGTTCGATGTGATTGGGGGGGGGGAAGAGAGAGAGGGGGGGACCACCCACACAACAACCACCCCCTTTGACCTAATTTTATTTTTTTTCTTTAACTGCGGGGAAATAATAAGGAGAAACAACTGTCCCAGAAACATTTTCAACGGAGACGAAGAAAAATGCAGAATTTGTCAAAGAAAAAGCAACACATCTATGTCAAAGTGAGAGCTCCCCACCCCATTTTAATCTTATAGCATCTCCCATGGCACATTAGATGTATAATGATCTGGGTCAGAAGTGGAGGAAGTACAGAGAGATCAGACCGTTCCTTATCTATTTATTGTGA
Source organism: Bulinus truncatus (assembly GCA_021962125.1). Classification (NCBI taxonomy): domain Eukaryota; kingdom Metazoa; phylum Mollusca; class Gastropoda; family Planorbidae; genus Bulinus; species Bulinus truncatus. Next base: position 9,875,720 of record JAGDYQ010000013.1, read on the forward strand.
TGCTTTCCCGCCCTAAATGTACAGATAATTTCATACATTAGACTTAAGAATCTCTGACTTCAGAGCTGTCAAGTTGATCAAAGGTTCACAATATAAATCTGTTTACTTTGTCTCGTCTTCTTACCAGAGGCGTCCCTAGGGGTTTGGGGGCCCGGGGGGCTTGGCCTTTTGGGGGCCCCTGCAGATTTGACATACGATATCATGACATGAGATAACGTACTTAATAAATATATGTCTAAATTCAAATTAGTACAGTATATCAATAAAATTAACAAAAAATAATCATTAAAACTTTTTTGATGAATAATTCCATTGTTTAGTGACGAGATATGCACAAGTGACAAATAATAATTCATTTTGCCTCACGTTGTGCTTTCTGTGCAGTAAAGGCATTTATGACATCATCTAAGTCAATGTTGTCTAGTATTTTTGACTTCACTTACATTAAAGCCATGCTGCTAAGTCTTTCTTGCGTCATTGTACTCCTGATATAGTTTTTGATAGACTTGAGTTTTGAGAATAATCTCTCACATGATGCAATGGAAGTGGCCTGAGTTAGCAGTATTCGGATGGAGGTTGCAAGGTTTGAGCAAACATCATTATCATATGAAGCCAGCTACCTCAATATGTCAGTTGGTGATTGTGGTACTGGTTTGTTGATGAAAGTGCTCGTGCATCAATGACACCATTGAAAAAGTGATTTGCATGTATGTCATCATACAAACAGGAAAAAGTAACAGTTTTTCACCAGTGTGTAATCATCCATAGAATTCAACAGGTGTCTTGGTTTAAGAAGAACCCCAAAGGTGCCCAAATGGTTTTGCAACCTTTGGAATCTATCCTTCATCTCCATATGAAGTCTGTCAAGCACTTCTGTCGCAACACGTTTGAATTGTAGTTCTATTGACAGTCCTAAATCAGGACTCAACTCCCCATCAAGTCTATTCTTTCTTCTGGTTGTTTTGCCTACAGGATACCCATAGCATTTAATTCCTTCTTTTGCTCTTTCGATGGATTGGGTGATCAGTTTCGTCTGTTTCTCATCATTTTGCAGAAACCATGAAAGGGTCTTAATCTCTTCAGCATCTTTGTCAAGATGCAAGGAAACTGACGACGTAGCTTCTTCTCTTGAGTACCACCATGTAGGCCTACTACTCTCCTTTTTTAGTTTCCCGGCTCCAGTTTATTTCAGTTTGGTCTATTTCTGGGGTGAATTGGAAAAAAGGTTGAGCATTTCATGAAAAAAGGTGACAATTGCTAGATCTATCTCATCGGAATGAAGAGCTGCCAAGTTGAGAGAGTGATTATCACAGTTCAGAAATGTTACGTTTGGATCTATGTCTAAGAAACGTTTCTGCCGGCCAGACCGACGGCCACTCATTGTGGCTGCGTTATCATAGGTTTGATCTGTGCACAGATTAAAGTCTAGTTCAAGTCTTAAAGAGTTTTCAGAATAAGTTCTTCATAAAGTTGTGCATCTGGCTTCACAATTTCAAAATAACCAAGGAATGACTCTTTTATTTAAAAATTCTCGACATCCAAGTTACGAACTTTAAGGGATACTTATTCTTTGTGAGAAACATCTGGAGTAGAATCAAACAACAGAAAAAAGTAACAAACTTCCTTGACTTTCCCAACAATTGATTCCCTATCTTTATTGCCCATCAAGCTTATGGACTCATGTTGAATTATTCAAGTGATGTTACGTAACTTCATCAAACTCTGCAAGAAATTTCAAAGATATTATAAAGTTCCTAGGACTGGGAGAATCCAGTTTTTCTTTGCGGTCAATTAAGTTTGAGTTGGTTTTTGCTAAGTACTTGACAGCTGTTGCTACACTAATATATCTTTGCATGAATTATCTGAATGATGATACTTTTCTTCGCCATGTTCATGGTCTTCTTTGTTTTTCAATGCTATTATCAGGTTTCTTCTTAAAAAAACTTCAAATTTTCCTTGATTTTGCAACCTCTCGTCTTTCTGTAGCACGCTTTTTCCGTTTTGTAAACTCATTCTTTCGGCATTGGTGAAGTTTCTCTATAAAGAATAACACTCTTTACATTTCACAAATAAAAAATTTACAAAAAATTATGTATACTTGTTTCATACGCCATGATTGTGAGATTTCGTCAGACGAATAGACATAAGTATACGAACTATGACCCATCTATTTATGTCTATGGATAGATGGATTATAGCATGGACAAAAAAATGGAAGATACAATGGGAAAGATAACGTGTTTTACAACAACCAAACTATGTTTTGACACTTTTAGTAAACTTTTTACCAGTTTTTAATTTGCGTGATGATTTACGTAATTTTGAAATCCTTAATCTATGTGGAATACATGCAACAGTGTCACTAACTCAGTGGCATCACTATGGTTGGTGTCACCCGATACGGACAATTCAGGGTGTCACCCCCTCCCCCAAGACTTCCAGCATGAACAATAGTACATATTTCGAATTTTCCTGCTCTATACGGGCTTCGCCTTAGATAATTTACTTTAAAATATTTAAGCGATGAAAACGATAGTATTACTGACTGTATTTCAGAAATATGTAGGCCCTATATTACTTTAATTCAACTAAGTTTATAAACTACGTCTCCTATTTCATAAAATCACGTGACTACCTCCGTCCTTTTTTCTAGCGCGTTTGCAAAAAACTCCAGATTGGTCCGAGCAGCTTTGAATTAGATTCATTTACCTAAGCTCCAGACGCTCTGCATGATGGCACCCTGTGCTACTGGTCGTATGGTGGCACCCTGTGCTACTGGTCGTATGGTGGCACCCTGTGCTACTGATCGTATGGTGGCACCCTGTGCTACTGATCATGTTTTATAAAACTGACTATGCCGAGTTCTTTCTGCTATGAAATATGGAATTGTTCATGTTGGTGTCACCCCTATGTTGGTGTCACCCGGTGCGGCCCGCACCTTCTGAGTGACGCCTCTGCACTAACTTATATAACAACGTGCATAACAAGATTACATGGCGGTGGCTTTATCTATGTAGATAAAATGTAAATAGGATTCACACCTAGCTAATAACTTCTAAAGTTCTTCACCAATGGCCTTGAAATTTACACACACCATTGCATTAAATTAATAAACTGAATTAGAAACGAAATTTTTATCAATACTTACTTTTACATTAAAGTAAGTGTCATAATTACTTGTATTATTAGTTGTACATTGAGAGTTCTTGTGACGATCTGTCTCTGTCTTCTCTGCTCTGGTAGCGATTGACACTTTATCTAAGCGTGTACTCAATCACATACATCACAAATAAATTAAATGAACTGCCAAGTCCGATTCATATACTTTATTTGACGATTACGCAAAATTTAATTTCAAAATATAAGTAGAATGAAACTATACACTGTAAGATCCATATTCACCGAAACATCACTACTCTATCCTGTGTGCTGCCTATTTTTGTCAAACTGCATGTCTGTTCTGTTCTCCTCCTTTCTTCCCTTAATTAATTAACTCATCCGTGACCCAATGATCCATATTCTTGAAAATACAATGTTTAATCTATATTCTTGCAAATACAATGCTCAACAATGCTCTTTGTATCACTAATCAAGCACATGTAGAAGTTTGGCGCCATGTATACGAAACCAGACAGTAGATAATTAGCTTATCACAACATTTTTCTGTCGAAAATACAAAGACGCTTAGCCTTGCTTTTAATTCCAGCCTAACTAGGTCATCTAACTTAACAGGTATGTGTCCCCTAAAAATACAAACTCTCTCTAAACGTGACCGACATTGTACCTATGGCGCATTTCCAGCCATTCCAAAGTATGTTATAAAAACATAACCGGCTTAGGTCGTTACAGAAGCCTTAGTCACGGCAGCGCGAGGCGGTTACAGCTAGTATTTAATATTTAGTGTTAAAATTAAAAAAATTGGAAACTCGTTTGGGGGCCCCCCTCAAGCGGGGGCCCGGGGGGACGTTCAAATTTGGACCCCCCCTCCCCCCACCCTAGCTACGCCACTGCTTCTTACTCTACCTGGTTGATTTTTGTTTATGTTTACTATATTTCATAATAATCCAATGAGAAAAAAAAAATATGAATGTTTTTTTTTCAAACTTCATCTGTTTACAAACATATAACTGATTTATCTGTTTACACACTTATAACTGATTCATTTGTTTACAATTATAACTGATTCATCGGTTTACACACGTATAACTGATTCATCTGTTTACAGTTATAACTGATTCATCTGTTTACAAACATATAACTGATTCATCTGTTTACACACTTATAACTGATTCATCTGTTTACAGTTATAACTGATTCATCGGTTTACATACGTATAACTGATTCATCAGTTTACAGTTATAACTGATTCATCTGTTTACACACTTAAAACTGATTCATCTGTTTACAGTTATAACTGATTCATCTGTTTACACACTTAAAACTAATTCATCTGTTTACAGTTATAAGTGATTCATCTGTTTTCACAGTTACCCTAAAAAAAACTACCCTACATCTTTGCTCGTATAACTATAAATTAAGTCAGAGAAAAGTGCAAAGTGACTGAATAGAATTTAATGATTATTGTAAAATCTTGTCATTGGACAACATCTACATTTAGAACTTTGTTAATGTATCTTCATTAGTGAGCTTTCATTTGATTTAAATACATACAACATAATAAACATTTCAGTATTCTCATTAGCTTTGTATTATGTGTCCATTGAATGTTTGGCCAGATATTTTGTTGAGGTAGAAAAAAAAATTGCTTCAATCCAATATATGCCAGTTAGGCTGTCATCGGTTTTCTCCCCCGCTCCTCGTGCAGTTCGTTCAACTCCTGTATTTGTCAACACTTTAATCGTTACTTTCGACGCGTCGAATTTACCGAAGAACCTGTTAAATAAACACAAATAAATAAACAAACTAATTCTGTCAAATTTGTCTTAGTCAATAACTGTAATACAGTTTAGATACTTAGAAATAAACTGCCCCGAGCGTATGTAGAAAATAATTTAAGCCAACATTACATATGTGATGCTGATTTGATTTTATCTACCATAACTTTCTAAGATTGATTTTAAATGGTTCATAACAAAAATGGTTTCTCTTCTTTTCGTTACTATTAGTTAATATAAATTTATATTTACATTAGTGATACTTGGTGAATGACAAGACAAATTCAAATAACTGGAATTATTATTCTTTGTTGTTATTGTAAGCACCGATGACTTGGTCGATTTTAGGTTAAGAGTCCAGTGGGCAAGGTGAGGGTAAGGGTTCGAACCTCTGTGTTTATTGAAGAATCCGTCATGGAGGTAGGACGTTGAAAGGCCACTTATATATATAAGTCCATTATTAGAAAGATTTAAAACTGCTTCATAGTATATATAAGTCCACTATTAGAAAGTTATACATGCAGTTTTAAAACTGTTTCATAGTAAAAATATGTCCACTATTAAAGATTTGTTTGCTCAATTTAAAAACTGTTTACAGCCAGAGTTGCCAACTTGGATATTTTATATCCAGGGGTAGATAAATTTGAGCCATCTATACATAACAAAATGTTATCTATATCATAGATCAAGATATTATTGAGCCATATATATATATAACAAAATGCTTTTTATATAATGTATTTGGGTATCATTTTTCTTTCCTTTAGATATATTTTTTTGTAATTTTATATCTGTATATTTACATTTTTGATAGATATTTTTCATGTAATTGCTGGAAGAAGCGGTCCTGTTTACAATTCAGCATCTCATTCTAACGAATATCGTCAAAGTAATATGATAACTTAGTATAATTATAACAGAAATGTGAATGTAAACGACTGGTGTGATCTACTGACTTTAACTCTTGTTAACAGAACCTTATATCGGTAGACTTGTAGCACTGGATCCACTATTACTATTTAAGAGAGATTAGTGTTAAGCCTATAACACACACACAAGCATTTAGATATGTTGAAACTTAAGCGCTCAGTATATCACACAAGTTGTTATCGGTTCAAATCAGAAAGGGGCATTCTAAGAAGTATATATATATATATATATATATATATATATATATATATATATATATATATATAGAGAGAGAGAGAGAGAGAGAGAGAGAGAGAGGGGAGAGATTAGAAAAAAATAAATTGATAATACCATCGCTCTAAAACTAGTCAGCTGAATTGATTTCATTAAATTGTATTGAAATTACGTAGTTGAATCAATGAATTATATTTACTCCAACCCTCTTCCAGTTTTCTCGCCTTTTCGTTATATATTTGTGGGCCCTAGTCGTTAATGAAATGAGGCAGTTGTTTTCGTGTTTTTTTTTTTTTAATGTAGCGCATAGTACAAATCATTTTTTTCCTCCAATCAAATGAACTGTATGTAACAATAAAGCACAGTAAAAAAAAAGAAGTTATGTTTACCTTTTTTATTTAACCTAATTAAGTCTATAAAGTTTATATTTCAATAATTTCAAGCCCATGAATAAACATTTAGAATTTGGAAGCTAATTACTTTTTACTAATGTTCATAATGGAAAAAATATTCACCTTGAGATTATCACGTCAAATTAAATACGAAGTTTAAATTGAAATAGTCTGTGTGTAATTGTGTATACATTGAACTAGACTATTCATGTCATTACAATAGTGTATACATTGAACTAGACTATTCATGTCATTACAATAGTGTATACATTGAACTAGACTATTCATGTCATTACAATAGTGTATACATTGAACTAGACTATTCATGTCATTACAATAGTGTATACATTGAACTAGACTATTCATGTCATTACAATAGTGTATACATTGAACTAGACTATTCATGTCATTACAATAGTGTATACATTGAACTAGATTATTCATGTCATTACAATAGTGTATACATTGAACTAGATTATTCATGTCATTACAATAGTGTATACATTGAACTAGACTATTCATGTCATTACAGTTGTTGATAAATAGAAAGGAAAAAATAAAAATAATCTTCATATTTAGATGGATGACCACGCTTATATTTTTAGTAAAAATAATTTATGTACAAATGTATACAACTTCAAGTGGTTTTTTTTTTACCTTTTAGTGCATTTTAATTTAAGCCCTTTTTTTTAAGTTTATTTCATTGGTCTTTTCGTAAAAGATGTATCTCTTTATAAAAAAAAATGGACATTAAATGTCTTATCTATCCAGCTTTTTTATTTCTCTTAGACGGTTCTTCTCTTTATCAAACTGTTATGTTTTGTTTTTTTATATTTCTATTTACCTTCTAGTTTCTTTGTGTTACAAGGGTTTTAAATGTATATGTTTTGTAACCCACTTTCATTATTGTGTTGTTATCACCACCCACTTTAATCACTATTTTCCCGACCCACCTGAAAAAACCGTTTGTTAGTACAACAAAGCTATTTAAACTTTTTTTATTTGTAGCTATATATATATATAAATATATATAAATCTTCAGTTGTATGGATTCTCTATCTATTAATAGTACACTTAAATTTCTGTCGTGACCCAACTAAAAATGTATAAGGGACCTAACAGTGGGCCGTGAGACACATATTGAGGGCCACTGAGTTAACAGATAAAAGTTAACCCAACAATTACGTCATTGACAGAATGACAAATTTCTGAAAAGTGGCTACCGCTAAATTGTTCTTAAAATTAATTTTAACGTTCCATTTAAAATATAAATAACAAAATTAACTTTAATTACATTTGATCTAATAAAATGTTAAATATTTCCAGAGATTTTAATAAGCTAATTTTCCTCCAAGTCAGATAAATAAACTCAATTATATTTATCGATCTGTATTCACCCACATTAAAAAATATTGTCCAGGGTTACACAGTTGAAAAAATAATGTTACATCTGTTACATAATAAATGTAATGCAATAAAATTTGTTGTTTTTTTTTCATTTTTATATAATTTTTGAAATATATCATGATGTGTAAACATTAGCTTCCCTTGGACGTCGCTGTAATATCTTGTTACAGTCTCAGGCACTGATGTTTGACACAGGTCTCATGTCGGCAACAATCGCAGGTTCTGTATCACATTGTTGCGAATTATCATATGAAATCTTTACACTAATTGCTCAGACGCCATAACATATATAGATTAGTCTGATAACACTTTATTTTTTAATAGTTTCTAACACTGTAAACATTTCTAAGCGTTTGTAGAGGAAGGGAGAGAATTATTGAAAAGTGTTTGTTTGTTGGGTTTTTTTAATAATTAAAATGCAATGTGTTATATTATGAGAACTGGTCATGGCGGAACTAATGGTTGGGGAGTGAATTAATGGTTGCTGAGTGAACTAATGATTGGGCAGTGAACTGATGGTTGGGCAGTGAACTAATTGTTGGGCAGTGAACTAATGGTTGGGCAGTGAACTAATGGTTGGACAGTGAACTGATGGTTGGCAGTGAACTAATGGTTGGGCTGTGAACTAATGGTTGGACAGTGAACTGATGGTTGGCTGTGAACTAATGGTTGGGCAGTGAACTAATGGTTGGACAGTGAACTGATGGTTGGGCAGTGAACTGGTGGTTGGGCAGTGAACTGATGGTTGGGCAGTGAACTAATGGTTGGACAGTGAACTGATGGTTGGGCAGTAAACTAATGGTTGGACCGTGAACTGATGGTTGGGCAGTGAACTAATGGTTGGACAATGAACTGATGGTTGGGCAGTGAACTAATGGTTGGACTGTGAACTAATGGTTGGGCAGTGAACTGATGGTTGGGCAGTGAACTGATGGTTGGGCAGTGAACTAATGGTTGGGCAGTGAACTGATGGTTGGCAGTGAACTGATGGTTGGGCAGTAAACAATGAATACACTTGGGACGTTCGAATAGAATTAGAAATAAGCGTGTCTCTCATTACACTTCGTATTTTAGTTACATTTTTTTAGCAATTAGGGGCCAACAATGTGACATTCGTGAAAATATGCTAATAATTAAAAATATGTATTTGTATATTTATACAATACAAATATTTCAGAAAGAAAACTTTCTAGACTGGTTAAACAAAAAAAAATCCAAGTTGTTGATGAAATGAAACTTCGCCAGCTTTTATTTGGCTTTTATTTACTGGCCTAGTTAACATTAACACATTTGTTTTCTATTTCTGATGTTTCTAAACAGTTTCCTTGGTTAAAAATGCTGTCGCGTGCATTCGTATCAACTGTGGAGTTGACATCAAGAGGTATACAATTCACTTTGCTTTTAGTTAAAATGTCTACACAATGACCATGTACGGAACATTTCCAATATTACTTCATTCTGACCAAGTCAACATTTTTAAAACCATTTTTTTTGTTCAAATGTATAATTTAATAAAGATATAAAAGGGTATATAAATAAATTATCTTACCTGTGGACTAACTAGGACTATTTTTTTTTATCCCAGGGGTAATCAGTGCTTGAAAAAGTTAACGTTCGTTAGTTACACCGCTGTATCTTATCGAGTGGTTCCCATACCATGAGCCCATCACTGAATGGTTCCCATACCATGAGCCCGTCACTGAGTGGTTCCCATACCATGAGCCCGTCACTGAGTGGTTCCCATACCATGAGCCCCGTCACTGAGTGGTTCCCATACCATGAGCCCGTCACTGAGTGGTTCCCATACCATGAGCCCGTCACTGAGTGGTTCCCATACCATGAGCCCGTCACTGAATGGTTCCCATACCATGAGCCCGTCACTGAGTGGTTCCCATACCATGAGCCCCGTCACTGAGTGGTTCCCATACCATGAGCCCCGTCACTGAGTGGTTCCCATACCATGAGCCCCGTCACTGAGTGGTTCCCATACCATGAGCCCGTCACTGAGTGGTTCCCATACCATGAGCCCGTCACTGAGTGGTTCCCATACCATGAGCCCGTCACTGAGTGGTTCCCATACCATGAGCCCGTCACTGAGTGGTTCCCATACCATGAGCCCCGTCACTGAGTGGTTCCCATACCATGAGCCCCGTTACTGAGTGATTCCCATACCATGAGCCCGTCACTGAGTGGTTCCCATACCATGAGCCCGTCACTGAATGGTTCCCATACCATGAGCCCGTCACTGAGTGGTTCCCATACCATGAGCCCGTCACTGAGTGGTTCCCATACCATGAGCCCCGTCACTGAGTGGTTCCCATACCATGAGCCCCGTCACTGAGTGGTTCCCATACCATGAGCCCGTCACTGAGTGGTTTCCATACCATGAGCCCGTCACTGAGTGGTTTCCATACCATGAGCCCGTCACTGAGTGGTTCCCATACCATGAGCCCGTCACTGAGTGGTTCCCATACCATGAGCCCGTCACTGAGTGGTTCCCATACCATGAGCCCGTCACTGAGTGGTTCCCATACCATGAGCCCGTCACTGAATGGTTCCCATACCATGAGCCCGTCACTGAATGGTTCCCCGGGGTCTCGAAAATGTGCTTTTGCCTAGGTCTTCCAAATGTGTCTTTGTATAGGTTCTCCAAATGTTCCTTTATCTAGGGCTCCCAAATGCTACTTTGTCTTGCCCCCCCCCCCCAATATTCCTTTGTCTAGGAAATCCAAAATATTTAAGATAGACCCTGGTCGTTAGCAAATATAAATAAGTTGTTTTATGCTTAACATGATTTTAGTTTTAAAAAAATATTTTGTTATAATAATGATAACATCAGCAGTTAATCTTTATTTTTTTCCTTCTGTACCTCATAATTTTAAATCTTATGACAAAATGTCAAATCAGGAAAATTTGGAGCCATTTGTTCTGGTTGTTTTTTTTTATGTCTATAACAAATATCGGCAAACTACGGTCCGACATCGGCAAACTACGGTCCGACATCGGTAAACTACGGTCCGACATCGGTAAACTACGGTCCGTATGCCAGTTACGGTCCGCGGTCCAAGTGTGACCCGTCAGATATTTTATTGCCAGGCTTTCTCTCTTTGCTCCTCCTCGCTCCTTCACATCATTGACGTTATTATTCAATCTATGTTATTCAATATAAACACTCCACCCACCTGCATATGGCCTGACCCTTCTGTCAAATTGTAAACATCTGCTCAAAAAAAAAAAGGTAACAACCCCCCCCCCCCCCCCCACGTTCTCTAACAACAGTATCCGTTATCGGCAACTAAGTGAAACGTCAGCTTGACTTAAAATAGCCAAGCCAATGAGTCGGATAAATACAGATCTGAGAAGAGTACTACTACTGCCTAGATAATTTTAGTAGCTGGTCCTATTCTTTGAATGGCGTGACTGACATAATGCAATCTGTAACCCACTAGAAACGAACAAAATTGAATCTTTGAAAGCTGGATCTGTGACCCAGTAGAGTGGGTAGCTTTCAAATGATAAGCCGCGCTGCGTCACAGAGACAATTGCCAGAAAGAGCCAATCGATTCACACGTAATTCCACGCACACATACAAAAAAATAAAACTTTTTTTCCCCTTTAAAGTGGGGGTGGACACGTAAAAATTAAGAAGGATCTCGTGAAAATAATAACCTGAGACGTGAAATCTTAGAAGACGCAGAAATTGTTGTTTGGTTTGACGGGCAAAAATTTCAGAAGAACATGTGCAAATATATCTGTCCTTCTTGGCACAGGCTAATCGGCTTTTCACTACGCCCGGTCTGTGTCGTATTCTTGCAGGCGAATGGCGTGATGGTGAATACATTATTGCATATGACTTGGCCGAAAGAATATGGTAATAGTACATATGATACTGTTTATATGTTATTGTCTTTTTATTAGCTCAAGAGAAAATAGCTAATTAGGAGTGTTATTCTAAAACAGGCCTACTTATTATGCAGGAAGTAATGAGACCTTATGTCTTCCTCATGGTGACATAAAGATTATTAGGCTACTGACTGTAAAACCGCTGGGAGTAGAGGGAAGGCACTGTCGGAAATTTTATTATGTATTGACCTAACATGATTTAAAAGTAGGGCAGTCCGAAAGGCTTCACTCATCAAATATTATGGGAAGGGGGGGGGGCGCCTTATATTTGAAAGAATTTGCTTCACAGCCTTTTTGAGTAGGCATTTAAGTGTAACTTCGCAAAGAGACCCCCCTCCTGCCCCCACTCCCCAATCAAGAACGGCTCTGACTGAATGAATATGTTCCTATTTTATGTATTTTTTAAAAATAAGAACGATAATAGATTTCACCTCATAATTTATAAATGCATTAGAAGTTTAACACTTAGACGGATTCATTTACTGATAAAAAAATTTGTATTCGAATTATTGACTGTACAGCGCAGAGTGTGCATGAGTTAAACCTAACCTTTTAAAACAGGAAATGCTTAGAGTAAGGCAAAACAGGCATGTAGCCATGGTAACCGAAATACTTTAGATAAGTTTGAAATCTCGAGGTCTCACAGTCTAAGTAAAAAAAAAATTGAACATTGTTGCAGGAATCTGATCCTGTTTCCTTGGGGGCTAAAAGTCTCTCACTTTCCCCCAACCCCGACCCCACTTTTGCATTTCAAGTTCGATGTCAGCTCGTCACGTCACCAAAACATCTATTTTTACACTTGATTCACCGGTTGTCAAGCAGGCAGACATGACAGATGCTGGGCACAAAGCTTTCAGCTCAGAGTTGTTTTTTTTTTTGCTTATGAATATTCGATTCTGGACAAATGTGAAAGAGTAAAAAAAACAAAATTAAGTATTAATTTTTTTTGGGGGGGCTTCTTATGTACATACTTTTTACTTTTAATAATGCCATGACAGCCAAAAAAAAAACAACACGCTATATGTTTGTTTATTTGAGTGTGTATGTCTATATGTCAAGGAACTTTACTGGAGTCCGCACAGCCAGTGTTACTATGACAGGGTGGTCCGCAATGTGCGGCGTTGTTTTTCCGCCAACCATAGTCGGCACCTGCCGTCTTAATTAATGTTTATCACGGAAATGCGGCCCCATTTTCAGAGTCCGCCATTGGGCGGCAAAAGATCTCGCTACAGCAGAGGTTCTTAACCGGTGTTACGGAAAGGTTTGGCATGTAACATGATTTTCGTTGGGGAGTTTGAAGAAGATAATCACATTTCATTATGAAAATACGTAGGCCTACATTTATTCACGAACTTACGTGTGTTGGGGACCCGCGTATATACTTTCGCTCTCTTTAGGGTGTAGCTACAAAACTTCTATGGTAATCAAGTATTAAAATTTCTTTTCTTTAACTGGTCGTCTTAGATTTCCCGTTATAGGTTTCAAAATGCATTGTATACAGGTTGGACATAAGACTCTAATCGAGTTTAGAATAGTCCACTCTAATCGAGTTTAGAATAGCCCACTCTAATCGAGTTTAGAATAGCCCACTCTAATCGAGTTTAGACTAGCCCACTCTACTCAAGTTTAGAATAGCCCATTCTAATCGAGTTAATAATTCCAAATAGTTTGCAGTGGGATGAATGGTCGTGTCGTATGGTAAAGCGCTCGACTGTCGACCTGAGGGTCCCTAGTTCGATCTTCGGTGTGATTTATCAGGTGATGGTTAAAGTCCTGTGGTTCATCCAAAGTCATGCACTATCGGCTATGGTAGGGGTGAAAGAAAGGCACCATAAAAACAGCCCCATTACTTAAGTTATATGTTATTTCACTAATTTCTCAAAGTCAATGCTAATTTAAACTTCTGGGACGTAAGGCTTGAATACAATTCTTTTTAAAGTGTACGAGCCATTCCCATCAACGAATAATATTAAAACCCAATAATCCGAAGTTAATGCTTAAAGTTCCCAGAAGTAAACACCAAGATGGATCAAGTAAACAATGAGTTTAAAAATAATTTTGAAAAAAAAAATAATAATGATGAATAATTCCTAGAAGTCCAATGATTTCTACATTTAGTTTGCTAACAGACTTTTCCCCCTATTTTCCCTGCTTATAGTTGTTGCTGTTTTAAACCGTCTATTCCCATTACTTAAACATTTTTTGTAAACTCTTACATAGAGCCGCTGTTATGGATTAGCAAAACTATGGTCCCTATTTGTTGAATGCCTAGGGCCCCTATTGATAATGGGGATCCCCTATGGAAACTTTAATTTGTCAGACTCAAAGAAAGGAAATCTAAACAAATATCATGGGTCCCGGGCTTAAATGATAAAACATTTGAGTGCCCCATTTTTCAAAGATTATCGAAAGTCCAAGTGGTGGCCGCCTTTTACAGAGTTTTTTTTTTGCTCCCAATGGTACCTTTGAATAGGGACCTCTAATGTACTTTTGCCTAGGGACCCCAACAATGTACGACCTGCTCTACTCTCACAAATACAAAATGCAGAAAACAATTTCTGCTTAAAACAAACATGCTCAAAACAAACGTGGTTACAAAGTATAAATAAACAAGTTTTTATTTTTTTTAACCTCGTAAATAGTGCACCTGCACATGTATTTAAAAATTTGTGATAGACTAAAAAATTCAATTAACAAGCCTACATGACAGACATATAATAATTATAAATTATCAACTAAACTTTAGTTATAGTATTTTTCAGCACTGGTCATGCATAAGGTTGGTGACTGAGAACTGCATTCCGAATGTTCATATAATAAAACAAGAATACTTTAAATCAGGCTTGCGGAGCCGCCAATTTTTTTTCGGCTCCGGCTCCCACAAATTTGAGGGCTCCGGCTCCCTATTAAGATAGTATCACACGAGACAAAATTTTTTGTAATTGCTCCACGCTAACATCCCGCTGATAAAAAGTTATGCAAATTTTGCCGCGTTCACCCCCATAGCCAGAAACTTGAAAAATATACGCATTGTCGGTTTTACTAAAAACAAACCATTTCAGTGCATCCAGAAACGTATCATTATTTTCGATCGAAGTTTCACTAGTCGCCATTTTCATAAGTTCTAAAAAGTTATTTCAATGATCAAATTAGCCAATAGTAAATTGATACATTATTTAAAATATTTTAAAGACTTCAGTATTTATATTTATTATTTATAAATTCGAAGTGACTATTCGGACCCGGGCAGGCCCGTAGCCAGGATTATTGCATTGGGGAGGGGGGGAGAATTTTTTTTCGGCTGGACATGCCCCCCCGGCCCCTCCCCATAATTCCGCCCCTGGTGGGGTAGAAGAAATGTTTGGGAAGGGGGGGGGGCGAAGATGGAGGTGCGAAGCGCCGAAAGCTTGCGAACGGAGATTAGGGGTTTTGGGAGGGGACCTCAGTGAGTCCCCTCCCCAAGAAATTTTTTGCAGTTCCATATCTGGAATGGTGCATTTTAGTACCGATTGTTTAGCTATTAATTAGAAATATATAATTTTAACTACGTTTCAATAATGATGGCATGTTGCAGTTTTGTTAAAAATAATGTAAATAGTAAAGAGTTTTAATGATAAAAATTTATTGAGGCTGAGCAATTTCTGATTCCTGTTATAAATATATTGACCATTTGTTCTGCTACACAATTGTTACATAATAGATACCTGATTTATATCATTATACTGTTGGTTAAACTACAACCCGGGAAGAACGATAAAGATGCATGAATATAGCTTAGCTATTTGTGTGATATTTCTTATAAAATATTGAAAACAAAGAACAGATCTATCAACAACAAATTGGCCAGTCGCAATTATTCAATTTAAAATAAAATTAATTCTGCTAAAAAGTAAAATTGCAAATTAAATAAAATCACTCAGAAATCACGGAGTTTGTACTTTGTTATTTTATTATACATATGTATAAAAGTGAAGTCAGAAGTCAATATTATTTTATTAACTTATTTAAGTTGCTAGTTGTCCTCAGAAGATATCAATATATAAAACTATTACAAGGTTGCGAACATGCCCATCGACAGAAATTTCGGGTCCCTGGGCAGGGGTGACACGGGCCCCCGTGCTGATATTAATATTTTCAAAAGTTGATTGGCCAGCTCAGTCCGGGACCCTAAAACAAAATTGAACAAAATGATTGATGTTGTATAGCTGTTATTATTAAAATTTTGTCAAAAAGCTCAAATCATGCACGGGGGGGGGGCTCAGGTCATGAACGGGTGGTTGGGGGTCAGCCCCCTAGCCACCTCTGGCTACGGGCCTGGACCAGAGTACCAATAAACTCCGATTTTATTCGGACCCCGTCCCAATAAAGTCTGATTGTTATTCGGACGCATGGCAAATATGCAGGTAGCTTAGCTATACATAAACTTTATTATTGATTTTTGTTTATTTTTTTATAATTGTTTGAATTGTATGATTTAATCGTTACTCAGTGTCTAGGGTTTCACTAAGAGGACTCTGTATTATTTTTTGTTCGGGTACCGTCTAATAAAGTTTAAATATTGCTAAGCTTATTTGCCATGGGTCCGAATAATAATCCAATTTTATTGGGACCCGGGTCCGAATAGCCACAGCCTTATAAATTTATCTGCTCTATTTCAGATATTCTGTTTATAATAAAATTGTTAAATAAAGAAAGCTACCATTTTGTTTTTAGTCTATTACAAATTCGCGGTCAAATAATACACGAAATGACGCGTTCTATTTGTCGCAGTAGTAAAAATTTATTTTTAAATGATTGATACATTTATTCTATGAAATAAAACTGTTTTAACAAAATAACATGCCATTAAAAAAATTTCGGAGGGTAAACAAGATTTAAAACGAACACAAACCGATTCTCCATTAAAGATTTCTTGTGGTGATGAGCGTGTTACTGTTGTGGCGTTCGTAAAACATGACAACATTTCCAATTGTAGGAGGCAAACAATCCAACAAATTTGTAATTTTAAAGCCAAAAAAATATTCTGCTGTAAAAAAAAACATTTGGGAGCCGTGGAGCCGCCAGATTTTTTCGGCTCCGGCTCCGGTTCCGGCTCCAGCAAAAAGTAGCGGCTCCCGGCTCCTCGGCTACGGCTACGGCTCCGCAAGCCTGCTTTAAATAGGTATACTATATTTATTTAATAAGAATTAGCTATGAAATAATATACACATAAATGGAAGCCACCAAACTCAACAAAGACCCCAAGTTGGTCTAAGAGACGTAATGTCACCATTAGCTGATATGAATATATGAACATATACATGCTAGGCATGAACTAGTGATGCAGCTTATGTTATGGTATTATAACAGTAATTATACTTTTTTTTTAACTTTCAAATATAAAGGGTTTTTTTAACGAAAAAAGATAATAGTCTATTGCCTCCTTACATATCAAATTCTTGCAGCCAACGTTTGTACAGATAAAACATTTACTGCAGAAAATTTACTAAAAAAAAGTTCTATTACTTTTGATGTTTATACTTTGTATGTTTTATGACTTGTACAATACAAAATATTACTTTCACTAGTTGTAATTAGATAGTCTACAAACAGTAAGAAATACTGCGCCGACCTCTGTTTTAAAATACGTGTCTTTATGATCTTTCCTTTACAGACTTGAAAGATGACAGGATGCAACCTAATTTGTCGTCATTGCGGGATTGTGACCAATCATGAGACACTAAACATGTCAACGATGTTAAGCCAAGCGTGAATCAGACCAAAGGCTTGCGTCATGGGGACAATTGCGTCCGGAGCATCAAAAGTAAGTTGCTTAAAATATATTCAATTCATCTATATTAAGTCAATCAGTTTTTGGCTGTTGTTGTCTGGTGTTGTTGTTTACTATCGGTGAGCCTCAGTTTCATTTACCTCCGCCCTGATCTAGTTTTATCGTTTGTTTTTCTTATGAAAGCTTGCGTTCCAAGGCGTCTCCTACAGATTCGCTTCTGTTTAGAATATTTAGTCTTTTTACTTCGATCGGGTGATATAACAATATGTTCAACAGATCTATGGCATGGCTCGATTTACCACCGGGGATGCCGGGGATATCCCCGGCTCTGCTTTAGCTAATATATCCCAGCCGGGGATGAAATCAAAGACATTTATCCCCGGCCCTAAATAATTTTTTTTATCATTCCCGGCACTGATTTTTTCTTAAATCAAGCACTGTCTATGAGCAGTATTTAAATTCTGTATGTGGATTAAAAACTGTATAATCCATTGTTTGACTGTTCTGTGGCTGTTTACAAAAGAATCTCACTAACCCACTCAAAGAAATTAAAAATAAAATAAATGTATGAGATTTTGTAAATAAAATTTAGTGATGAGGCGATGCCAGAATTTTTAACGACGCCGATTCAATTTCGATAGTTCCCTAAAACTTCGATTCCTGATTCCGATTACTAACGTAATAGTTTCATTTTAATATTAACAGAAAAAAAACGGGAGATACACACTGACACATATACATAACAATGAACAGAGAAGACAAATCTATTGAAATTGGTAAAACTGTAAAAATTAGCAGTAAATTCGTCTGTACATCTCACCAACACGTTAACAGTCAACTGTTTACATCCAGCGTCGAATTAAGAAATGACGTAATGAAAGACAAAAAAATTAATAAAATCAAAAGTATTTTTAAAAAAACAACTTTGTTTTAAAAAAGATTTTATTAAAATGTACTAAAAATAAAATGAAATAATTGATTTTATTATACCAACTATTATAAAAAAAAAATATTTATTTCTCAAGTTAAAGCGTGGCTGAATACGATATGCATGATTAAATGTGTCTTTACCTTAGCGATAAATAGTCGTAAAAAAATAATATTTAAATTTAGGATTGGCACCCACTCTTATGTTTTAAAAATGAAAATTTAAATAAATAGTTTGTATGATATAATGAATGCTTTTTTGTGTGCATTGAAGTAAAAGTTTATTTCTGAAAAAAAAATTTTTTTTTATTCAGTCTATAGTTGATATCATGAGCTGAAGCATGATATTGTAAATTAAATGATCGGAAACATATCTTTCAGTTGACATCTTACTATATCCCATCAAATATCTACAAAAATAATGAGTTTTTTTTTCTGGTCGCGTTTAAGTCCGTTTCATTGAAATATTATTTTAAATGAAAAAGTTAAATAAATATAATCGCTTTGAGGTTATTTTAAAAAAAAATACTATAGCGGAAATAGTACATCTTAATTTTGCACTATAGCTGAAAATATCCAATATAAATTATGTACTTTAAAAATTATTACAAATTTAAACAACGCATATGGTGTATAAAGATAAAAGTGTTTCATTTCATAACAATCCATCTGTGTTCGCAGTTTCACTAAGAGTACATGCTATGTTTACTTTGCTAAATTCCAACTAGAAGACAACAAACATTTCTACATTCTGGTCAGTTTGTTCTGCCAAGACTAAAATATTCATATGGGCCAAAAAAGCCGAAGAAAAATGGAAAAAAAAAATAAACCTACAATAAACACCTCCTCATTCCCATTTCTGATCTTTGCATTGCTCTACTTTCTTTTGAATGGTTGGTATTTTGTTTCCTTTAATTAATCTATTCCATTACTGTGTGATTGGTGATATTGCTTTATTAGTATCTCTAAAAAAAATCAGTGCAACGTAGTTTGTGTAAACATTGTCGAGAAAAAAATGTAATTTAAGAAATAAACAATGAATAGAAATGAACATTATGTGGTGAATTAATCTGTCAGAGAAAATGGTAGCTGTCAAGATGTTGTTTTCTGTTCATAATACAGTTGTCCACAAATAGTTAAAAAGCAAATTTCATGCAGACATTAAGTCTTTACTCAGATCTACATATTTCTTTCTTCATAAACTAAAATGGAAATCATCAGTTTGTCAAATGAAGTTTATGTAGCATTAAAGTTTAATATGTTTTAATCGAATTATTATCATTATATTACTAAACAAATTTGAAGACTTATTTAATCTTTTTGTCTCAAAATGAAGGTACTAAATTAAATATGCAGTTTAATGTCACGCATATACCAGACGATATATTCTAATATTATAAAGCCAAATTGAAAATAAATTACCGATCCAATCTACAGTTGTAGAATTGTCAAATGAAGTGATATAGTTATTGTATACTGTCATGATACAAGTTTACCCAATGATATGTCTATAGTTAGAGTATACTGTCATGAAACAAGTATACACAATGATATGTCTTTAGTTAGAGTATACTGTCATGATACAAGGGTGCATAATGATAGGTCTATAGTTAGTGTTCACACAATTTGAAACAAGGATGCCAAATGAAATATTCAGTTTACTGTCAAAAAACGGGGTTAGCAAATGACGTAATAATTCTTGTGTCATGAAACGAGGCCAGTTTCTCAAACCTGACACTCGTCCACATATTCTTTGCTCTTAGGAAGATCTGGGAATGGACACTGGGATACTCGGTGAGAGGCTAAAAAGGGGAAGTAATGATGGCGCTTTGCTGCCAAGTGTGTAGAAAAAAAAACGTTTAAAAGTCAATAGGTTGGGAGAGACAGACGAGAAAAGATTATAGAAAGGAAAAAGAGGATTAAATTATGAATAGATATCGCATAATTTAAGCAGCACATTTCCTCAAAATGTTGTATCTCGTTAAATGAGATTACACAAATGATACACAAATGAGTTATCAATGATATCAAGACTGTTCTACACAAATGAGATTTATATATATATATATATATATATATATATATATATATATATATATATATAACATAAAGCATTGTCTTCATTTATAGCCATTTTCTGTTGTTTTTTATACGTAGTTTGGTGAATACGTAGTATCAATGTAGTAATTGTCCCAGTTATAGAATGCTAATATTTTGCTAACTCTCTTTGCTGATTTATTTATAGGGAGTTGTGAGAATCCATGTGGAGGAACAGTCCAGACTCATTATTGAAGCTAAAACAAAATGTGAGCTAGAGATGGCCTTCGAACCTGGACAAGAGATTACAGGTAATAAAGTACATGAATATGTTGATTTAGAATTAGTAAGAAGCAGAAAAGAAGATATACGTGTAGAAGATATAGATAGATAGATAGATAGATAGATAGATAGATAGATAGATAGATAGATAGATAGATAGATAGATAGATAGATAGATAGATAGATAGATAGATAGATAGATAGATAGATAGATAGATAGATAGATAGATAGATAGATAGATAGATAGATAGATAGATAGATAGATAGATAGATAGATAGATAGATAGATAGATAGATAGATAGATAGATAGATAGATAGATAGATAGATAGATAGATAGATAGATAGATAGATAGATAGATAGATAGATAGATAGATAGATAGATAGATAGATAGATAGATAGATAGATAGATAGATAGATAGATAGATAGATAGATAGATAGATAGATAGATAGATAGATAGATAGATAGATAGATAGATAGATAGATAGATAGATAGATTCAGGGAGGCTGGGTGGATGGATGGATGGTTTAGGATGAAAAAAAATGTCTGGAAGATTAACAACACTTGTCTTTCGAACAGGGTCATTCTGCAATATGACGTGGGATGGAATCGTTTGCTGGCCAGCCACAAGGGCAGGAGAAACAGTGGAAATACCTTGCCCAAATTATATCAACAATTTTTATATCGAAGGTAAGATATTCAATGAATATTATTCATACATAAAAAGTTTAATATCAATAGCGAACTGAGCTAATTTTAAAGACTTCTTCTGCCTCAATAAATCCCGGACTTTTTAATTCACGAAATTCTTTTTGAAATCAATTTATTTAAAATTTTGCCCATCAGAGCTTTTTTTTTATTTATTTGGGTTTGTTTTCATGGATGGGAGCATTTGAGCCCTCTTAGTAAACACTATAGTAGCCGCTGACTTCCTTCACATGCGACTGGGATCCATATCAAAAATTATGTTCATCCTGCTCTTTGTCTTGCCTTTGTGAAAACTTTACAGTAAAACTGTGCCACTAATTATACATTTATATTCCTTGAAAACATATTTGATTGTTGTCTATCCTCCTGAGTTCCAAATGTAAAACATTAGGTGGAAGGAAACATTTGGTTAACTAGAACGAAACATTTGGTTAACTAGAACGAAACATTTGGTTAACTAGAACGAAACATTTGGTTAACTAGAACGAAACATTTGGTTAACTAGAACGAAACATTTGGTTAACTAGAACGAAACATTTGGTTAACTAGAACGAAATATTTGGTTAAGTAGAACGAAACATTTGGTTAAGTAGAACGATGCTACAGTAAATAATAATTGTATTTATGGCTCAAGAAGACAATTATTTTTTTTTTAAAAAGGACGATGATGTAGCCATCAAAAAACATCAAACTTCCATCATATTGGTTACATTCGGGGTCACATTGACCTTATTCGGTGGTAGCCCTTCTCACGTCATAACAAGAGTCCGTGGACGTCAGAGCTGGACTTCCTGGTGGTCATTCTGTGAGTGACATGTTGTTGTCTGCTGTTTGGACAGGCCCAGCGATGTGTACAAGATTTACTCTGCATTGCTTACGTCAAAAGTCCAGTTTCACGAGTAAACCAGATTGAACGATAGACGCCATAAGGACTTATTCCTGTCATTGGGAAATCTTGATACATTGTTTATTCCGCTCCAAGTGTACTTTAAAAGAAAAACAAAACATAGTAGGTCCTTGACATGGTATTTTTTTTTTTGTTAAGTCCATGTAAGGGTGGGGTGTTTATCTCTTAGATCCAATAAGCCGCTAATGCGATGACTTTGGCCATTCTTTCACCCCCATCCATGGGCGTATTCATGGGGCGGGGGCAAGGGGGGGTCATTTGCCCCCCCCCTACATTTTGAAAAAATGTCATATAAGAGGGGGGCATTTGCTCCCCCCCCCCTTACATTTAAAAAAATGTCATAAAGTTGTTATTTGCCCCCCCCCCTGGAAAAATTTTGCCCCCCCTCTGGAAAAATTCCTAGCGACGCCCATGCCCCCATCACAGCCGAGACCTGAAAAAAAATCCCGAATCTCTTAGCGAGGATCGAACCCGGAACGTTTCACCTTTTGTTTATCCGATCAAGCTGTTTGTACCAAGAACAAATAAAACACTGTTTTTTTGTGTTTATTTTTTGTTGTTTTTCAGCCAACGCAACGAAGACTTGCCTGCAGAATGGCGAGTGGTTCCAGCACCCAGAGTTTAACTCTACCTGGTCCAACTACAGCAGCTGCCACGCCGTTGAGAATATTTCCGAGCACGAAGGTGTTTCTGAGGTAAACAAACCCTGAACGAGTCGTCTGGCAGAGCATAAGACAAACGTAACTGTTCCAAACGTTGCAGACTCATTTTGCACTATAATTAGACTCACATTTTATTTCATTCAGTTCACGATTGCATTAAGCCTGCTTCATATAATGTATGTGAGGCCTATGTTTACATTATGTCCGCTCTATACCATCATGAAGTTTCATTATATAATTAGATAAGATTCATTAGTTTCTAAACATATGTACGTTAATTGCTCTGATGAAGTTCATTCAGTACTTGAGATATAGTAGTCAAATAATTAGCGTTTGGTTTAATTTTATGAGGCCCATCCAATACTAACATTAGGCTCATTATATACTTACATAAGTTCATCCAATACTAACATTATGCTCATTCAATATTTACCGTAGGCTCATCAAATACTTACATTAGCCT
Organism: Bulinus truncatus; assembly: GCA_021962125.1. Lineage (NCBI taxonomy): Eukaryota > Metazoa > Mollusca > Gastropoda > Planorbidae > Bulinus > Bulinus truncatus. The sequence goes on from JAGDYQ010000013.1 coordinate 9,899,221, forward strand.
AATTCTTTACTTGCATTAAGCTCATTCAATACATGTTCATACCCAGATTACAGTTAGTTGTTTCATTACATACACAACTTACAGTTAGTTGTTTCATTACATACACTACTTACAGTTAGTTGTTTCATTACATACACAACTTACAGTTAGTTGTTTCATTACATACACTACTTACTTCCACGAGGTTATGTCAATACATACACCTTGATCAATTACTTTCGCGAGGTTCATTTCAACACTTACATTTTGTTGGGGTTTTTTTTTTCACTGCTTTCATTATGTTCATTCGATTCGTATATCAGATTCATTCAATAGATTCCATCCGAACTCTACTTGACAACTAACTCTTAGGCACTTAGCATATACGACATCCATTAAGATTAAATAACATGCGTATAACATGGAGTTAGAATACATGTACAATCACATTGAGTAATTGTTCCATTAACCTGTTCCACGTGTCGTTTCGTATATTTAGTGAATAAAACCACACACACTGCACAGTGTTAAATGGAAGAAGATATACAAAGAACAATTTAAAATGTATGAGAGAATGTCTAATTAAACCTTATGATTTCACAGATTCAATATATGTTTACTGATATTATTATGACCAGCATTTAAAAAAAAAAACAGCTATAACTAGTATAAGCTCCAGTTATGATGGGATTCTGTGCAGACCAAGTTATAGAAGATAGTCTGTAATGTTTATCTCTACATTTTTATCTTTTTAGCACTCCGACCTGTAGTCATGAAGTCTGGTATGGAAGAGAGTGTATATTTATCTTACACTAGATGTTTATATTACTTCAATAAAATAAACTTCTATTTTTTTTTCAGTTGCCGTAAGCACCTGCCAACTTAGGTGTTAAAATAGTTTGTTTGTTTTTACTTTTTTTTTTTCTTTTTGTGTTTGACTTTAATCTTATATCAGCAGATCATTTCTTACATTTCAGGGAGGCGCTATCCAAATTTAAGTAAGGACGATAACTACATCTGAGGGGGGCCCTTGACAGAGTTGCGTTGTGGGGGGGGGGGGCTAAGAAATGAAACATTTAAAATGGAGCTTAGAAAATGTACACATTGGTGTTCTTAGGCAAAGTTACATTTAGTCGTTCTAAGCAAAGTACCAATTTTAAAACAATATTGGATAACAGGGAGGATCCCCCACAAAAAGTCCCGGCAGGAGGGGGTGTGGGTGGGAGCTAGTTTGCATATCCTAAAGAACGTTTCTGCATAGAAGTCCACCCACTTTTTTGCATACGCATTTGTGGCCTTTTGGGGGGTAGCGACCAGGGTATCCGGCTCACACACCGCTCCTGAAGCCCTTCCTCTCCTCACGATAGGAGCGTTGTGATACGGTGATATGGTCTACTCTACACTGACGACCATCAGCCCCGATGGTGCTCAATAGATTAGCGAGAAAAACATCGTCATAAACCATGGACATCATAATACACGAGTTGGGAATTTGACAATGTTAAGGAAACCACTCAATTTTTTTTTTACTACAGATTGGTGTGTGTATTTATTTTCAATTTTGTGTCTCCATCCCTACGTTAATCAATAGAGCACCACAAATCAAATGTAAAGTCATTGGTGGAACATTTATAAGTAGACATTTAATTAAAATGATATTTTTAATAGCTCTGAGTGGAGGGGGGGGGGACTGATGGGAAAAACTGAGAGTAAATGAGTTCATGACTACATGGCTTATTGTTGTTGTTTTTAAGTTCAATAATGACAATTAAAAAGATTTAAAAGGCGAATATTAAATTTTGCTTTCATACTTTCACTCCGTTTTTCTATGGATGTTGCGCACGTGAGTCTTTTTTTTTCGTTTAGTTACTGATGATCTATACAAAATCAAAAATCTTTTGTTTACATTTCGAGAATTTTGTTTTTAATTCCCTTACATTTTGATAAAGAGCGAGACACACCCCCTCCAGGCCCGTAGCGTGCGGGGGGGGGCCAATGGGGCCGGGCCCCCCTGCGTTTTGTCTGGCCCCCTATGCTTATTTTCTATACTTAGTCAAATGTTTTACCTGGCCCCCCTCCCCTGCTATTGCCTGGCCCCTGCTGTAGAATGCCTGGCCCCTGCTGTAGAATTTTCACGCTACGGGCTGTACCCCTCCCCCAATAAAAAATATTTGTGGAACTATTTAAACAAGGAACATTATCCGTATTGTTCTTGTTTCCTTTTATTTTTTTACTATGTAATACTATTACAGTCACATGTGTGCTTATGTATCTGTGAGAGAGAGAGAGAGAGAGAGAGAGAGAGAGAGAGAGAGAGAGAGGAAGAGATAGGGAGTCCTTCTGTCTACGTTTCTTTACTTGTATCTATACTCCTTGCGTATTTTGACCCTGCTCCTGACCTATCGAATAGGTAATTTAAAAAAAAAAACTAGTTCAAGCACAAATAAATGTTGACATAGGGGTAAAAAATATGAATTCAAAAGGGTGAAGATTATTTCTGAACCGATTATTGCTTACAAGATAAATATTTCAGCTGTACAGTAATTTTTTTTTTAAAGTAGAAATATTCAAATATTATTTCCAGGATCACGCCGACCGTATAAAAATCATGTACAGTGTCGGTTATGGCGTGTCTCTCATCGCTCTGGCAGTGGCCATCTTCATCATGATTTACTTCAGGTATTTGTAACCTAATTCTCTATTTTTTTTCAATCAATATAAATCCTTTTATTTTTTAACTCTATGATATTCTGATTTATTGTTTGTTTGTTGTTTTTTTTCTAAAACTTTTAATTCACCGATACAATTTACCAAGTGAATTAATTTATGTTCTTGACACAAATCGATAATTTTCTCTTTTTAAAAAAAAAACCAACTTGCATTTAAATCAAACTAAAGAACCAAAAGAAAATTTTAAAAATCATTGAATTACTCCTGGGTTTCTGTTTATTTTTTTGTAGACGTCTTCATTGTCCGAGGAACACGATCCATTTAAACCTTTTCATGGCCTTTGTCCTGCGGGCTTTACTGTCTTTTCTGAAGGATAGTCTCCACGATATTCATTTAGGACAATCAGATGAAGTGGAGGAGTTCGCACCAGGAAGATGGAGATACTATAGACTTAGTGGATCGGTCAGTATCAACAGCATTAAGAATTGAAAACATGATTTCTGAGAAAATTGAAATTGTTGAAACTAATTATGTTTTTTTTACTGTTTTTTAAGTTCCTCATAATTATTTGTATTTACCCTGGCGTTGATTAATGTTTTTAAAATTAATATTCATTAATTTTTACAAATAATCAAAAGTCTCTAAACCAGGGATGGCCAAACTTTCTTAGTTTATACTCCAATTTATGTATCATTTTTTAGGTCAAGTGCTAGCATGATCAGACCCGTCTAAAATAGCATCATGGGTCAAAGGGCAAACGGTGTTGAAGGGACCTCATTCCGAAAAAAGCACTCAGAAGGATGAATTTTGTTGTATCATATTCGTACTTGTGGAGGGCCGGTTGAAGGTCCGGATAGGCCCAAGTTTTAAAACAACCGTGCCCCACCTTGTTTAAAGACAACCCTTCCACACGCCCCACCCCATAATTTATGACGAACCAGCCCCTGTTAGTCCTTTTCATCTGGTTCATTTCACCACTACAGATCATAAGGTTGCCCATCCCTGGTCTAAACTGTTGATATGGACAGAAATAATGTATTGTTTATTAAAACTTGACCTCTCCCCAGCACTGGCAATGTAAGATGTTATTCACAACATTCCACTATGTCCAGCTAACCAGCAGTGCCTGGGTGTTTATTGAAGGACTCTACCTATACGTACTGGTCACAGTCACCATTTTCTCAGAGCGGAGATACATTCGTTGGTGCACGCTCCTCGGATGGGGTAAGTCAAGTGTACTATTCAGGGCAGTTCTTGCGGACAGTCACACTTACCAACCTCTCTCTCTCTCTCCCCCCCCCCCTCCTTTTTCCCCAGTTCAAAATCATGTCCACATTTCATGAAATAAGGGGAGGGGCTTTAGTCTAGGGCCCCTAATATCTCTAAATTTCATGCATACGGATCCACGAAAAAAAACAAAACTAAAAACGACTCAGCTACTATTACTCTTCTCTCTTTCTAATTTAAATGACACATAATACCGATGTAGTTTGAAGAAATATGGTTTTCTTAATAAAATACTTACTCAAGGAAGATAACTAGGCAGTGGCGTAACTCGGCAGAAGCGAAGGGGGTGGTCTGTCCCCGGCAGCCCTTACTTTGCCACAGTGACGTCATTACGGGGAGGTGTGTGGGTCGCACTGGGTGACACCATTTTAGGGTTGACACCAAAATTAACAGTTTTAAATTTCATAGCAGAAAAAAATCGGTATAGTCGGTTTTATAACCAATGATAGTTAAAAACATGAGCAGTAGCACAGGGTGCCACCATGCAGAAGCAGTAGCACAGGGTGCCACCATGCAGAGCAGTAGCACAGGGTGTCACCAAGCAGAGCGGTAGCACAGGGTGCCACCAAGCAGAGCGGTAGCACAGGGTGCCACCATGCAGAGCAGTAGCACAGGGTGCCACCAAGCAGAGCAGTACCACAGGGTGCCACCATGCAGAGCGTTTGGAGCTAAGGTAAATGAATACAGTTCAAAGCTTCTCGGATCAATCTAGAGGTTTTTTTTCTTTGCAGAGGTTCTAAAAAAAAAAGTACGCATGTAGTCATGTGGTTTCGTAACATTATGAGATGTAGTTTACAAACTCAGTTTTATGAAAGTAATATACAACTTTCTGAAATACAGTTAGTAATACTATCGTTTTTATCGCAAAAGAAATTTTAAAGTAAATTCTCTAAGGTCTAGTGCAGGAAAATTCGAAATATGTACCGTTGCTCATGGTGGATGTCTTGAGAGGGGGGGGGGTGACACCCTGAATTTTCCGCACCGGCTGACACCAACCATAGTGACGCCACTGCTTTGGCACCAGAAATAGATGCTATTTTCATGAAAGTTTATTGTCACGTGAGTGGAGCGCCACTGACCTAGTTACGCGACTGTGGAAAGGGGGGGGGGATTTTATGAAATAAGGTTTTTAATGTCTTAAGTATTATCCTTAGAATTGGCTTACTTTGAAAAGATTGTGTGATATTTTGTACCTGTATCTGCCAACTAAATAGGTGTATTATATGATGACAGATCATTATTTAACCTGCCAACTAAATAGGTGTATTATATGATGACAGATCATTATTAAACTGTCAATATTCTTGTATTGTTCTTCTGTCACACATTGACATTACGTATTTATCAAAATACTTTTATTGAAAAAAAAAATTATTTTTAAAAAAGTGTGAATAGTTAAGCGATATTTTATTATATTTCAAGTTTTGTATTCTGCAGCTGGCCCCTTTTTATTTCTTGTGCCTTGGGTTATCATTCGAGCCACCTTAGAAGACGACCTGTAAGTAATTAAAATAATTACTTCTAAATTTAGTTATTACTAGTTTTCTAAGAGAAAAATTCCTCTTCCCATTTCTTTTTTTTTTCTGTCCTGTTTGACGTGAACATTCAGCACATTAAGACGTCAATTTGCAGAGTTAAACTAGTAAAAGGGAAAAAATGTTTTTTTTTTAAATGTTGTACTTGTTTACGTTTGTGTGTATTTGAACTTTTTTAAAAATGTGCACGGTACATTTGCAAATCACTTGTTTAAATAATGAATTAGAATAAAACCCCAGATGTACACTTGTACAGTTTTGTAATGAACTACAGTATAACTTACGTAGACTATAAGTGCATGATCTGATCTGAAAATTTTGGGATCTGCATGAATGGAGTCTAGATAGAAATTGTTTTAAAATATAGAAAAACAGAAAGGAGACATTTTTATATCAACTTTCATGCGATATGGGTGTGAAAAATCTATAAATTTATAATCAAATTATTTCAAAAAAAAATTCTCTAAAATTTTTGGATTCATGATTTTTTGCTTCGTGTTTAGTCTGGTGAGCTAATGTCTCCATCTTCTATTTAATTTCACAGATTTCGTAGAGAACTTGGTTGGAAGTTCCCTCCATTTCTGCTCTTCAGATGTACATATATTAGAATTTTTAGTTTCTAATTATGTGTTAGTTGTTTTTTTGTTGCTGTTGTTGTTTTGTTTTGTAGTTGTTATTTTTTCAAGTTTTTATTGATAATATTAAACTTATGAATGAAGATTGCCTGGTTGCAGAGTAATGTGCCCTGACTGAGCACATTTTTTTTTCTTTATTTTTCTTAGTCTAGTCCGAACCTGTTCAAAACATATCAATGGTTATGAATTTTTCCCCTAGGTCATCCAGTATAATTTTTTTTAAACTTTAAATATACGTGTGATTGTGTAATTAGATCCTGTGATTCCCTTGTGTAAATAGATCATCAACTTTTTTTTTCCTACCACTTCCTGCTGGTCCATATTTGACACCACTCTATTGGAATAATTTGACCCCCACTTGAATTCATCATTAATGAAAGAAGGAAGTACTTATTGATGTAAGAGGTCCCAAATGAAAGAAGGAAGTACTTATTGATGTAAGAGGTCCCAGCAGGGCTGCGTTTATCCCCCTGATAGTCCATGTACTGTGTTTTTTTAATCACATGAAATGTTTTCTCAGGTTGAAAGATGGGATATTAGGAAGAGAGAGAAGAGAGGGATGGTTGGCTAGGTAAATATAAAGACCTACAGTGTGTGTGGGTATATTTTTGAAGTATGATTGATTTGTGTGTATGTTGAACGCGTGTAATAAAGGCAACTTATAAAACTAATATTTGATGTCAGACTGGTTTAAAGGAATCTTTATGAACGTACTAAATCTTAGTTTGAAGCAGTGAAATATTTTAACGCCAAATAACTAGGTAGTAGAGAGGGGAGAAACAAGGAAGGATATTTACTCATTTAAAAAAAAAACATAATTTATTATATTTTTAATTGTAAGTCAATTAAAATGTACACATATATAATAACTAAAATGAACATAGAAAAAGACTACTTCCTCAACAATCCCTGTACCATCCCTCTGTCCTCTTTCTCCATTCGTCATTTTTATCTCACTCCATCTCTCCAATACTTCATCTATAAATTACCTCATTCTTTCTTTCGCTTCTCGTCTATCTCCACTCTTTTCCCTCTCTCTCTCTCTCTCTCTCTCTCTCTCTCTCTCTCTCTCTCAACTCTCTCTCTCCTCTCAACACACCGTACCTCACTTGTATATCACCTATTTCCAAATTCATTATATATGCAATATGTTTTGATTTTTTTACATATATTTTTCAGATGTTGGAATACACATCCAACTCAAGTATTTTTCTGGATTCTAAAAGGTCCACAAGTGGCTATTGTAGTTGTAAGTGTGGCGTGTGGATAAAATATATTGTGGCTATTGTAGTTGTAAGTGTGGAGGTGTGGATAAAATATAGTGGCTATTGTAGTTGTAAGTGTGGCGTGTGGATAAAATATAGTGGCTATAGTAGTTGTGATTGTGGAGGTGTGAATAAAATATAGTGGCTATTGTAGTTGTAAGTGTGGAGGTGTGGATAAAATATAGTGGCTATTGTAGTTGTAAGTGTGGCGTGTGGATAAAATATAGTGGCTATAGTAGTTGTGATTGTGGAGGTGTGGATAAAATATAGTGGCTATTGTAGTTGTAATTATGGAGGTGTGGATAAAATATATAGTGGCTATTGTAGTTGTAAGTGTGGCGTGTGGATAAAATATAGTGGCTATTGTAGTTGTAAGTGTGGAGGTGTGAATAAAATATAGTGGTTATTGTAGTTGTAAGTGTGGCGTGTGGATAAAATATATAGTGGCTATTGTAGTTGTAAGTGTGGCGTGTGGATAAAATATAGTGGCTATTGTAGTTGTAAGTGTGGAGGTGTGAATAAAATATAGTGGTTATTGTAGTTGTAAGTGTGGCGTGTGGATAAAATATATAGTGGCTATTGTAGTTGTAAGTGTGGAGGTGTGGATAAAATATAGTGGCTATTGTAGTTGTAAGTGTGGCGTGTGGATAAAATATATAGTGGCTATTGTAGTTGTAAGTGTGGAGGTGTGGATAAAATATAGTGGCTATTGTAGTTGTAAGTGTGGAGGTGTGGATAAAATATAGAAGAAATAAAAAAAGGAAAAATGTAAGTACATGTATAAACATTGTTCAGTGTGATGAAAACAAGAATAATAATAAACCGAAGAAGTTTTGAAAAACAAATACTGGAGAAATGATTTTAAGTTTAAAGAGAGAAACAGTATTAAATAAATATACTTTCCTATAAGACAATGTAGATACAATATTATTTATGTGTCAGAATTAAAGAGATTTATGTAAAAAGATCTCATGTATTTATAGATCACATCTCGGTAAACATCCTATTGATTATTATTGATAAGCAAAAATGAGTTCAGATCAAAACATTGTTTTCAATTTAATTTATTCGAACATCTGCGGCTGTATTTAGGAAGTTATTATGAATTAAATAGCAATGGGTTGAAGTACCCTTTAGCATGTTTTTCTTTTTCGCTTTAGTTTTATCCTAGTTGTTCTTTTTCGCTTTAGTTTTATCCTAGTTGTTCTATTTCACTTTAGTTTTATCCTAGTGTTCTATTCCACGTCAGTTTTACCCTAGTGTTCTATTCCTCTTCAGTTTTATCCTAGTGTTCTATTCCACGTCAGTTTTATCCTAGTGTTCTATTCCACGTCAGTTTTATCCTAGTGTTCTATTCCACGTCAGTTTTATCCTAGTTATTCTATTTCACTTTAGTTTTATCCTAGTTGTTTTTATTTCACAGATAAACTTTGTTTTTTTTATCAACATTGTTCGAGTATTGTTTACAAAACTGGTTCGAACTGCTCCACCGCGAGCGCGAAAATATAGATATAGGTAAGTGAAATATTTGTCTGTGTTAATGTTTTATATGCGGGTTGTCTCTTTCTCTCACTTATATATATTTAAAACATAAACGATGTCAATAGATTAGTATTACAAAAAGTATTCTTAGTGTTGAATACTGAGCCATTGTCAAGGATAGGTGTGAACTCCACTGCTACCGACTTAGCCCCCACCCCTCCCCCATGCTCAGCTGGTACCTGTTTGGAATTTTATTTTGTCTTAACCTATTATGGCCAACATAATATGATCTGAAGGGCTCATGTTATATATATATATATATAGGCCTCCAAACGGCGCATCAACACTTATACGAATATGTGATTGGGGAGGGTCTTCAAAAACTGGCTCTGCATATCAAGCCTGTCCTGTCTTGTATTGATAATCCATTCATCAGAATGAAAAACAAATTATCAATCAACTAACATCAACTCTGTTATTATCCATCCTGACACATATAAAATTGGTTCATGTGTAGATCCTGGCATATATGTAATTAGTTATGCATATATAAGATTTGTTCTGTTGTAGATCATGATATATATATATATATATATATATATATATATATATATATATATATATATATATATATATATATAACATTAGTTCCGTTGTACTTATGTTTCTTATATCACCCAACAACGCAAGATTTTAAAATGTGCTGTTCTGTGGTCATGTCCCTCGTTACAGCTTGCACTTTTTATAACACAATTAACAAAAACAAATAAAAGCAAGGGGCGTTGAAGCAGAAATTAGCAGGGAGTAAAGAATCCCTCAACCTCCAAAAAAAAAATAGATATCAGATGAAAATTAAATTTGTTGCAAATGATAATTGATTATTTTTTTTTTCGGGATTAGAAATGTTCTTGTTAAAGTTTCTTTACACAGAATATGAAAGTTCAGTTGTAAACATTTTGTTGTTTCTGTTGTTTTTTTTATTATTGAAACAAAAAAACAAGTAAGAAGAATCCAGTTATGTAAACATTTCCTTAAAATAAGATAAATATTGTATAATTTATTAAATAGGGATAAAAAAAATATGAAAATATTTAATTAGTACAAATTAAAGTGGCTATTCCTATACTACGTTATACAAAATGGCGGGCATATATCAAGTTTATTTTTTAGTTCGGTGTCACGGCAATGGGAATCTTGATAACGTATATTTTATGAAACTACATAATAAAAAAAAATATTTAAAAACTATCCTAAAATCTTTTTCAAAGGCATCTGTTATATAATTAGACAACCGGGGGGGGGGGGTACTCATATATATTCATATACATATATATATACAGGTGTATTGTTAAAATGGGGATGGAGGGGGGAATCAGTTTTCAATTTATTTATTTTTTTTGCGTTTTATAATATGTGACCAGTCCAAAATAGGTGTCTATGTATAGTTTACAGTTCACATTTATACATTTTTTGTGTGGCTATTTGCAGTGCACAATAATACATCATAAAGTAGGCCCATTTGTTCACATCGACGGCCAATCGACGTCTGTTACCTGATTGGAAACAGTAAGGTGGGGGGGGGGTATCATCAGCCATCTATTTCGCAAAATACCCAGTTACAAATGTATTGTTATGTTTTGTTACTTGTCTTCGACTAGGCAGGAGATTACACTATATAACGAATGAGTTGTAAATTTTGACCGATGGCAGATGGACTGAGTATAAATAAGTATAAATTAAAATACTTTAAACATGTCTACATGAGTTTTTGGCGGCAGGTAGAATCAAACAGCTAAACGGGCCGTGCCTGCCAGGTCCACTAAGGCGAGGGGTGGGGAGTGGGGCGCGATTGTGCGCAATTAGACTTTTCACCTAAGAATGAAAAATGTTTGAGCTAGTCACTGTATGAAAACATGAATTCCAATGGAAAGTATGTGTTAGGCCTTTTTGTGTTCTGTAGAGAGGTGGAAAGATTAAAGGGAAAATTGACATATATCTTTAAGTTTATAGGATGTAGACGATGGAATAAAATTAACAGTTTATGTCATTACGGTTTATTTTTTTTTAATCAAAATATAGACGATTAGGAAAGTCCACGCTTGTGTTGATTCCTATATTTGGTGTCCACTATCTGGTCACTATAGGTGTTCCAGATAACATTAACCCTGAGATGGAGACAGTCAAATTGTACTTTGAGATGTTTTTCAACTCCTTTCAGGTTAGTCAATAAGTGGAGATTTTTTTTGTATCTCTCACTCTCTCTCTCTCTCTCTCGCTCTCTCTCTCTCTTTCTCTCTCTCTCACTCTCTCTTTCTCTCTCTCATTCTCTCTCATTCTCTCATTTTCTCTCATTCCCTCTCTCTCTCATTCTCTCTCTCTTATTCTCTCTCATTCTCTCTCTCATTCACTCTCATTCTCTCTCATTGTCTCTCATTCTCTCTCATTGTCTCTCATTGTCTCTCATTCTCTCTCATTCTCTTTCTCATTCTCTCTCTTTCTTTATCTCTCTCTCTTTCTCCCTCCCTCCTCTCTTTTTCACATTGACTTGAATATTGTCATTTATATTTATAATAGCTTTCCAATGGTTTTTAAAGTAAGCAACAACAATTTAAGAGTTGTACATCATTTTGTCTCTAGTTTGTGCTAGATTCCTGTCTAACTTTTGTAAACAGCAGTTTTTATATTCAGTAACAAAGTGTCATTTCATGTTTCTACAACCGTTTAATTGTCTTGTTCAAACAATTGATTTATATCTTTCCCCAGGGTTCGTTAATAGCCTGCCTTTTTTGCTTCATGAATGGGGAGGTACGAGGAACAGTCAGTATCAGCTATTTTCTTCTGCCTATATGTCAGTTGTCTGCTCTTGTTATTTAAGTGGCTTAATTTTTTTTGTTTCATTATTTATGTGAACTTCTTTATTTAAGACACATAGGAAAGTGAGACGTTTTAATTTTAGTTATATTTTTTATGTATTTATTTATTTGTCTTCAAAGATGCGGCCAAAAAAACACAGACTAAAATATCTCTTTGACACGTTTAAATTCAAACTAATCAATTAAAAAAAATTTTAATGTTCAAAAGGCGTAAATTAAACTAAATTTGCTAAAATTCTTGATCACTGAGAAATTTTCCCTGCAGTCTTCAAAAGCTTCCATACAAACTTTTATCTATTTTTTCTATTTTTTTTTATTTTTATTTTTTAAAGTTGTTGGATTTTTTATGTAAAATAATATTTCTACAGTAGAAATCAAGCCTTGCGACAAGGTAATGTTCTAACCATTTATGTCATTTCTTAAATGGGCCTACCATAAAAAGCTAAAGATATGCATTCAATTCTAAATATAAAATGGTCTTCAAACTCGAGTTTAAATATCTTAAACTGAAAGTGTTGGCCCACTACGACTTGACGAGCATCAGTCATGGGCCTTGAGTTCTGGGGAAAGTTGAATGACAAAATTACATAAAATATTCTTCCGGCAAATGTGTACAAATGTAAATTTACTAGACGAAAATACAATCATTTAATCAGGTTCAATAAATTGTGTAGACTATAGACTTACGTAGAACTGTCAGGCTACTGTTTTGAACAGCAAAGCAGCTACTTGGCCTTTCTACCTACTGCTCGTCGAATGTGTCTTATAAGACAGGTTGCCCCTGACACATATCCCCACCCTAAGGAGTGTTTTAGTACGATATATTGCCTATGGTCAAGCTAGAGGCCCCGCAGTGGACATTCACTCTAGGCCACGCAGAAGACATTCACTCTAGGCCACGCAGAAGACATTCACTCTAGACCACACAGTGGACATTCACTCTACACCGCACAGAAGACATTCACTCTAGACCTCACAGAAGACATTCACTCTAGACCACACAGTGGACATTCACTCTAGACCGCACAGAAGACATTCACTCTAGACCGCACAGAAGACATTCACCCTAGACCTGACAGAAGACATTCACTCTAGACCGCACAGAAGACATTCACTCTAGACCGCACAAAAGACATTCACTCTAGACTGCGCAGAAGACATTCACTCCAGGCCACGCAGTGGACATTCACTCTAGACCGCACAGAAGACATTTACTCTAGACCGCACAGAAGACATTCACTCTAGACCGCGCAGAAGACATTCACTCTAGACCGCGCATGAGACATTCACCCTAAGCCCGCACATTAAACCATAATCCATATAAAAAATTATTTACCTTTATGAATGAAACATAGAGACTTTTATTTACTAAAACTAGTTATCAAAGGCCCGGTACCCGGACCGGCAAGTAGGCACACAGTTGGAGTTGAAAATGGTGATATATATTTTAGCGCGTTAACAATCAGTCTATATACTTGCAGTGGCCCCAAGGACATGAAGAGATTATTGTAGCCAAAATACATTTGAGAGTAGGGACACCTAATAATACATCAAATAAAGTTCATATGTTAAATAGTTCCTCCCAAAGAAAATAATCCTCACTATGGGTAATCATAAACAACAACTCTTAAAATCATAATTCCTTCATAATATTTTAATGGACTCCTTTCCAAACAGTTATTCATTTAATGTTTTATGATGTTCAACATGGCGTATATAAAAAAAAGAGAGATGTGAGTGAGTGCTTGTGTTAAGCGAAACGCTACATGTTTAGCAGGTGGTTTATTTACTGTTATACACATTGTAGCAAAGTACAATTAACTATGAAAATATTGCCAACCCGGCAGTGCAGAACCTAAGGATTTAGGGGCCCGGTGGGCTTGGCCTCTATGGGGGCTGTTTCTGCATTTTGACATGAGATAATAATTTTTTGACGCTTCTCAAGCTTGGTCCCGAGAAGAAAGAATCGTTGTGTAGCTTTTAGCTGACCTTCAATTAAAAACATAGTATTCCATCAATGCAATTGAGGCCGCAGACGCAGAAAATATCAGGCCTTTTAAAAAACAGGAAATATCAAAGCTTTAAACATTATAGTTCTGTGAAGCCAGTGCCGAACATAGGGATTTCGGGTTTGTCCTGTTCGGGGGCCCCTGCATGTTGACATGAGATAATGTACGTACTATTTAATGTAAAAAAAGATTTTCTGGGGCCCCCGTTAAGCTGCGATAATACTTAAAAATCTCATTCCCAAGAAAATAATCCTCATTATGGGCTCAGAAGCTTAACAAAAAACCCCCGGACTATTAAACGTTGAATCTAACATCCAACTATAACCTACATAATTTGCGCACACAAAACCTTATCATTGATAAATCTTAATTCCTTCATAATATTTTTATGGTTTCCTTTCCAAACAGTTCTTCATGTTATGTTTTATGATGTTCAATATGACTTATTTAAAAAAAAAAAAAAAAAGAGACGTAAGTGAGTGCCTGTAATTTAAGCAAAACACTACATGTTTAGCAGGTGGTTTACTTACTGTTATACACATTGTATTATAGCACAACATATCGTACTGAGAATATACTAAGATAATACTGCCAACCCGGCAGTGTCGAACCTATGGATTATTAGAGGCCTCTGCATTTTGACAATCGACATCATGACATGAGATAATGAAATTAATATTTAATGTAAACAATATTTTGGGGCAACCCTCAAGCTGGGGCCCGGAAAGATATAATCGTTGTGTAGCTTTTATCTGACCGTCAATTAAAAAAAATATCCCATCAATCCAGTTAAGGCCGCAGACGCAGAAAACATTAGGCCTCTTAAAAAAAGAAAGACATATCAAAGCTTTCAACATTATAGTTCTGTGAAGCCAATGCCGAACCAAGTGATTTTAGGCATCTTCGGGAGCCACTACATTTTGACATGAGATAATGTACTTAATATTTAGTTTAAAAAATATTTTGGGGGCCCTCCTCAAACTGGGTCCCCTCCATACACCCTCTGTGTGAAGCCCCCATCATAAATGGGTTAGTTTGCATTGTAAACGTTGTGTACGGCGCTACTCAAACTCAACCCTTATTCAATTCATTCATGTGACGTAATAGTCAAAAAATGAAAAAAAAAAATGTGACGTATTTTTAGTTATAGTTAGTAATAAAGGGAAATAATTGTACATTAGAAATAGACATATTTTAGAAATAAAAACAATTAATAAATATAAATATTACATTATATTGAGGTATCCATAATTTCGGTTTAAAATTTAAATTGTAAAACATAACACAGAATATTAATTGAACGATTTCTGTAAATATTTCTTTTATGATAGCTTCTCACTTAATAACAAACTGAACACCATAGATTTATTACGATACTGTGAGATATACATTACCCTATAAAACAACGTTTCGGTATGAAATTTGTTACGGAAAGTATCACAGAATATAATGGCATGATATTGTGTTACCTCTCCTAAGATCGCTTTATTGCCCTTTGGTAAAGATTGAGGCGGTCGAAAACATTATTACATTGTGATTGCCCCATGGCATTCATGATCTTACCTGCCGTATGTTGGTGTACGGTGTTTTGTCACCTCGGTACCAAACATAAGGCTGGTCCAATGTCATTTCTGGCAGCCATGTAGGAGACAATTCTTACTCGGCTGGCCAGTTGGTAGCCGGATCTTGCATGTTAAGAAGAAAACAGTAAATGTTTCTGCCATCTTTGAATTGTTTATGCTGCCATGTTGGATGACAGACGGAAGTAGCGATGACAGACGGAAGTCGCGATGACAGACGGAAACCGGAACATATGATGTAAAATTTGTATTATAGATAAGTTCTAGTATTTGTTATTATTATTACTATAACTATTTAAATGTATCGAAATAGTGATCCTACATTTAGAATAAATACTTTCATTAATTCTAATGAGCTGCTAACCCTTTACAGACACGGTGTAACACTGTTTAACGTTTTCATTAGTTTTCATTTTGGGTCATCGTGACATTTTTTTTTGGCCAGGTCCAGACAGAAATCAGGAAACGTTACATCCGTCATAAGTTGAGGGTCAATTCCAGAAAGTTCCATAACAAGTACGTGACCACTGCCAGTTCACAAGTTCGTCCTAGGACCTGCCCGTCATGTTCACCCAGGCACGAATCTAGGTATGGGGATCACCGGGGAAGGGTATTGGGTAAATCCATGTTGTTGTATCTAAAGCAGATTTGGGCAAACTACGGCCTGTCGGGGGTTTAATCCAGCTTGAACCCCGCTCCTCTTACCTAGTCCAAATGAATGACGTTTATTTTTAACTTACATAATTTTATGTCAACACTTCATGTATCTGTTGTTTGGTCCGGCCCTTAAGTCAAATTTAAGTAGCCATTGCTGCCCGCGGTTGAAAAGTTTGCCGACCTCTGGTCTTAATGGTTTCTCATGGGTATTGTCGAACGGGAATAATAGAGTTGATTAGTAATTGGGTGAAGGAATGGTGAACTATAAAAAAAAAAACTGGACGTGGATTTAGGTTGGTCATGTTTCCTGTGCCCGTGTACCTCACTCGTATTCTCTCTCTCTCTCTCTCTCTCTCTCTCTCTCTCTCTCTCTCTCTCTCTCTCTCTCTCTCTTTCTCTCTCTCTTTCTCTCTCTCCCTTGTCTCTCTCTCTCTCTCTCTCTCTCTCTCTCCCTTTCTATCTCTCTCTCTCTCTCTCATTTCACTCTGTATCATGATCGATAGATGTCATTTCTTTTAATGTCTCTCTGTCTCCTACTCTCAGCCTCAAAAACACACACGGTGTACGTTAAGCATCCGACCATAATATAGCATTATTTATCATTGGAA
The DNA here is from genome assembly GCA_021962125.1 of Bulinus truncatus. Classification (NCBI taxonomy): domain Eukaryota; kingdom Metazoa; phylum Mollusca; class Gastropoda; family Planorbidae; genus Bulinus; species Bulinus truncatus. Next base: position 9,915,801 of record JAGDYQ010000013.1, read on the forward strand.
ACAATGCCAATCAAATACTTTTTTTAGGACAATATGTCCATTTTATTACAGAAATTATTTTTTTTTAAAAAACACATATGTAAGAAATCATTTGAAGAAACAGACAAATAGTTTTAAAAAATCAAAACTTTGTAAATATTTATAGACGGTTTCATCAATCATCCCGGTTGACGTAATGCATGTACTTCTTGTTGGCTAAAGTTTCCGTATTTTATGTGGAGGACTCCCTGATTTATTAAATCTCCTAAACCACCTAAACTCCACATACACATGGGCGTCGCTAGGAATTTTTCCAGGTGGGGGCAAAAATTTTCCGGGGAGGGGGGGGGGGGCAAATAACAACTTTATGACATTTTTTTTTATGTAAGGGGGGGGGGAGCAAATGCCCCCCTCTTGTATGACATTTTTTCAAAATGTGGGGGGGGCTAATACCCCCCTTGCCCCCCCCCCCATGAATACGCCCATGCACATACATAATAGGTTTTAAATCAACCTGCTAAACCCTCCTAGTGAAAGAGTGCTTATCAGAAGTGTGATATATATATA